>CM042163.1:9314407-9379407 GCA_023376005.1 Doryteuthis pealeii
TTATTTTTAATTCTGAACTCATCAATAAGAATTTTTTTTTTTTTTTTTTTACCTGAGAAAAAGTGTTTTCCAAAATATGAGGATATTTGTGTAACTCAATAATCCAACTGTTTTTAGACAACAGATAAAAACAATCAGTGCTCTTCAAATATATGATCTACCGAATGGTTTCTAATCCAATATGTGATCTACAGAGTTGTTTACATTCCAATATGTGATCTACAGAGTTGTTTACATTCCAATATGTGATCTACAGAGTTGTTTACATTCCAATATGTGATCTACCCATTAACTACCCATTATTTTCCCATTAAACTAACACTAACCATGTCTTCTTTTTTCCTAGTAGATCACATGCCATGAATAGTAGATCACAAACCTTCGATAGATCACATATTGGAAGAGCACCAAACAATCATTCAAATAAACCAAGTTTTTCCTGAATTTCTTTTCAGTTTGTAAAATCCCAACTAAAGCCATCTAACTCCTACCTTGTAACCTATCCTGTGTAATCTTATTTCTAAGAAACTATAGAAATGTATTTACAGTTAGCAAGAAATGGTGATGAAAAAAAGAATGAAAAATACTGGGATGCATGGATATGATTTTACTGTGTCCTTTTAGATTTTTGTGCGTCAGGGATGCTGGATGCGTACCTATCAGCATCTCTGATTTCTCACTATAGATAAAAATTAAGTCATTATTTTTCGGTCTTATTGGGTATTTGTATGAAAAGTAATGCTTTTTATATGTAATCTAATGATATTATCTCTTGCGCACTATTCTGCATTAGTAACTAGACTTTTTCAGAATTACTTTTTTTTTTTTTTTTTTTTTTTTTTTTTAAATAATTAAATTTAATGAGAAGTAAATTTTAAAAATCCACAAATCTTTTTGGTATATTCCGACCAGTTTTTATAAAGAATTGTATTTATACAAGAATAAAAACCTAAAGACAAAACAATTCAAGTTGAAATAAAATTAGTTAGATTCTAAACAATCCTATTTAAAACTGCATGGTTTTTTTTTGCTTGTTTTTTGTTAGTGTCATTATTGATACTGACTAGGGAGAGAAGAAGATTTGTTTCAAGGGAGTGTAGAGGGGGGGTAACTAGAAAAGGCAAAGATAACATTATAATGATTCCTTGGGGAGCAGGTGACAACATTACGTCTGATGATGATGAGGAGGAGGAGGAAGATAGAATAATAAGTAAAACTAGAACTACACACGATGATGAGGATGATGATGATGATGATAGAAGAAACAAGAAATTGAAGCAAAAATAATAACCAAGTGGAGCCAAACCGCCGAGATTAAGTAGTGCTCGCTGGCATCATTTGAAGAGCACAACAGGTGCAGATCTCATGGATATAATCTGAGTATTATTCATCGTCTTAAGCCACTTGTAGAAGAGATTAATGACTAATGTATATAACGTATATATATATTGTTAGCCTCTTAAGCTGCTAAGATTAGTTTGATCAAACAGGAGGACAATAAATATCCCCCCCCCCATGGATGAGTTGTCATAGAAGTAGGCATGGACATTTAAGAAGAATGGATGACTTCATTATTAGTTCTTCACACACAATTTTTATTACAAAAAGGTGGGGGGGGGGGTCATCTTCTATTGCCCGAATTAGACCAAACTGATAAATCCCTTTTATCTAGTAATACTCCACCCCCCACCAACTTCATGCAGCAGCATCCAGTGATGCTGATAGCCTTTTTATTTACTGCATCCTTGGAAGCACATATTTGCTTTGAGCCCCCCCCCCCCCGGGGAAATTTATGGGTCCCAAATAAAGACATCTAACTTCTACCTTGTAACCTATCCTGTGTAATTCATTTCTAAGAAACTATTGAAATGTATTTACAATTAGCTAGACATGGTGAGGAAAGAAAAAAGAAAAACACTGGGATGCACGGATATAATTTTACTGCGTCCTTTTAGATATGCGTACCTATCAGCATCTCTGTCTATCTGTAAAGTTTTTTCTTCTTTTTAAATCTAAAGTTTTTTCTCTTTTTAAAATCTAAACAGAAGGTGCTTGTTGCGTAATGGTTATCATCCTAGGAAGTGGACTATTACTAGAGTTCAAATCCTGTATGAGGCCATTTGCATTTCACATAATACTAATACCCTTGGTTATCAAGCTAGTCTAGCGGTTTCTGTTTTCTGTGACAGCATTCTCCCTTGGTCGGTTGAGCCAGCTCCAACCAACGATTTCACCTGTGGTGAATTCATGGAAGGAGTAACAATGGAATAGGAACTTCACAAGTCGTCCCGAACTTCACATGTATATCCCAAAATTGAGAACTCAAATGTATATATAAAGATTATGCGTATATACATATAAATATCAGTGTATGTACATATTTTTACATATACAGAGTATATTATAAATAACACATTTAAATAGACTGGTATGTAATTCTTGTCTATTATGAAATCAGACTTGAAGAGGCAAAGGTAGCTGAAATAAATCTATTTCTGATAGATTAAGTTTATATATATATATATATATATATATATATATAATATATATATATATTCACTTTAAATGTATTCCAACTAAAAAAAAAAAATCTATTTTAATAAGTCCAGACTGAAATCATATAGCTTATCTGAGATGTGTTGGAAAGAATAACAAAAACTTAGGTCCAAAGATAATAGTAATGAATAAATAAAATAATAAAATAAAAACAGAGGGAGAGGAAAAAGAGAGGAGAGGAAGAAAGAGGGAGAGGGAGAAAGGGGAGAGAGAGAGTGAGAGTGAGAGTGAGAGTGAGAGAGAGAGTGAGAGGGAGAGAGAGAGAGAAAGAGTGAGAGGGAGAAAGAGTGAGAGGGAGAAAGAGAGTGAGAGGGAGAAAGAGTGAGAGGGAGAAAGAGTGAGAGGGAGAGGGGGAGAGAGGGGGAGTGGGGGGAGAGAGGGAGTGGGGGAGAGAGAGGAGTGGGAGAGAGGGAGAGAGGAGTGGGGAGAGAGGGAGTGGGGGAGAGGGAGTGGGGGGAGGGAGTGGGGGGAGAGGGAGGGAGAGAGAGAGAGACAGAGAGAGAGAGAGAGAATTTTTTGAATTGCGGTTTGAATGAATAACTTGCAAACATGTAATACATGCAAGACACAAACAAAGGTCATTAATAAATTTAAAAGAATGAAATTATTCCTTTGTCGAAAGATCTTATAGTAAGATTAACCAATTAAAATAGAGAGAACATCAGCAGCAGCAGCAAGTGCAATTAATGATGGCAAAGTTGGCAATTGATGAAGAGTATAAAAGACAATATCACCAAATATGAACATCAGTGACATGGCATTTTGATATAAGAAAGAAGAAAAGAGAATTTCTCTTTTTTTTTTTTTAAAGTTGAAAATTGAAATGATGCAAGTGGAATGTCTCTCTGTCTGTCTGTCAATATTGAATGGAAGAAATCAAAGGGAAAATGACATGTCTGTCATTTCTCAGCTTTTTCTTTGTGTGGGGGTTTACACAATTTCATGTCAACCTAATTTCTTTACAGATATCTTGGTTGGAAAAAAAAAAATCCAGTAGAAAATTAAACATTATATAATAAAACCATTACTTTGTTTTTCAGAAAATGGAATTTATTTCTGTTATGGATTTTTTTTTTTTTTTTTTTTTTTTTGGTTCCTTCAATTTTATTTCATTTGGATTTTATACCAAGATTTCTAAACATGTTCGATTTGATTCATATTTATTTATTTTAACAAATGCGTACGGAACAAAATATCAATGATGAAAAAATAAATGACAGTAGCAAATATTTTGATTTAGAAAAAAAAATAATAGATAAATAAATAAATCTTCAGAATTAACTTGGAAAAAAAAGAAAAAAAAGAAGAAAAAAAAGAAAAAAAAAGAAGAAAAAAAAGAAAAAAGAATGAGTAAAACACACACAGATAAACTGTTGATTGATTAATTTTAACAGCATGTCAACCTATTTAGAGTTATTTTTGCCTTGAGGTTAAGGAATTGTGCACATTATACATCTATATTTACATCTTTTGTGTAGTTATTTCTTAAGAGTTCTTTCTTGCACACATTTATATGATATCAAGTATTTCTATCTAATACAAATCATTTGTACACAGTTGTAGGGTTTCAAGCAATCCTATCTAATACTAATAATTTACATACAGTTATATATCAAGTATTTATATCTAATACCAAATTTTGAAACAGATGTATTTGACCCATAGATGGGACTAACAGATACTACCACTCTGTGTTAGAGTGAACCTGGAAGTAATGGCAATGAAGGTGTATTCCACTATTTAACATTAGCAATTTTCAAATAAATCTATTTGACCTATAGATGGGTTCCTAACAGGTATTACCACTCCAGGTCAGTGGACCTGGGAACAACGGCAATGAAGGAATATTCCACGCTCTCCATAGCTCCAGAATTAGAACCTTACCATCAAATGTAGTTTAGTGTCATACCCAGAACCCCAATTTCTTTTTTTGTTTTGGGGGGTGTGTGTGTCTTACCCCTTATGGACAATTCAATTGAGGAGGGGGGTTAAAAACTAAACAATAACCACAGACTAACAATATGTAGCATATTATGTACCACATATTTGTGTTAAAATCTTACAATAAAACTAGTTGGAAAAAAATCAGGGGTTCTCAACCTTTTCAGCCAAAGGACCACAAAGTTTAACTAAAGAAAGTCCAGGGAGCACTATCTTAAAAGGACAGAAAGAAAATAGCTAAATTCACAAGGTAACAATAATAATTAATTAACAAGGTACCTGATGTTGTTTGCAATTACAAAAAGATGTAATATCAGGGTTAAATAAAGAGATTGACAGTCTGATGGCTTAACTCAGGATGGTCTGAGGCCGTGATCTCAGAAGAGCAGAAGAAAACAGTTAAATTCACAAGGTAACAATCATAACTCATTAGTGAGACATCTGATATTGTTTACAATAACAAAAAAAAGTGATATCAGGTTTAAATGAAGAGGTTGACAGAAGGAACACGCCAGACAAGAGATGATTTGACAGTTGCAAATGCAGCATATTCTTGGTATGTTTCATTTTTGAAAAAACAATTGTTCACAGCGTTATGTAATACTAAACATGCTAACTACTTTCTAAGTTTGGGTGATAATGTTGAGGAATCATCCACATGGAGGAATGTCGTTCTTATATAAATCAAGAATGTGTCAAACAAGAAACTTGGAGTTGAAATTTTCTGAACATTTGAGATCAATGAATTCCATTTGCAGTTTTAATGGAAATTCTTCTTCAAAGTCAAAATCAAAAAGTGAAGAGAAAATGTTTATTTCAAATATCAACTCAAAATTAGTGTAAACTGAATTCAAAAAGAACTAAACGTTTCACATAAAATGTGAAAAGTCAAACTAACTTGTTCAATTCTTTTACATATTGTACCAATATATATATACGATTAGTCATCTACTTGGATAATATACAAAATTATAGAAACTTATAGAAATAATGAGAAGTATTGAAACAGAGAGAGAAATAGCTGGAATATAAAGTTATGGGGGTGGGGGGCTAAAAAATGTATATATGCCTTTCCATAAAATTATTAGGTACTGTAAGCAACCCGATATCAAGATGACTTGATTTGGCATTAAATGACCCAAAAAGGGTTGAAATGCCATAAAATAAAACAACCAGAAAATTATAATTGCTGTTATTGAGATTAAATATTATAGACTCACTGTGTTTGTGACATGCTTTACAAATTATACCTGACTAGATTCACTTCAATTTGTAGATAATTTTAAAAAATCAATAAAATTTCTTTAAAAAACATAAAATCTCAAAAGGTTGGATCCTACTACACAAACTAATATCAGGCAATTTAGCAATAATTTGATGTTAATGTAGTTTATAAAATGTACAAGTATTTTTTTTTTAAACGGCATATCAACTCCTTATGGGTTATTTAATGCCAAAATTTGATTATAATCATTTTCAATGTTCCATTGCACCTTTTTTATTTAGGATAAAAAATTTAGGATGTGCTTGTGATGTAGCGGTTATCGTTATAGGAAATGAATACAGAGTTCAAATCCTGGACAAGGCTGTTTACATTTCACATAGAACTAATACCCTTGGGAAAGGTATGAATCCAATTATTCTCGCTCCAGCAGACTAGGCTCTTTAACCTTCGTTAGGCAACTAGTCTTGGAGAAGGAAAAACTCTGAATTCAAACCGGTTAAACTCTCTTTGAAAAAAATTCAGCACCCCCACAATGCTTTAACCCTTCCCCCTTTACCTTCTTTGCCTTTCACACTGGAATATCAGATAGAAGAGTTAATCATTCATTTGCACATAGCCATAATATCAAGTATTCCTATTGAATACAAACAATTTGCACATAATTATAGGATTTAAAGTAAGTCGTCAGGGTGGCCTAAAGTTGGTATCAACCAATCAGTGAGGGAGTCTATCCCCTTTTCACTAGCACTAGACCAAGGAGATTGTTTTTGCATCAGAGGTGGAGCACCATACCTACAATCAGCTCCTTATATTCACCGCACAGATCCCTGCGCTAATTATACGCTGAGTTGGCGAGGGCCAGTATCGAACTAGGAATCTCGTGGTTTTTAGCCAAAAGCTATAATAATGGATAATACAAATTTGTTTATAAACTCATGTTTTATATTTAACCCATAGATGGGACCCTAACAGGTACTACCACTCCGGGTCAGAGTGGACCAGGGAGCAATGGTGATGAAGGGGTGCTCCACATTCCCCAAACTTCCAAAACTGGAACCTCACCATCAGATAGAGTTTAACGTCATTCCCAGGACATGTAGACCCGCAACCACCACCTTCTAGCACTCATATGACAAAAAGGGTTAGGGATTACCATAAGGGCAATAGGGCTGGGAAAATCATATAGGTTCTAGAGCTTGACGTGACCAGCCGATTGATCAGAGGGGGGCCTCTCCGACAGCTTATTATTTTTAGTAGAACATTATACAATCAAAACAATTACTAGGTATTATTATGCAGATTCACACAGTCACACCCAAAAAAATTACAATACCTCTGTAAACAAATGAAAAAAAAATGCATAAGAGGCCGTCTTATTTTTATATTGCTACATATTTCTATTTTTGGTAACATTGTCAAGTTTTTCTAAAAATATCACATTAGAATGAGAAAACAAAGAAACCAACACAAATAGAAATTAAAATGTATATATTTCTATGTTGTCATTTCAATTGATACATTTTTATTAAAGCATGATACATCTGTTTTTATAAACAGACCATAAAGTTATTTATTAGACCAGGGATTTTTCCTTGCTGCTGGTACCATGTAACCCAGTACATGATGTCACATGTTACTTGCAAAGGAAATGACAACCACCAAATGGACTTTCACTGTTCTGAGAGATGTCATGAAGGGAAATTACTCTAGATAGAATCCTGACAATCTTAGGTTAGAGAAAATGGTCATCTATAAAGTTATCTAATATTCACTGGGATAAATATTCAACACAAATGTATAGGGATGTTTATGAGAAAAATATTTCAGCTATTCCTAATATAAACAAGGAAAGAAAAATTACAAGACTTTATATGCAGCTATGAGCAAATAGCAGGGCAGACTGGGCTCTTTAACCACGGCTAGGTAACCAGTCTAGGAGAAGGAAAACCCTGAATTCAAACCTGTTAAACTCCGCTTAAGAAATTGACCTTGTGTCACATCCTGCTCGTGCAGAGGGTTTGGTAAATATGTATAAGCTCTTCTGTCCCTGGGTGCACATAGATGTAATGCATAGGCATGCATAGGCATGTGACAGTGGGTGTGTGTGTATGGGCATAGGTAGCGTATATGTGTATGTACAATGGAAGCGCGTGGTGTAATGGCTAAAGTCATGGGAAATGGTCTCATTGCCCAAGTTCAAATCCTGGACGTGCTAATTGCATTTCACTTAGTGCTAATACCCTTGGGAAAGGTATGAATCCTACTCTTCTTCCAGCTATGGATAAATAGTAGGGCAGACTGGGTTCTTTAACCTTGGTTAGGCAACCGGTCTAGGAGAAAGAAAACTCTGAATTCAAACCTGTTAAACTCCGCTTAAGAAATTGACCTTGTGTCACATCCTGCTCGTGTGGAGGGGTTGGTAAATATATATATATATGTGTATGCACATGGATGTGAGTGTGTATTGTAATATCAAAAGGATTGTTAAACGAGTGAGTATGGTGAGAGGAGACATTGGGCAGGCTGGCAAGACTGAGCAGGTTGCAACAAAATAATGTCACAAGTTCTATCCAATTCAGCACCCCCACAATGCTTTAACCCCTCCCCCATTACTTTCTTTGCCTTTAACACTGGAATATCAGATAGAAGAGTTAACTCTTTTGGCCCTGAGTGCCTGATCATAAATTTACCCTCTAACGTTTGAGCGAGGGTGATCTCTAAACCAGTGAACTCTTGGCTACGGTGTGTATGTGTGCGTGTGGGTAAAAGTACCACTGGTCTGAGATTAAAAGAGTTAAACTAGGCCATAAGAATAATAATAATTATATATAATTTATATTAATAAATAATATATATAAATATATTCATATTATATAAATATATAATAAATATTATATATCATATAAATATTATATATGTGTTATATATATATATATATATATATATATATATATATATAAGTAAAGAAATAACAAAAGACTTAGAGATTTAGCGTTATAGTCTATTTCAGGGAGCTTAGAAATAGCTCCCTGAAAATAGACTATAATGCTAAATCTCTAAGTTTTTGTTATTTCTTTACTTATATATTTGCTCTGTGACTCTACCATTAAGAGCACACATTGAGCTCTCAAACTGCGACAGGTTTTTTTAAATAAAACTCTTGTGTCGTAAGGAAGATTTCTTCTCTGGACTTTTGGATTATATATATATAAAATAATTATATATAATATAAATTATAATCTATATTAATCCAACAAAGAATACAGCTATTTTTTTTCACACACACACAATCTTTTATGATTTTTTTTTCTTAGAGGATTTGGTGACATTTGATTGTTAGTGATACCTACAAAATGCCACAAGTCAATATTATATTACAAAAAGAATTTAAGGAAACAAAAAAAATCATTAGTCATTACATTTTTTTCTTAAATGAACCATTTCAAATGTTTCTCAATTGTCACAACTAATAAATTATTTACAGAAGAAAATAATCAACCTAGAATTACATTTTATTTATTTATTCATTTGCTCGTTCATGTGTAACTTCTGATTGAGCGTGTAGGATTTGTGCACATCCTGTTGCGGATGAAAATGTTGCTCCTTCACAGATCTATCAAGGATCAGAGTATAGTATCAATGTCAATGGAAATCTAACTCTTTTTCAGGCAGAGTGACATTTTTTGTAGCTCAATGTAAGGCATTTTCCTAATGCTACTTATTGACCAATCTTATGTTAATATATAGAAACATCACTAGGAGGTGACACTGTGATGTAAGATTGTGTAAAGGCTGTATTGTATCAATAATAATCATTTGTTTGCACACAGTTTCATGTAACTAGTAATAATAAGTAAGTAAAGTCGTCGGGGCAGCCTAATGTCGGTATCAGCCATACAGCGAGGGAGTCTATCCCCCTTTCACTAGCGCTAGGCCAAGGAGATTATTCTAGCATATGAGGTGGAGTGCTACACCTATCAGCTCCTCACTTTACCGCACAGATCCCTGTGCTACTTGTATGCTGAGTTGGCGAGGGCAGGTATCGAACCAGGAACCTTGTGATTTCTAGCCAAACACTCTACCGACTGAGATAAATCTTTATTAAATGATTATAGCTTTAGGTAACTAGTCTTAATACAAATAATTTACAGTTATATAATATCAAGTATATATGCAACATCGCCCCCCCTCACTGATGTGAGGTCCCTCGGAATATCTGTATCGACCGCATGTGGATCAGTCTTCAACAAAAAATAAGACGGATGAAATGACCGTTAGAAGAAAGAATGCGTAAAACAGAACGCTGCTAGTCAAAAGTTGGAATATATTTTTTTTTATCAAAAAATGCGCTGTCAGTATTAAAATAAAATGAATTTTATTTTTAATTAAAAAAAAAAAAAAAAAAAAAAAAATCAGGAGCATTATAGTTTATAATAAGACTCAAAAGAGCCTGATGTAAAATTATTTAAAAAAGTGTATAATTATATAAAAAGTGTATATTAAAATATCAAAATTGTTCGTAATACTCCAACTATTAAATAGGTAACCAATGTGTAGGTAAATCTGTGGTGTTTATGGATAAATATCTTCAGAGGAGTAAACATCCATATGTATAGTTTTTATATATATATACACACACATGCACATACACATATATATACACATATATACATACATACACATTAAATATCACTGGTTCTGCTTTTTGTGCAAAAATTATGAAGTTTTGATTTATATTCGAAGATATTTAAAAATTAAAATATACATAGAAATAGCTTTGAAATTCTACTTAAAAATATCCAGCATTTGTTAATCTCGAAAGTAAACAAATCAACACACCAGGGGTTTCCCCTTCTACCCAGACAATGCTGGGTAGCCACTTCTAGCATAATAAAAAGTGCAACATGCAACCAATGAATATTTAGCTTAGATATAGGTTTTTCCCATAACTCTGGGTCATTAAGTAGATTGATCTACCTTGAGGGCATCTCTCAATAGAGTTTCTTTGCCTCAGCCCCATTTCCTATCCAAAAACAATAATAATGCAGTAGATTATACTAGGTTACATGGTACCAAAAGCAAGGAATGTTTTTTTAAATGACTTACTATTGAATACCCCAAAATTAATTGCCTTTTACAAGGACTCCATAACTGGGAGAAGTGGACTCATCCCTTTCCCAAGGGCATTAACACAAATATTTAGCATAACCATATTATTTGAAACATTAAACATAACCATATTATTTGAAACATTAAGCAGAGGCATACAAAATACTTACAGTCAAAAGAGGAAAGTAGTTTTGTCTTTTTTGGAATGTAATAATAGGGTGAAAATAATTTAAAAAGGTCATTTACAAGATTTTTAAAATAACATCTTTAACTTTTGAAATATTTCTTAAATATAGAAATTTGAGAAGAATTTTACACATCAGAAGGAGAAGAAAAAAAAAAAAGGGGAAAAAAAGAAAAGAAAAGATTGTACAACAACACATCCATAAAATGCGTGTGTGTTTGTGTATATATATAACGAAATAAATTGAGAACTTTCTTGGATTAACTCCTAATGCTACTACAATGAAAATGTAGCAACATTTGATTATATATATATATATATATATATATATATATATATATATCAATGCTATATACACTTCAAAATCATAAAATCTTTACAGAATTGTAGAGCAATATCACAATATATTATGAATTATAAATAATAAATGGCTGGGTAAAAACTCACAAACTGTGAGTTTCATGGCTACGATCATTAGGTGAGCTGGCATTAGGATTAGGGTGATGTGTGGATTACCAGCTCACCTGATGATCATTGCCATGAAACTCACAATTGTGAGTTTATACACAGCCTTAATTTTTTTTATAATAATATATTGTGTGTGTATACACATATGCACACTTTAAGTTTTATCCTGCTCAACTGACCAGTATTCAAGCACTTTCTTGATCTAAGAAAAAGGTTGTTTTTTTGTTTTTTTAAATCATTTGTTCACACACGCGCACACACACACACACACAAGCAAGCAATTAATTTGCTTAATAGATAAATTTGTGTACAAAGCCATATAAATAATATACATTTATTGGTACCATTATAGTATGTGGCCTACAAAATCATGTCTCTTTATAATGTGGCCTACCATAAAAAGCATATTATAAGGTTATAATAATAACTGCTAACCCTATTTCAGAATTTTAGAATTAAATAGATCTCTGATTCATGAAAATTATGGATAAATTCTTTTTTAATTATTCTTAATTACTATATACAGCTTATGACTGAATTGCATTTCTTGAAATTGAATATATGTGAAAAATAATTAGTTTCAATAAATTGCCTACTACTTATATCTATAAATATACTCTTACTGAGGTAGGACACATTCAAACCGGGTAGGCCATATGCTATAACAGAATCAAAAAGGTAGGCCAATACTATAATGGCATCCATTTATTTCCATTCAGTAAAGATATCGACATATGTTGAAATCCTGTCCATAAAGTTAAATAGAAAATCAGATTAAGATTAAAATTAATCTACAACTTTAAATTTTGATACAAATCATAAATAATATTTAAATTAAAAATAATAATGAAATTTATTGTGTACAGTGCTCAGGTGCACCACAACTCATCAAAGTCTCATGCCTAGTACATAGAATAATGTATTAATGTCAGGAACAGGAATAACGTACAGTAATGATATGCATGTATGTGTGCACATGCGTGTGGAGGGGGGTATCAAGTATAGTGTTGGCAGATTACAGGAAGCATGGAGGCTTTGAAAGATGCAGTGTTCAAAAGATTAAATCAGGGGATCAATACCTTCTTTCTTTATATTTTTATTTTATTTTTATTTATTTGATTGTTGTAAAAATGTTTTACAATTCCAAAGAGAAAAGTTCATCATCCATTCATAAAAATCATTTAATCAATAAGATCTTCTGATAATTCAATGTTTTGTAATTTTCAATTAAAACATTTCAAATATTTACAAGTGTAACAACTTGTATGTCCTGACAAATGCTAAAATATATTATGCCCTTTTGGGAAATAATATTATTTTATTTTTACTCAATTTTCTTGGAATTCAAAAATTAATTGAAGAACAGAAATTAAATAATGACAAAATAATACATCTGTGCCTTTTTAGTTTATAAGTTAAACTTGAAAATATCTTATTTTCTTGTTTGAACTAAATAATCAATTAAAAAAAAGCTGGCATGATACAAGCACTTTTTTTTTTTTTTTTTTTTTTTTAAAAGAGAGGATGGCCTGCACAATTTTTTTTCTCAGTAATATTTTGTTTATTGAAAAAAAAAAAAAAAAAAAAAAAAAAAAAAAAAAAAATTTTTTTTTTTTTATAATCATGAAAATTATAAATTATTAATGATCTCTCATATATATATATATATATATATATATATATATATATGGATGGATTATTCAATATATAAGGTGAATTATGCCTAAGGAATTGACAATAGGAACAAATGTTTATAGTTGCACCTTTTTCAAGGAAATCAATAGTCATGGGTCCTTTCATGTCCCGGAAGACATTCTTTACTGACCAGTGCAACCAGAACTTTTTAATTTCTGAATTTTGATGTTTCCAAACCATGGACTTTCCAACTTGGGTTTGTAGTAACAAACCCATGTTTATCCAATTTGTAAACTTTTAACTAAAATATTCTTCTGTAAGTTTCACATGGTTTGTACTTGTCAACCAAAAGTTTGGTGACATACCTCTGTTCAAGCCTGGAGCACTATTTGATTTGGCACCATTTTGAATAGCCTCAACACAAATATTTTTGTGAGATTAAAATATTTTTTGCATGGAAAAATTTTGGAAAAAGAAATCTTATTTATTGAACAACCCTCATACATTTAATTTGGATAGTTCCTTAAGATTTTGGACATAAAAAGAGAAAATATTAATTTTCTATCATAATAAATAATTTTATTATGTGAAAATTATAAGAAAATGTTTTTACACAATAATACACTTAATAATTGGTAAAACTTGCAAATCATACTGAAAATCCCAGAAAAAACAGAACCAAATTATTTATTTTCCCATTAAATTAACCCTAAACCCCAACCCATAAATCCCCCTAGTTAAAATTAACAGTTTTATTACAAAATTTGTGGGTTCTGTTTTTTCTGGGTCATGGGATTTTGAGTATGATTTGCAAGTTTTACTAATATATATATATATATATATATATATATATATATATATATGTGTGTGTGTGTATATATATATATATATATATGTTTTTCAGTAATATTTCCTGTTTATTGAAAAAATAAAATAAATATTATTGTAGATTTATTTTATAATTAGTTTCTCTTTGTATACTTCAGATAATGCTTAAGATTTTAATATGAAAAGATAAAATATTCACTATCATAATGGTTACACAACAATTTAAAAAAAAAAAAACGTTTAAACATTTCACACCATTTTAAAAAATATTCAGTTAAAAACTGAACATTTTTTAAATGGTGTGGATGTTTTACGAAAACTAAAAGAGTTAAACGATGAGAGCCAATTGTAAGTTGAAGATTAGGGGCACCCCCCACCGCGGAAAAAAGAGAAAAGGCTAAATAGGTGAACGGGCACAAGCAAATACAATTGACTAAGCATGACATGAGACTAACAACAGATCGCTGTTGGGTTTGACGACACGAGCACCAGCAGCAGGAGCAGCTGCTGCTGCTGATTCGTAGAAGAGTCGAGATGGACCAAGGGAGATAACCTGTCAGGAAATTTACTTCTTATGCATGAATGAACATTGTCAATTAATGGAGACCTACAAAAATAAAACAGACTCGTAGAAACGGTTGTTTTTGCATTTATTGGCTCGTAAAAACCATGTATTAAAGTTTTTAAAAGCTACAGACATCTTTGGGATGGTTTATTTTTATCTTTTAGGGTAGATCGTATGAAATATAAGTAGTTAAATTTTTCGTGAGACTTGAAATGTAAACAAATTAATATGGTAGCCAATAGTATGCCTCCTTTTGAAATGAATCATACAAATTTACGGTGAATCAGGGGGAAAACGTGATAATTGCAATTAAACTTTACTTTTTATTATTATTATTCAATTCCGCACAAAATAACGGGGAGAAAATAGGATTTTTTCTCTTTGTAACAGGCAGTAAAATTTCAAAAGCACGACACTAAACAGATAGTAGTAAATAATAAGTATTATTTGTGTTATCATTATTGTGGTTGTTTGAAATATAAGACAGATTGGCTGGTTGTTTTGAGATTATTAAATGAAGCCATGACACTAACACACAAGTTTACAGTTCACTACTTTCCCCCCAAGATGAGACCGGTGATAATAATATTAAAAGCTATTTTATTTTATTTCTTTATTTTTATTTTTATTAATAAAACGAGGAATGTCTTGAAATATTTACATCCACGTTTAGAAAGAAAGAGAGAATAATAAACGATGAACAAGGACATAAGTGAAGAAGAAGAAACAAACAAAAAAGGGGGTCATATATAATCAAAGCGTTTTTCGTTCTAACAAAAACAAAACAAAAATGAAATTTAATAATGGACTAAGGTTAGTGAATAATTCTAATGGCTAATTTTTTTTTAAATAAAATAAAATAAAGTAAAAGGTAAACAAAACCGAATGTACGTGTGTGTGTCTGTGTGTGTGTTTTATGGAAGCACGCACAGTTGCATTTCGATAAAGCTTAGGAGGAAAAAAAGAAAAAAGAAGAAAAAAAAAAGAGGAAGAAGACAGTTATTTTAAGTGGATGCCATAATGGATTCCACATTTATTATCTATATAATACGTACTCATTTGAAAAGTAAATTATCAAAATATATCGATTGTATGATTTTAAATTTAATTTTCGGTTCGTTTAATAATGTTCGATTTTAAAATATAATCTGTTGACAAAAATTAATTTTTTTTTTAATTTAAAAATTAGCATCTTGAAGATAAAAAAAATCTTATCTTTCTAAAAAAAAAAAAAAAAAAGAAAAAAAGTTAGAATAGAAGTTTTTATTTATTTTTTATTATCAATCTAGTGATATTACAGAGCGAAATTAATCGTAATGTCAAGATTTATTTTTTTATTTTTTTTAGTAGCCAATAAATTTTCCACTGTAAATCTGATAGAGCAATTTTGCAAATATTTATTGTTAAACCGACAGTGTGTTTAAGAAAAGATTAACTTTTGAATATTAATTAGTTCAATTAAAAGATCCTAGCAACTAGTAAAATAAGTTTTAAAAGCATTCAAATGGGTTGAATTTTGACAGTAACTTTAAGAGCGAAGGTGGGGGAGGTTGAAAAGATTTAAAGAATGTATCAAATGTTAATTTGTTTAAAATTAATGTTTGTTGAGTTGTTTGATTTTTATATAAAAACAATTCCCCAAGAAGAAAGAATCAAAACAAAACAAAACAAAACATAGGCAGTTTGATCATTTAAGTTACATAACAATACCGGTAATATTATTTATAGAGATTATTATTGTGTGAACAACAACAACAACAAAAAAGTAAACAGAAATGGAGCAAAAAAATGTTTAATATTCTAACACCCCCCTCCGCCTCAATCAAATAAGATAAAAATTGTTTTAAAATAATTTTTTTATTAATGATTCCCCTAAAAAGGGAATGAAGAATATAATAAAGTAATTGTTGATGTGAATGGAAATTAAATGCTTGTTATTTATTGTAATGGTTGAATTTTTTTGAAAAGAAAAACAGAGGGGGGGCGGTGAAGGTAAAAAAGAAAGAGAAAAAGGGGAGAGAAAGAGAAAAAGGGGAGAGAAAGAGAAAAAGGGGAGAGAAAGAGAAAAAGGGGAGGGAAAGAGAGAAAGTGAGAAAGAAAAAAAAGGTGGGGAAAGAGAGAGAGAGGGAGAAAGAAAAAAAAAGGTGGGGAAAGAGAGAGAGAGGGAGGAGAAAGAAAAAAGGTGGGGAAAAGAGAGAGAGAGGGAGTGAGAAAGAAAAAGGTGGGAAAAGAGAGAGAGAGAGAAGAAAAAGGTGGGGAGAGAAAGAGAGAGAGAGGGGAGAAAAAAGGTGGGGAAAGAGGAGGAAAGAGAGAGAGAGGGAGAAAGAAAAAAAGGTGGGGAAAGAGAGAGAGAGGGAGAAAGAAAAAAAAGGTGGGAAAGAGAGAGAGAGGGAGAAAGAAAAAAGGTGGGAAAGAGAGAGAGAGAGAGAGAGGAGAGAGAAAAAAAAAGGTGGGAAAGAGAGAGAGAGGGGAAAAGAAAAAAAGGTGGGAAAGAAAGAGAGAGAGAGAGGAGAGGGAGAAAAAAAAGGTGGGAAAGAGAGAGAGAGGGAAAAAAAAAAGTGGGGGAAAGAGAGAGAGAGAGAGAGAGAGGAGAAAAAAAGGTGGAAAGAGAGAAGAGGGAAAAGAAAAAAGAAAAGAGAGAGAGAGAGGAGAAAGAAAAAAGGTGGGGAAAGAGAGAGAGAAAAAAAAAGGTGGAAAGAGAGAGAGAGAGAGAGAGAGAGAAAGAAAGTGAAAAGAAGAGAGAGAGAGGAGAAAAAAAAAGGGGAAGAGAGAGAGAGAGAAGAAAGAAAATGGAAGAAGAGAGAGAAAGGGAGAAGAGAGAGAGAGAGTGGAAAGAGAGAGGAGAGAAAGAAGAGAGAGAGGGAGAGAAAAAGGTGGGAAGAGAAGAGAGGAGAGAAAGGTGGAAGAGAGAGAGGAGAGAAAGAAGAGAGAGAGGAGAGAGGTGGAGAGAGAGAGGAGAGAAAGGTGGGAAGAGAGAGAGGAGAGAAAGGTGGGAAGAGAGAGAGGGAGAGAAAGAAGAAAGAGAGAGGAGAGAAAAGGTGGGAAGAGAGAGAGAGAGAAAGGTGGAAGAGAGAGGGAGAGTAAGGTGGGAGAGAGAGGGAGAAGAAGAGAGAGGGAGAGAAGGGGGGAGAGTGGGGGAAGAGAGAGGAGAGAAGGTGGGAAGAGAGAGGGAAGTAAGGTGGGAAGAGAGAGGAGAGAAAGGTGGGAAGAGAGAGGAGAGAAAGGTGGGAAGAGAGAGTGGGAAGAGAGAGGAGAGAAGAGAGGAGAGAAAGGTGGGAAGAGAGAGGGAGAGAAAGGTGGAAGAGAGAGAGAGAAAGGTGGGAAGAGAGGGAGAGAAAGTGGAAGAGAGAGGAGAGGAAGAGAGAACAAGAGAGAGAAAAAGGAGATAGGGAAAGGAGAGAGAGGAGAAAAAGGAAAGGAATGATAGATAGATAGATAGAGAGATAGATAGATAGAGAGAGAATGTGAATAACCAGGATACTAAAATGTTTATCCACTTATATAATTGCTCTATTTATGTTTTTACTTCCTCATCCCAGTCAGAAGTTGAATTTTATTAGTTCCTTTCACAAGATGCAATAATTCTGACTAACTTAAAAAAGTATAAAATATCTTTTCATATTGAAGAACATTATATTTTTACAATGATATTTAATATTGTTATTGATACTTTTTTTTAAAGCTGATATAATTAGAAAAACATTATCATTATGTAAAACTTCACCATGCCTACTTTTGTGTGTTAAGTATGATTAAATCAGAAAAAAATATTACTCAAATGAAAACAAGGGATTTCCTAGAATATACTTTCATAAACATTGTTACTAACATAGTTTTACTTAAATATTAATTCTTTTTTTTTCTTTTTTTTTTTTTTCAAATAAGTTTTTAGAAACATGTGTGGGTGGGTGTTTATTACAATTGTATATATGTTCCTGTTTAGGACATAAGAGGCCCCCAGGCTAATAGAATTATTACATATATTCACCTTCCCCCCTCGTGGCTATAAAAAAAACAGATCCAATAGAATCTAAAAGACCCACTCCAACTAGTGGGGTCTAAATACTTTAAATGGTTTCAAATCCATTTAAAGTACCCCAATTAAAACTGAAAATAAATAAATCTTCTGTTCTTATATCTCTAATTTTTTTTTTTTTTGGTTTGGTCGGTTGGGTTTTACGGCATGTCAACTCCTTGGGTTATTTTATGCCGAATATTTCTATTGGTAATTTGGTGTTCAAAAATGTTTAATGCGGACAAAGTTTTGAAATAATTTCATTTTTAATGGATAATACAATTTTGTTTATAAACTCATATTTTCTATTTAACCCATAGATGGGACCCTAACAGGTACTACCACTCCGGGTCAGAGTGGACCAGGAAGCAATGGTGATGAAGGGGTGCTCCACATTCCCAAAAACTGGAACCTCACCATCAGATAGAGTTTAACGTCATTGCCAGGACATGTAGACCCGCAGCCACCGCCTTCTAGCACCCATATGATAAAAAGGGTTGGGGCTTGCCATAAGAGCAATAGGGTCAAAAAAAAAAAAAAAAAAAAAAGAAAAGAAAAAGGGGTCCTGTGTAGGACATTAAACTGCATCTAGTGGTGAGGCTGGGGGGGGGTATTCATTTATTGTCACCTATGGGTCAAATAGATCTGTTTGAAAATTATCTATATCAGATACGAATAATCAATACTATACAACTGTGTGTAGATTAGTTATATTAAGAATAGTTAATAGAAGCTATTATTGTTTACTAAGTATTAATAATATCAATAACTTGAAACCATATAACTGTTTGCTAACAAATAATTAGTATTAAATAGAAATAGTTACTGGAAACCATATAACTATGTATAAATTTGAGTAGATTGGGCAAATGTATAAAATATTTTTGAACTGATTTGCTGGAGGGTCTGACTGTATCCTTGGCAGAGGGGTAAGTCCCACCCTCAAAAAAGGAGTGTCCTGGGTATGAGAGTAAACTGCACCTGATGGTGAGGCTCCAGTTCTGGATATTTGGGGAGTGTCAAATAACCTTTCATTGTCATCACTCCCAGGTTCGCTGTGACCCAGGGTGGTTGTAAGTGTTAGGGTCTCATCTAGGAGTCAAATAGATTGCGCTAAAATTATTTTGATTTGATAGAAAAAGAAAAGAAAAGAAAAACTCTTATGAAACATGATTCTATAACCTTCAAGCATAAAATAACCCTAGATGGGTTGATATGCCGTTAGAATCAATCAATATAAAATTAAGAGGCAATCATCTGACATATACATTACATCTTTCTATGGATTGCCCTGTCGAGGTGTGGTTTAAAATATACTGACTGTATCCCCTAAAGTGGAGTAAGACTCCTCCTCCAAAGTGGGTGTCCTTGATATGACACTAGATCTGATGGTGAGGCTCCAATTCTAGAGGTCTGGGAAGTGTGGAGTACCCCTTCATTGCCATGACTCCCAGGTTCACTCTGACCTGGAGTGGTTGTACCTGTTAGGATTCCATGTATATATAGGTTACATCTTTCTTGCCTGTAGGGGTGGGGTTTAGAATACACTGATTGTATCCCCTGCAGTGGAGTAAAACCCCTCCCCTAAAGTGGGTGTCCTTGATATTACACTAAACTGAATCTGATGGTGAGGCTCCAATTCTAGAGATCTGGGAAGTGTAGAGTACCCCTTCATTGCCATTACTCCCAGGTCCACTCTAACCGGGAGTGGTCGTACCTATTAGGGTCTCATCTATGGGTCAAATAGATCTGTTTAAAAGTTTGTATTCAATAAGACCGTGGGAGAAAAAATTACATAAAACTTTAACGTACAATAAACGAAACTTTAGGTATAACATAACCTGTGATATACCGTAAGAATCAATCAATCAATCAATCAATAAAAGGTGCTAATTAGAATCCTTCCACCTTCCTAAACAGAAGCACCAATATCATCATGGACAGCTGTTACAACAGATACTTAACAGGTTCATAGGTTGTCTAGTTATTCCAAACATTTACCGATGCTAACACATTTGACAATTCCAAATTCTACCAGTAAATACCATCTCTTACCATTTTGTTAGACATTTTTAATCAAAAAGTTATTAATTATAAATGTAACCTTAAATGTTAAGAGTAGTAACTTATAAAGTCTCTGCCCTTCTACAAAATCTAAATGTCAAATGAACAACAGCTGTCAGATTTCCTAAAGAAGAATCCAATATGCTATTTACTAGACATATATTCAAACACTCATAATAATAATAATAATAATGATAATGATAATACAAATTCTAATTCTGAAGCAAAGATTTTAGATTTACCATAAAGATTATATAGAGTGATGCTGATAGCTTTTTGATTTATATTTGCTTTGAATGATTTTGGTTTGGTTTGTTTTGTTTTACGGTATATCAACTCAGTGGGTCATTTAATGCCGATAAAGTTTTGAAATAAATCAATTCTTAATGGATAATACAATTTTTTTTATAAATACATTTTTCTATTTAACCCATAGATGGGACCCTAACAGGTACTACCACTCCGGGTCAGAGTGGACCAGGGAGCAATGGTGATGAAGGGGTGTTCCACATTCCCCAAACCTGGAACCTCACCATCAGATAGAGTTTAACGTCATTCCCAGGACATGTAGACCCGCAGCCACCGCCTTCTAGCACCCATATGATAAAAATGGGTTGGGGCTTGCCATAAGGGCAATGCTTTGAATGAGTCTCCGGGAAATTTGATGGGTCCCAACTAAAGTTTCTTAATAGATTGTAGGGTTTTTATTTGTGATCTGGGGGAAACAACTAAAGCCCTTGTAACCTATCCTGTATAATTCATTTCTAAGAAACTAGTGAAATGTATTTATAGTTAGCTGAAATGGCGAGGGAAGAAAAAAGAAAAACACTGGGATACATGGATATGATTTTATTCAGTGGTGGTGTAATGGTTAGAGTTGTAGGAAATGAACTCGTCAACTCAAGTTCAAATCCTGTTTGCATTTCACATAGCTGGAGGGAAAATAGTTGTATTCATACCTTTCCCAAGGGTATTTGCCAACGTAATATGCAAATAGCCTCGTCCAGGATTTGAACTCGGCCACAGAGTCCATTTCCTACAATGAGAACCATTAAACTACGGGCCTCACTTTAAATCTAATACTAATTAAATGGATACAGTGTTCAAACCCAGGACGTGTCTGTTTGCATTTCACATAGGACTAATACCATTGGGAAAGGTATGAATCCCACTACTCTCCCTCCAGCTTTGGGTAAATAGCAGAGTAGACTGGGCTCTTTAACCTTCGTTAGGCAACTTGTCTAGAAGGAAACTGAATTCAAACCTGTTAAACTCTGCTTAAGAAATTGACCTTGTGTCACATCCTGCTCATGTGGAGGGGTTGGGTAAATATATATATAAAGTGAAGGTAACATTAGAAGATTCATAGTCCATGTTAAAAAATGGTTAACCTGAAGCCAAACTTTTTAAAAACCTTATTTTTCCGATGCAGGTATCATTGGAGAATAAGAAGAATTTTTTATGTTCCCCAATGCTACCTGCATCAGAAAAAAAAAAAAAAAAAAAAAAGAAAAAAGAAAGAAAAAGAAGTGATTCGAGTTAACCTCACAGTGCTTTTAACCTGGACTACCTTTTAGTTTGGTTAGTTGGATTTTACGGCATGTCAACCCTTGTTGAATTATTTTATGCCAAAGACATTTTGTTTCATTCATTCTTGATGGGTATTCAATTTCTTTTTGAAACTCAATTTTTTTTTAAACAGTTTTTTAAACTCATTTTTTTTCTATTTAACCCATAGATGGGCTTATCCTTTTAAGAGACCACCCAAAATAGGCCGCTTATACTAGTAAGACACTTTTTTTGTTGCAAACCCCCTTATGAAAATGTAATAGAAATTTCACGTTAAAAAGAATTATATACAGAAACCTCTTTTTTTTCAGGGAGGGGGGGTGTACTCATCTGCAGAGAATGCAGTTGGTGAGAGGGCTATGAGAATATATATATATATATATATATATATATATAAAATTTTTTAACTGCACAGGAAGAATACTTTGTGATAAACATAATACTTGAATCTACTTAAGAAGTCTTAAACATGGTCTGTTATGAAAGCAGGGAGCCCCCGGCATAGTGGCTAATGTGCTGGACTGCAGCATCATAGTAAGCAGTTCAAACTCTAGTCATGCTATTACGTTCACTTTTGGACTAATACCCTTGGGAAAGGTATGAACCCCTCATCCTCCCAGCTATGAATTAAATAGCAGAGCTGTGGAGTCGGAAGCAATTAAGGGATTGTCGGAGTTGGAAAAACTATACTAACTCTATAGATACACTTTATATGGCCCTAGTTTAGTCTGTAAAGTTATACAGTGCACACTCTTTATAAATAGATTATAAAAAAATTACGCTTTTATATTTAGTTGTAGGCCATAATCACTTAATTACATAAAGAGAGTTGGAGTCGAAGGTGCCAAAAATAGAGGAGTCAGAGTTATGCTCAGACTACCCAGCCCTGTTAAATATTAGTACTACTACAGTTCTTCTAGAAGGATGGCTTTAGCATTAAATAACCCACCCAAGGTTGATATGCCATTGAAAACAATGAAACCAAACCTGTTATAAAAGGAATACTTTAAACAATTTTTTCTGGCCTCAAGAAAATCAAGTGATAATAAAACCGAGGTTAAGACTGTCTCTAATGTATTTACCCAACCCATCTACCACGGACACACTGACTCAGACTGTCAGGGTCCCATTATGGGTCAAATAGATCTGTTCAAAAATTATTTGTATTTGATAAGAATACTTCTTGCCATATAACTGTAAATTGTAATAAGAATAGATGTTCATTTTTATCAGTTAATTCAGCTTGAAAAAAAAAAAAAAAAAAAAAAAAAAAAGATCAAATATTAAAAAAATAGGACATTTATTTTCTATAATATTGACACTAAGTGAATGTTCAAATGAATTCTACAAATAAAAAGTTTAAACAGCTTAAGTTTAAATCATAAGCAACAAAATATCAAAACTTGGACACTACATTGTCACAGTGTAATGGTTAATAAAGTAGTTTCACAGAACGATTACAGAGTCGTGAGTTCAATCCTGACTAGGCTCCATATTCACAGCCTCGTGCTAAATCAAAGTATGCTTAGTTTTGAAAGGGGACCTTGCATGATTAACAAATGGTTAGCAAACTAAACTAGATACCATTGTTAGTGAGTTTGATTCTCATTGGGTGCTCCATACTTCAGGCCTTGTGCCAAACTAAACTATGTTTAGTAAATGACAAAAGATCAAAACTTTTAAGTAATATTCTTTTTAGAATTGACACTATTTGAATAAGAGTGATTAATCTATAAACAGGTCATTTTGTTTTTTCTTTCTTTTCTTTGAATGGATTAGAATATTAAGATCATGTGAAGGAATTTAGACTTTCTACTAAAACATCATTTACATAATAATAGGCAATTTTGTTGTATCAATGCCATGAGTGACAGCATTGTAAATAAGGAGAATTCTTGTAGAGGCCTACTATTTCTCAATGATAATCCATAGGCTCTGTTTAAAAAAAGAAAAGAAAAAAGGAATATATATATATATATTATTATTATTTGTTCGCAGCTGATGAGTCGGGAGAGACTATTTGTCTAAGCTCCTGAAATAGACTATAATGCTAAATCTCTAAGTCTTTTGTTATTTCTTTACTTATATATTTGCTCTGTGAGTCTAACCGTAAGAGCACACATTGAGCTCTCAAACTGCAACAGGTTTTTTAAATAAAACTCGTGCCGTAAGGAAGATTTCTTCTCTGGACTTTTGGATTATTATATATATATTATATATGTGGGGGCTATATTTATAAGTAAACAGTGCTCAATATTATGGATAGAGCATTTATATCCAAGATCAACTTAGATACATAGGTGTATGCGTATATATATATATATATATATATATATATATATATATATATATACACACACACACACACACACTAGCAACAATGTTTAGATATAGAGAAATGAAACAAAATTAAACCATGAAAAGAGATGAGATAAAAGACTAATAATAGTATATATATATATAGGCTATAGGCTCTTTTCGACGCATGAGTATTCATCTAGTGTGATTATAGTGGTGAAGGCTTGTGCCATACAGGAAAGAATTGGTGCATCAAGGAATGCCTCAACGACCTCAGGAAAAACAAGTTATCCTCTCCTTGGTTACCTAAAGGTTAAAGAGCCCAGTCTGACCTACTATTTAACCATAGCTGGAGGGAGAATATATGGATTCATAAATATATATATACACATACACACACACACAATGTTTAAATACAGAGAAAAGAAAAATTAAACCATAAAAGAAGAGATATGAGTAATACATATAATGAAAAATGTGTGTATATATATATATATATGTACATGCACACACAAACTGGAGACAATGTTTAACTCTAGAGAAAAAGAAAAAAAAGTAAATCACAGAAAGAGATAAAAGAAAAGAAAAATCTAGTGTTGTATCAATTAGTTAAAATCATGAGAAATTTGTTGGCACCGATTGAGTCAATAAAGTGATTTTAATTACTAACATTTTGTTTAAAAGCCAAATTGAAACATTTTCACAAATACAAGAACAATTGATCCAGAAATTGAGAAAATGGAAATCAAAATTCACTTGACAATTTCAAACTCATTTTCAGCAGAATAATAATTAAGAAACATAAAAAAATTATATATATAAAAAATATAAAAAATTAAAGAAAAAGTAAATGATGTGAAATTTTATGACAAGTTAGGAAAAATCCCCCCAAAATAATAGAGTTCAGAGATGCTGATAGATACATATCCTGCATCACTGAAATCTGAAAAATTTTTTTTAATTTTAAAAATCTAAAAGGATGCAGAAAAATCGTATGCATGGGCCCCAGTGTTTTTTTTTCTTCATTTCCAGCTAATTGTAAAAACATTTCAATATTTTCTTGGAAACGAATTACACTACTGGGATACAAGGTAGGAGTTAGTTACCTATGGGTAAATAGTAGGGTAGATTAGGTTCTTTAGCCTTGATTAGGCAGCCAGTCTAAGAGAAGGAAAGTCTAATTTCAAAACAGCTTTACTCCGCTTAAAAATTGACCTTCCCTTCCTGTCCATGGGGAAGGGGTTCTTTGCCAGTAAAGCCAATTGAATATTGGAATTTGTTTTAAGTAACAAGTCTAAACTAAATCAACATCCATTTATCAATAAAGATATGCATACACATAAACAACTTTATAGACTAATGAGATTTTCAACATTTATTTTACACATATTTAGTTTTCAATAATCAATAAATCAGTCATGAATATTAATCAATCAGTGAATGTTTCAGAATTCAATAACTGTCAGGCTATAAACTTATTGATCTCACCCTTGTATATGAAACAATACACTCATAAGATTCAAAATTCTCATTTTTAGCAAAAAAAAAAAAAAAAAAAAATTGTTTTTATCTTACAATGGATCAGCTAAAAAAATAAAAATCTATTTCTTTTTTTTTTTTCAAAAGTTCATAAGTGAAAAATTTTAAAAAAATTAAAATTTTACTAGATCATACAATTTGAAAACTATTTATAGAAGGAAAAGATTAAGTTATTTAAAAACTTTGCAAAAGAAATCTTTTAATTACAAAAAAAAAAAAAAAAAAAAAAAAAAAAAAAAAAAAAAGCTTACTAATTAAATATAATTAAGAATAAATAATTTTTTTCAGTAATATAAGTTTTAAAAAACTAAGTTGAAAAAAAAAAGAAAAGACATTGTAGATTTTAAGCTAGTGAAATGTATAATAAAAAAGGAAAAAAAAAAGGTTATTTTATGGAATAAAAGATTCCAAAGAGAATTGTGTATCTTCAGATTCTAATGATCAAAGCAAATGTCTATAGAAAAGAAAAAGATCTCAATGTATGGTAGCAAAAAATTTTGAATCTTGTCTAATGTTTATATATATATATATATATATATATATATATATATATAATATTAGACAAGATTCAAAATATTTTGCTACCATACATTGAGATCTTTTTCATATTCAGAGGATTATATATATATATATATATATATATATATATATATATCCTCTGAATATTTTGTTTTTCATACCTTATACATACACATACACGCACACGTGTGTGTAATAATAGGAAAAACAAAAAAGACAAAATCCCACTTCAGCCCATTTTATACAAAAGTGAATCAGCTAAACTTAAACATAATGAATGAGAAAACATTGGATCAATGATCAAAATGTTTATCAGTTATGGTCGACTACCAAAGGAATTTCATTTAGATTATGAAACGACATCAAATTTATAGAGGATTTCTTTTTTTGACAACACAATACATTGTCTTTTGAATATGAGCTTTTAGAAGGACAAAAAATAGTTATGAGAGGAAAAAATGTTTGACAGGTGAATTCAACCCAAAATTAAACAAGTTGGCCGAACCTTTTATATGAGCAACCAGTGTATCTAAGTTTGAAAAGAGTTAAACCATTCTAACCAAAAGCAAGATTGTTGTGATCTTAATGATAGATCTATTTGAAAATGTCAACATGGAGGACATTCTGTCCTTTTTGAGGGAAATAAAATTATACCATAGAATATAGACATGAACCTAATCAATACCATACAACACGGTTCCCAATGGTGCTAATACATTGTTAAAACCAATCACTAAAAAAGTATAAATAAATATATATAAATACACAACATATTACTTCCTAACCATTCGGCATGACATAACCCTAGATGGGTTGATATACCATTAAAATCAATCAATCAACCATTAACTGAGGTCAATTCAGTTTACTTGACAGGAATCCTTTAAGGGCAGTTGAAAGCAAGATCCCCATTGGAGGATTGACTACAATTCTAGAAGTCAGAATTGTAACTTCAAATCAGTTGGCCCAGGATTGCTGAAAGGCACGGACAATTTAAAACCCGTGTGAGAATTTCCATCAATGTTTCATACGCTAATTCCTGGTTTGTATGTCCAGTTAAGAAAAAATGTTTAAAGATATAAAGAATTGTGCACACAAAAGAGGAAGATGGACACAGCAAGGAGGAGGAAGAAGAAGAATAACCATTGGCCAGTGAACAAGATGGCTATTTCCTGCCTGATGATTGCAGATAAGCATCCATGTAATCAAATATATATATATATATATATATAACCAATATATATTTATTCATTATTATCATAATTGCTCTGTCAAGATATTGAGCACTCTCCTAATAATACTGTATATATTCACCAAGGGAGACAATGTTAACTATAAACTGTAGTATATATATATATATATATATATATATATATAAAATCGGGGAATAAAACCGGATAAAACACAAACAACTTTATTCAATTAAGGCAAAATATTAATTGAATGAAGTTGTTTGTGTTCTATCCGCTTTTATTCCTCAACTTTTGATTACACTTCGTTGGATCTTACCCAAATTGTTATATATATATATATATATATATATATATATATATATATATATATATCTTTCATCTAATGATTGAATTAAAAAATTTTTTAAAATACATGAAACTTATAGTCATGAGACCAGCATGAGGAGGTGAGAAAACATTTATTCTAGGTTTTATCATGCTCTAGTGGCCAGTATGTGAGCACTTTTCTGATTTAAGAAAGAAAAAAAAACGTTTTTATAATGATTCAGTTTAAGACATTTGATGAATCAACAAATTCTGTTTAGCAAAATTGATTCTCAACTGAATTTAAGCAGAAAAGCAGCAGCAGCAGCAATAGTCATTTCTTCCCCTGATTAATTAAAAGAATTAAAAAAAAAAAAAAAAAAAACTTAACAAATGGAACAAATTTTCTTGTGCCGAATCTTTCACAACTAATACACATGTTTAAGCAGCTGAAAAATGCAAAACATCTTTTTATATTTTTTATTAAGTAAATAATATTATAGATTGGTATCAGTAAGATCAAAATACAATAGAAAGTATAAACAAAAGAAATATGCAAAGATCAGTAAAACTATGATAGAATGATTGATTTTAATGGCATGCCAACCTGTCTATGGTTATTTTATGCCTAGAGGTTAGGGAATTGCATTCATTGTGCATTTATAGACATTTTTTGTGGAGATGTTCCTTAAGAGTTTTTTTTTCATACAGTTATATGATACCAAGTATCCCTATTTAATACAAATAACTTTCACACACTTGTGTATATATATTTACCAACCCCTCTGCACGAGCAGGATGTGACACAAGGTCATTTTCTTAAGCGGAGTCAACAGGTTTGAATTCAGAGTTTTTCTTCTCTAGACCAAGGCTAAAGAGCCCAGTCTGCCCTACTATTTATCCATAGCTGGAGGGAAAGTAGGATTCATACCTTTCCCAAGGGTATTAGTGCTAAGTGAAATGCAATTAGCACGTCCAGGATTTGAACTCTGGGTGACGAGTCCATTTCCCATGACTTTAACCATTACACCACGGCTTCCTTGTATGGTTTCAAGTATTTCTATGTAATGCAAATAATTATATGGTTTCAAGTAATTATTATATATATTACTACTCAAGTGTCAAATCACAGTTGATCATATCTACGTACTAATAACATGCAATTGTATTCAAGTTTACACTAATATATTGATAAATATGTAGATAACTTAACAACCTTTAATTCTCATTAGCGACTCACAACAATCCTTAGTAAACAATTATAATTTCAAGTAACTATTCTTCATACAAATAACTTACAGTTATATGGTATCATGTATTCCAATCGAATAATTTTCAAACAGATCTATTTGACCCATAGATAGCACCCCAACAGATACTATCACTCTGGTCAGAGTGGACCTGAGAGTAATGGTAATAAAGGGGTAGACTAAAGCTTCACCATCAGCTGTATTTTAATGTCATACCCAGGACACCCTTTTTTTAGGGTGGTCTTACCCATCTGCAGGGGATACAGTTGACATTGATTTATTATTAATATCCTTGGTATGCATCTAATGGTGGGGTTCTAATTTAGGAGCTCTGAGGAGTATGGGGTACCCCTTTGCCATTATTACCAGGTCCAGTCTGAACCCGTGGTAGTACCTGTTAGGGTCATCTATGGGTTAAATAGGAAAAAAAAAAGGATCTGTAAAAAATTGAATACTCATCAAGATAAATAAAACAAAAGTCTTTGGCAGAAAATAACCCAATAAGGGTTGATGTGCCGTAAAATCTAACCAATCAACCAACATTCTCCCTTCAGCTATGGGTAAATAATAGAGAAGACTGGATTCTCTAACTTTGGTATAGCAACCAGTCTAGAGAAAGAAAACTGCCTTGAAATTGTTCAACTCCGCTTAAAGGTGTCGCATCCTGCGTGTGCAGGGAGTTTGGTTAAATACAACTATGTACATATTTACTCCGCACAAGTAGGATGCGACTCAATGTCAATTTTTTTTAGGCGGAGTTTAACAGGTTTGAATTCAGAGTTTTCCTTCTCCTAGACTGGTTGCCTAACCAAGGTTAAAGAGCCCAGTCTGCCCTGCTAATTACCCATAACTGGAGGGAGAGTAGTTGGATTCATACCTTTCCCAAGGGTATTAGTTCTATGTGAAATGTAGACAGCTTAGTCCAGGATTTGAACTCTGGTTGACGAGTCTATTTCCTATGACTCGAGCCATCATACTATGCGCCTACAACTCCAAATGCAACTATGTAAGAGCTCACTTCTTTTTTCTTATAGAAGTTTTTTTTCTAAAAAAAAAAAAAAGAAGAAAAAAAAGAAAAAGACATTATTACTTGCCTCCATTCGTGACAGAAGATAAATGAGTGATGGATGCTAGAGGAATTGTTATTAGGTGTCTTTTTTTGTAAGTGGTAAACCTAATTATGAATAAACAGACTGTAAATCAGTCTTGGGGATTTCACCAACAGCAGCAGCAGGCCAGGGAAAGGTAAAAAAGCAGCAAGCACGCACACACGACTCATCTAGAGAAAAAGTTACACACAAATAACACACACACTCACAAAGAGCAAAGGGACAAATATGAGTAAATCAGCTGGGTTTTAAAATGAGAAACAATCTTTAGTCAGAGTTTGTTTACAAACATTACAGAGAAATGTATATACAAAAAATAAATATTGTAAATAAATCAAGTCCAAAAGATCAGAACCAAATTAAAACATTAAAACTTGTAACTTATTAAAAAGATTTTTTTTTTTTATCAGTGGTATATATTTTTTCTTATTTTAATTAAAAAATGTATTATTTCATAAAATGGCAAAGGAGAGTTTTATATTTTTACTAGATGCCTCCTCCCCAAATAGAGGATATAAATTAAATGTTAATGAGTAGTCACTAATAGCACAATTGGAGATATATTCTATAAAGTTCCAAGATTAAAAAGTTTTTTGTCTTTAAAAATAAAAAAAATTATTGATTTAATAAATTCTAGAAAATAAATTATTAAAAAAATGGTATCTTTTTTTAAGGTTTTTATTTAGGCCAAAAGGTTTGTTCTGTTTAACATGAGATGGCATGAGGAGTGTTTAGTCTTAATTAAACTCATTTTAAAAAATCACTTGATTGGATTGTAACAAGTCATATTAGTAGGATTTAAAATTTTTTTTAACAATTATACTTTTATCTATTAATTCTAATATTGAAGATGGAAGAAAATAAATAATTCTTAGTTTATAAGCTTTTGTATTTTAAAAATGTGACCCCTCAATAAAAATAAATAAATAAAAATTATTTGATAAATTCTACAAAAAAAAAAAAAAAAAAAAAAAATCTATAAATAATAAAAAAATAAAATTAAATTAAAAAATTTTTTTTTCTCTAACTTTAGGCCAAAAAAATTCGTTTAACTTTTAATAGCATTAGGAGTGTTTAGTTTTAAAAGATCACAATTGATTGGATTAAAAATAAACAATTTTATATTTTTAACTAAACTAGTGAATTTTTGTTTTATTGAATCTAATATTGAAGACTAAACCTACAAACTGATTCTAATATTGAAGACTAAGCCTGAGTAGAGGGTGGTAAAAAAAGGTGGTCTCACAGATCCATTATTGTTGAATTGAGAGTTGGATCCTCGCATGATGCCCCATTAAAATCCCTATGTAAAAAGACCTTGTGTCGATCTAGACACTCAGAAAAGAAAAGTTAATGTGTCCTATTTAAAATACTAAATAAAATTTAAAAAATTCCATGCTGTTATCATTTGAATTTTATTTTTTAATTATCTTCACAAATATAAATCAAATCTTCATTATTTTTGTTCAAAATGCAAGATCTGGTGATAATGAATGTGTATATTTACTTTTTCATTGTTTTATTTTCAAAGTTTCATCCGGACATACATACACACAAACTGATTTTATATATATATATATATATATATATATATATATAAAATGTTGTTCTGGTTCCAACAGGAGAAAATTTAATATTTTATAAAAAAGAAGAAGGTCCGCAAAATGTATTATGTTCTCAGAAAAAATGTTTTATTCTTTTTATCTTATATACGCGAGACGTGTTTCTGATATGTTGTCTTCTTCAGGCATTGAGTTATTAATTTGGCAGAATATGTCCGATATTTGATAGGTTGTGTGTGTTTCTGCAATTTTTCTATTGTGTGTGTGTGTATATATATATATATATATATATATATATATATAAAGAAAATAAACATTTTCAAATAAACATTTTCAGCAGTTTTGTTGCTGTTATGACTAAAATTAAAAAGTTAATGAATTATGTACAGTGACTTCACAAATGAGTGATAAAAATATTTGAAAAGTTTTGTGTTGAAGATTTTTAACTAAACGATGCTTGATGGTCAAATAGATCAGTTAAGGTTTGATAAGTGATCAAATAAAAGATATGACTTGAAAAGAATAATCAAAAGTCAATATATCCAATTCAAGAATTGAAAATCCTTTGCACCAGATGTGTTATCTTGCTGTGAGAAAAACCTATTCAACCATTTTTGTTTTTTAAACAAATTTTCATGGGTGATAAAAAGTGGATATTATTATAACAATACAAAACACAATAGAGTGTAATGTAAATAAAATGAATAATCACAAAGTGTAACAATAGTTTGTAAGGGAAATCCTAAATATCCTTTCAAAGAAGCGATTGATTTGAACACAAGTACTGTGTCCCAATGAAACCAATTGAAAGTAGAAATAAAAACAACACAGAATTATTTCTCTGAATTTTTGAGATGAGGCTTGATGATTAGTATTATTCGGACTATTGTCCACATCTGAATAAAGGATTGGGTTCAAAGTTCTGTGATGGCTCCTGATTATGACAAGAAGGTTACAGAGTTCGAAAAGAAGGTTCTCAAGTCCATATGGTTCCTGATTCCGACAAGAAATACCTGAAGAAGGCAGGGCACATCGGCCAAAATGTTGTACAGATAACAATGAAGATGAGGACAATAGTCCGAATAATACAAACAATACTAACACAGAATTAATTAAAAGTAAAATTGTTAAATTATCAGGATAACTTTTAGCTTGAATGTTTTTGGTAACCAGGCAGTGATGCTGATAGCTTTTTAATTTAGAGCATCCTGTATTTGATTTGAAGGAGTCCCCAGGAAATTTGATGGGTCCCAACTAAAGTTTCTTAATAAATTGTAGAGTTTTTATCTATAAACAACTAAAGCCGTCTAAAGAGCGAGAGAGTTAAATCAAGATCATTATACTTTTTACATATTGAAGTAATTTGCAATAGCTTTTAAGTAAACATATCAAATGTTGTAATAATTAAATCATCATACTGTGGTATATCTACAGGTCCTGCTAGTATTAAATTATTCCTTTTTGGTTTCTAGTTAGAAATATTGTACAGAAAAAGAACAAGTTTTAGTAGGGGTGGTTGATGGTTGTTTTGTTTTAGAGCGTATTAACCTTTTTCAGGTCATTTAATTATGAATCAAGTCATTTAGATAAACAAAAGGACTACAGGTTGATTACAAAAACGTTTTCAATTCCATATCTTTAAGAATTGATCAATGAATGATAACAGCTTTTAACAAGTAATAAAATCCAAAAGAAATGAGCCAAGACATAGCAAAATAAAATAATTTTCTTTATAAAAATGCTTGAATGTTTAAGAGAGAATATATACACAGTAATGATGATAAATTTTTGATTAAGTGCATCCTGGGACACACATATTTGCCTTGAATGAGTCCCCGGGAAAATTTATGACTCCCAATTAAAGTTTCTTAATTTTTAAATTGGAACAGATCACTAAGTAGGCCTGAGCCTATTCTAGTAGTGACCAGGTTTGAATTCAGAGTTTTCCTTCTCCTAGACAGGTTGCCTAAGCAAGGTTAAAGATCCGAGTCTGCCCTACTATTTTACCCATAGCTGGAGGGAGAATACTTGGATTCATACCTTTCCCAAAAGTATTAGCGCTATGTGAAGCTAAATACACGTTTAAAATCGAATGGTTTAAAAACTACCGACTTAAGTTTCTCACAGTAGCGCGAATCTTCAGAATTTCTGAAAATTCGCACTACTGCGAGAAACCTAAGTCGGTAGTTTTTAATCCATTTGATTTTAGACATATATATATATATATATATATATATATATATATATATATTTCGTTCGTTTTGAAGTAGGTTATATTCCACTTATGGTGACTTTATTACACAACAGTATGAGAAGTAAACAAACACACAATGTGTTTTGATATGGCTTTTTTAGCCGACAATTTTTTTGGAGAATATGTGCTTAATTGAAGTGGTACCTAATTTTTGAAAATTAATTAATTAATAATTAATGAATATATATATATACATATATACATCCACACACACAATTAGAGTTAAATGAAAGCTGACCTATTTGGTTTATAGATTCAATCACAAGTTACATAAACAGCTAATATCTTATTATAATGGAGATTGTGGGCTTGTCTGTCTGTAACCGAAACTATATTACTATACAAGTCACAATTCCTTTAGTTATTTACATCATATTCTCCATGATTTTATTTTTATTTAAACCTCAATTATTAATAAAATTGTTTTACATTACTTACACTGTTGACCATATCGACATTCTAATAACATGCAATTGTATTTATATATACAACAAAATAGAGGTTTACAGTATGAATGGGAAGGCTAATTTGCATATTGATCTTAAAAAATTGATTTTAATAAATATATGCTTAGTATTATTGATTTCTAATTCTTTGGTTTTATCTTAATGAATATGAGCAAAAATCTCTTCCTATTTTAACTAAACAGTTTAATTAGGAAAATTTACCAATGAAAGACGGGAGTAACGGAAAATGATGGAAGAGTTAGTTTCAAAGTTGTTCTATTTTTCAATCATACCCCTTCTGTTCAAATCTTTTTATCTACATTCTTATTCAGTTTCATTAGCCTTTCTAATTTAATACCATATTTTATTATAAAATTTAACTCAAATACTTGCACCCGGAGGGTGCATATATTTGATAGTGTAAATAATAACAGTCAAAAGGTGATAATGTGTTACCCCCACCCCCTAAACTGCCGCACTCACCATGAAGACCTCCTCGATAGGCCAAGTGGATAAGGTGCAGTTAACATATTTCAAACTTTAAAAAAAAAAAAAAAAATAAGGAGGCAGAGGCAATTTCTTCATTTGTAGCCAATTCTATGCTCTACTTCCCATTATTAAAACATTCTTTTTCTTTTACTTCTGCCATTAAAATGCAAGTTATCACTCATGAAGAGTGGTTTGGTAGATGAAAAAATATTTCACTGTAATTTTTCTTCTTCTTCTTCTTTGTACTTTATGACTAAGAAGAACACGTTCAAGAACTAAGATGACATTGTTCTGGGGGTGCCATCCCTTCAGCCTTCACTCCCTTTTTGCTATTTGTTAAGTACCAGCAGCCAAAGCTGGCAACTTTATATACACACACACACACCCCGCCAATACTACTACGGCACGCCCCTTCCTCCTATCCCACCAACTCTAACCTTCCTTTCAGAGAAACAGGCTTTAAATGTTTCTTGTTTGTCCTTCTCTGCTAAGGCCACACCTGCTCCTCCTACTTATATATATAAATTGAGCAAGAGTTCGTTCTTTCATATCAAGATGATGATGATGATGTACTTAGAAAAGCTTGTTAAGGCAGATTTAGACCTTTTTACTATGTTAACAGCTCACAGCAGAGGTCAGATTACGAGGCAGGAGAGTTCCAATGGATCATGTGCGGGAATCACTTTTAATAATAAAGAAATGACCAACTTAAAGAATTAGAACAAATCAGCTTACTAAAATTGCAAGAATTTATCACAAGTGTTAAATTTATATATTTGTGTGTGTGTGTGTGTGTGTGTGTGTGTGTGTGTGTGTGTGTGTGATATATAGAAAGATGAGGACAATAGTTTGAATAATCTTATTATAATGGAGATTGTGTGTTTTTCTGTCTGTAACCGAAACTATATTAATACTCGTCACAATTCCCTTAGTTATTTACATCACATTCTCTATGATTTGATTTCATTTAAACCTCAATTATTAATAAAATTGTTTTACATTATTGATACTGTTGACCATACCTATATACTAATAACATGCAATTGTATTTATATATAAACATTTATTATGGTATTATTTGTATTATTCGGACTATTGACCTCATCTTCATTGTTAATTGTACAACGTTTCAGCTGATGTGTCCTCCGGCCTTCTTCAGGCATTTCTTGTCATAAAGGGGAGCCATCACAGAACTTTGATTATGACAAGAAGGTTGCAGACTTCGAGAAGGTACCTGAGTCCGACAAGAAATACCTGAAGAAGGCCGGAGGGCACATTGGCTGAAATCGATCAACAAATTAGCCTTCCTATTCACACTGAAAACGTTGTACAAATAACAATGAAGATGAGGACAATAGTCCAAATAATACAAATAATACTAATTATCAAGCCTCATCTCAAAAATTCAGAGAAATATTTATTATGGGTTCACAAAAAAAAAAAAAAAAAAATTTTTAAAAAAAAAAAGAAAAGAAAAAATAATGAAATTTTTTTCTTCCACATGAAACTTACGATTCATGTTTATTCATGTTTCTATTTCAACTTATTTAACTTTCCAATAAAATATCCTATTTGATTTATAGAATAAAAATCACCCTGAAAAAGTATGAACATTATTTTTTCTCTCTTTTCCTTCTGTTATCTCCAAATATAAATGGAATGCAACAATGTCTATAATCTTATGATTATCACAAATGGATAATTGATATGCAAATGAATTTAACCCTTTCACTCTCAAAGGTGAATTAGGTGTCTACTCACATGTTTTTACATGATCTATTGTCCAAAATTGTTTTCAGGTATATATTTTAATTCTCTTAAAGGAAATCCAATAAAAAAGAAATCGACTTTTAATTTGAGAGGAAGCTTGAAAGTGTAAAGAAGACATAATCCTGAAGAAGGTGTTTAATTCTTAATGTCCTACCAAGGGTATTAGCGCTATGTGAAATGTAAACAGTCTTGTCCAGGATCTGAACTTGGTTCAACGAGTCCATTTCCTATGACTCTAACCATTACACCATGCACCTACATAGGGAAGTAGAATATTGGTTGGTGATATATCCAGGTTAAGGGATATATTATGAAGTTGGTATTTGGTATATTATCGCAGTAGTAGTTAGTGTGTCGAATAGCAGAACGTCTTCCAAGCAGTCGTGGTGTAGTCTGGCGAGTAAGTTTAGGCTTGTAGGCTTAGGCGACTGTACCAACACAGTGTCGAATATTTATACATGACTGTCCAATCAGATTATAGTGAGGGAGTACTAAGGTATTTACATATTCATTACATCAATTGGTTAGTAGGATTTTGTTGGAATACTAAAGGATATACTATTGACCCTGTAACAGGATAGGCATTCTACCCATGAGAAAAAGGTCCTATAACCATTTGTCATGTAACAATATACTACCCACCTGGGTAATCATTTCCACCCTGGTAAAACCTGCTGAACCTTCAGTGGATCTCAATGATCTTAACATCCTATACCGCCTCGTTCCACCCGGCCGGAAGTCATATTCATTTTCCTAATCCACCCCAAACGATAGCCTTTGTTTAAATGCAATAATAAACATATTTAGCAATCTTTGATTTAAGGGAAATAACAGGTAACTTTAAATGAAAAGGCCATCTTTTGATAAATCCTTATATGAATGGGGCTCTGGATTTGGAAAATTCTCAACAGGATGTTAAGAGTTAAAAACTGACTTATAAGAAAAGCAGTGATAAGGAAAGAAAGCTTATCTTGCAGATAAGATACTTAGGTTCTAAAGTAAATAAATAAATAAAACTTTGTAGGTATTTTTATAGCAGTAAAAAGAGAGAGAGAGAGAGAGAGAAGATAGCAGAAAGAAGAAAAGTTAATTCTGATTCTATAAAAACCAAAAAGCCAAATCAAAAATACAATTGACCCAACAAATCAGACAGTTAACTAAATGCAAACAATAAAAGTCTTTAGAAAGAAAAAAAAATCTTTTTTTTTCTCTTTCTTTTTCCTCACTGCCAAAAATCATTATTTTTCTAAAGACACTTATTGATTTCTATAGAATTTATTTTTCTAACTGAAATATGGATCCTGTTTATCTTTATTGAATTACATAAATTCCGGCAATCTCAAAGTAAGAATAATAAATTATATAGAAATCAAAATAGTAGAGAGAGAAAAAAAAAGAAGCTCAAATTGCATTTATTTATCCTTTTTTCTTCAAGGTCATAAACATGAACAATTCTTTTAATACAAAAAAAGGGGGGGGGGCTGATAAAAACAAAAAATGAAAACTTCATTGTCCTCAGTTGATTAACTTATGTCAAGGGTGATAATCTTATTATAATGGAGATTGTGTGTCAATCTATCTGTAACCGAAACTATATTACTATACAAGTCACAATTCCCTTTGTTATTTACATCACATTCTCCATGATTTTATTTTTATTGATAAAATTGTTTAACATTATTAATACTGTTTACCATATCTACATACTAATAACATGCAATTGTATTTATATATACAACAAAATAGCAGTTTACAGTGTGAATAGGAAGGCTAATTTGCATATTGATCTTAAAAATTTGATTTTAATAAATATATGCTTAGTATTATTGATTTCTAATTGTTTTGTTTTAGCTTATTGAATATGAGCAAAAATCTCGGGGATAAATCTTAAAAGAAATTCATTTAGAAGAAGAAATAATTGTAATTTTATTCTTTACTTCCTATTTTAACTAAATAGTTGAATTAGGAAAATTTACCAATGAAAGACGGGAGTAACAGAAAATGATGGAAGAGATAGTTTCAAAGTTGTTCTATTTTTCAATCATACCCCCTCTGTTCCAAATCTTTTATCTGCATTCTTATTCAGTTTTATTAGCCTTTCTAATTTAATGATATTTTATTATAGTAAAACTTAAATACTTGCACCCGGAGGGTGCATATATTTGCTAGTAAGAGTAATAGATTTTTGCTGTTATCTGGATTGATAAAATAATTATAAGAGCATTTACCATATTTGACAGCATATAGAACGCACCTTTTTCCCCAAAATTTTGGCTCAAAAAATTGCCCCGTGTCTTATACATCGTAGGTGAAGTTTGAGACCTCCCGTAAGCCTAGTCTAATCTTCTCTATGATGCTCACTAACTCAGCTTACACTCAGTACTTTTACCTACTTGTGTATGCTTATTGCTTGCCCGTACTGTCAAATTGCTTTTATACAGCTATGTTTCTGCTTGTGTAATGCACAGCTAAACTGTTTTCAACAATATATGCTTAAATACACTAAAAACTTTTTTTTCCTGAATCTGACCTGCTGAAATGGGAGGGGGGGGGTGTCTTATATGACGTCAAATACGGTAATTTTTTATTATTATTATTATTATTATCATCATTTCCTGCTATTGAGATGTCTTGTGTATACTTATTGTTTGCCTGTACTGCCAAATTGCTTATACAGCTATGTTTCTGCTTGTGTAATGCACTGCTAAACTGTTTCAACAATATATGCTTAAATACACTAAAAACTTTTTTTCCTGAATCTGACCTGCTGAAATGGGGGTGCGTGTTATATGCCGTCAAATACGGTCCTTTTTTTTCTGCGCCATCCATTGTGGCATACCAATGTCAAGACATTTTGTTAGCTTGTATCACACTCTGGGAAAGAGAACAAGGAGATATAAATTCATACCCTTTTTGTAAATTCATACCATTGTCTGCACTAATAACTGCAATTCAGCACCTGCATCCAGTTATTTGATTGTGCAATTACAGAAATTCACAGGGGGAAAGTTTATCTCAGTATTGATCTTTTCTGATAGTGCAATGGAAGGATGTTTCCTTAGGATTGATTGATTTCAACAAATTAAGGAATCGCATTCACTTTTTTTTTAATTAAGAGTAACAATATGGTAAGAGATGGTATTTCTATTAATAATGGAGATTCGCTTCCGGTTCTTGTCTGTAACAAAAACTACGTCACTGCTTACGTCACTATACCCGAAATTGTCATAACATAGAATAAATACACTGAAAATTTGAGCATGCAACATTAGACAGTACTCATTGTTTTTTAAAACAAGTTTTAATAGATATATCCCCGGTATCATATATTTATATATAGTTTGTTTTATTTTAATAGATATTCAAAGTTAATAGAACTTAGTTTCGATTTCAAATTCATTTTTTTTACTCCTTTAATAAATTTGATGATTTCATGATTTATGATTCAAACTCTATAACATTTAATTTTTAACTTCGACCTCCTCAAGCAATATCTTAAAAATTTATTTTTACATTGCCTTCGATTTTTTATTTTGCTAGTACTAGTAAAATTTGGATTTGTCAAATATGTTAGCATCACCAAACTTTTGGAATAACTAGACAACCTATGAATCTGTTATAACAACCGTCCATGATGATATTGGTGCTTCTGTTTAGGAAGGTGTGAAGTATTCTAATTAGCAATTTTTATTGATTGATTCTTACGGCATATCAACCCGTCTCTGGTTATGTTATACCTAAAGGTTAGGGAATTGTGTTCATTGTACATTCAGGTTTACATTTTTTATGTAATTGTTTAAGAGTTTTTTCTCACAGTCTTATCGAATACGAATAACTTTTAAACAGATCTATTTGACCCATAGATGAGACCCTAACAGGTACGAACACTCCAGGTCAGAGTGAACCTGAGAGTCATGGCAATGAAGGGGTACTCCACACTTCCCAGATCTCTAGAATTGGAGACTTACCATCCAATCTAGTGTCATGTCAAGGACACCCACTTCGGGGGAGGAGTCTTACTCCACTTTAGGGGATACAGTCAGTATATTTTAAACCCCACCTTGACAGGGCAATCCATAGAAAGATGTAATGTATATGTCAGATGATTACCTCTTAAGTTAATGAGGTGTGAATTTGAACACAATTTTATCACTAACCATATATTCATAGCTCCATTTTCTTCTTCTTTCTAAACTTCAATTTGTTTTTTCTTATTTCATCATGAAAAAAAGTTATTTTCCTAATAATTTTTATTAGCCTCATATTTATTTAATTAAACAAAAATATGCAGCATTGATAATTAATATAAATCACATGGCATTTTTTTTTTTTTTTAAATATTTCAAAGCCTATCTTAAAACCCATGAATTTTCATGATAGAACTAACAAAAAAAAAAAAAAAAAAAAAAATGTAATGATCCCTTTCAAAGTCTTTATTGGCATAAACTAAATCTTCTTGTAATCCAAACTGCTGCTTGATTCTCTTGCAATTCTTAATAATTCCTTACTAAGTTTTATTGCTTTCAAATACTTTGATAAACATCTCTATTAAGAAATTGAGGAGAGCTTTCTATTCTCTTATTTGTATTGACATAAATGTACAAGAAATCAAAGTAGAAAATGAAGAATTCAATTTATTTTTCTTTGTTCAACTGTGTTCAAAAAATAAAATAAAATTCTAATATCAAAAGAATAAATCCAGTTTGATTTGTTGGTATAAAAAAAAGGCCTGGAGATAGAAAATTCTTTTTATCCTAAAATTCTTCATAAATCAGCAAAATAATAAAATGACAGTAAATAAACTTAAAGTTTGCATAAAAAAAAAAAAAATTATTTACGCAAGTTAAGCAAGCATAAGAGCATTTGTCTCTCAACGTGAAATTGAACTGCACTTTGTTTGCCTAAAAAAATTATCTATGCTAAAAACTGATATAAATAATGAAAGAATGATAGGATTTTAGCAGAGAGAGAGAGAAAAAAAGAACAATCCAAAATTTACCAACATTTTTTTCTCTTGTAATGAAAAATAAAAGACTTAAAAAAGATCAAGAAAAAAAAACCGTTCTTTTCTGCCAAGAAAATAATGACATCAATCAGATTGAAAAGTAAAATTAGACAAAAGTTACAAAACAAATGAAGGAACAATATCTTAAGGGTTTAAAGTAGAAATGGAAGAAAATTATCATTCTAAATAAAATTCTATAATCAAAAACAATTTTCATTAACAATAAATGTCATATCTAGGCGCACCGATACGACACGTCATATGTAGGCGCACTGATACGACACGTCATATCTAGGCGCAATAATACGACACGTCATATCTAGGCGCAATAATACGACACGTCATATGTCATATCTAGGCGCAATAATACGACACGTCATATCTAGGCGCAATAATACGACACGTCATATCTAGCGCAATAATACGACACGTCATATCTAGGCACAATAATACGACAGTCATATTAGGCGCAATAATACGACAGTCATATTATACACACGTCATATCAGCTAATGATGAATGTAAGATTTAATAAAATATTTCATTTTCTACAATAAAAAGTAAACAGTTATGTTTTAAAGTCACTTAATAATAGAAAATCATAAAATATCAAAATGATCGTTATGTTTTTACTATTAGTAGCTTTAATAAAACATTCATAATTTTTTTAAACAACGAAGCTCATATTATAATTTTAATTATCAATGACTTTTTTAGTTTTGTTTTTCAAGATTTCAATTAAGTTGATAACATGAAGTTGCTATCCTAAGACAATTTGACACAACAACCTAAAATATCTGTCAAATAAAAATAATTAAAACTTCAATATTTTCATCTTTGTAATATTAATGATATTCAATCAATCACTTTTGGATATTATATTGTACCCTAATTTGCAGATATGAGAATGTGGAAGTGAAAATGTCACCATTGGAACCTAAATTAATTTGCAACGATACCTTTATTATATTTTATATATATATATATATTATATATATATATGAGAAGTAAACAAACAGACAATGTGTTTGATATGGCCTTAGCCACAATTTTTGGGAGAATATGTGCTTAATTGAAGTCATACCTAACTTTGAGAATTAATTAATTGAAATTAATGAATTAGGCAGGTATACCTGTTCAAATGTAAGGCATACAAAGATTGACTTTTCTCGATTTGTTTAGCCTTACATTTGAACAGGTAAACCCACCTAATTCATTAATTATCAATTAATTAATTCTCAAATTAGGTATGACTTCAAATAACCACATATTCTCTCAATATATATATATAATATATATATATATATATATATATATATATTATATATATATATATAAAAATGGAGATTCGGTGTTTAACAATACATAGAATAATAAATCTTGTTTATTAACAATGTCTCTCTGAAAATCCGAGCTAGATTTACCTCAAAACAGCCCATGTTATTAGTGCATTTAAAATCCTGCTATGTGTCTTATATATCACTAAGAAATAAAACTTTACATAATATATGGTGTAGTTAATTTGCATACTGGTTTTACAAAACCAGGTTTAATTTCGTTAGTCTTTCAAATTTCTTGAACTTGTTATATTCACAACAATTTGGCTACTGTACTCTCTTCTCTGGCATTCCTCAGGTGTTTTTTGGGGGGTGGGGTGGGGGTGGAGTTGGTAATCTAAAGAGAATTGAAATAAGAACGCATATAAAAAGATTACTTATTTGAATTATATTTTAATCGGTTTCTATATAAAATCATTCATAGAATTGATTTTAATACATTAAGACTGTTTTCATTCAACTATCTTGGCCTTGGGATATTTCACACCAGAAGGTTACTGGCTATGACAAAAGACACTTGAAAAAGGCCAAAGAATAGATGAGCCAAAACTTTGTGAATATCTTATCATAATGGAGATTGTGGGTTTGTCTGTCTGTAACCGAAACTATATTACTATACAAGTCACAATTCCCTTTGTTATTTACATCACATTCTCCATGATTTTATTTTTTATTTAAACCTCAATTATTAGTAAAATTGTTTTACATCATTAAGGCTGTTAACAATATCTACATACTAATAACATGCAATTGTATTTATATATACAACAAAATAGCAGATTACAGTGTGAATGGGAAGGCTAATTTGCATATTGATCTTAAAAATTTGATTTTAATAAATATATGCTTAGTATTATTGATTTCTAATTGTTTGGTTTTATCTTATTGAATATGAGCAAAAATCTCAGGGAAATCCATTAACAAGAAGAAATAACTGTAATTATTTTAACTAAATAGTTAGATTAGGAAAATTTACCACTGAAAGACGGGAGTAATGGAAAAGGATGGAAGAGTTAGTTTCAAAGTTGTTCTATTTTCCGATTATACCCCCTCTGTTCCAAATATTTTTATCTGAATTCTTATTCAGTTCCATTAGCCTTTTTAATTTAATATGATATCTTATTATATTAAAACTTAAATACTTGCACCCGAAGGGTGCATATATTCGCTAGTAATAATAAAGATGAAGACAATATCTTATTATTAATCAGTTTAGCTCAGTCGGTAGAGTATCCGACTAGGAACCACAAGGTTCCAGGTTCGATACCAGCCCTCAACAACTCAGCGTATAAGTAGCACAGGGATCTGTGCGGTAGTGAGGAGCTGATGTTAGGTGTGGCGCTCCGTCTCAGACGGTAAAAAGACAATCTCCTTGGTATAGCGCTAGAGAAAAAAAAAGATAGATTCCCTTGCTGTCAGGCTAATACTGACATTAGGTCACCCCGACGACTTTTATAATTTCTTAACTTCCTTTTAAACATAAATCAATAAAAGAAACCAGTTTTTGTTGAGGTTGTTGGTTATATATAATATCTACTTATCATATAAACCACAATGTGAATATATATATATATATATATATATATATATATATATATATATATACACACATATCTATTGGTTATGCAACAGAGTCTCACTACATAGTAATAAAAAAAATTGTTACAGTAACAAGAGATTTTAGAAATTCAAAGATATCCTAATTGTTTTTTTTTAGCAGGTACTAACTAGGTAGACTACACTACTTAGCTTCTTTCTCTAAGCAGAGATGCTGATAGGGATGCAGGATGCTTACCTGACGCACAAAAATCTAAAAGGGCGCAGTAAAATCATATTCATGCATCCCAGTGTTTTTCTTTTTTCTTCCTTCAACATTTCAAGCTAACTAAATACATTTCAATAGTTTCTTAGAAATGAATTACACAGGGTAGATTACAAGGTAGGAGTTAGATGGCTTTAGTTGAGACCCATTAATTTTCCCCACGGACTCATTCAAATCAAATATGTGCGTCCCAGGATGCTATCAGCATCACTATCTAAGTATAATTTTATAGCTAACTGTAAATACATTTCAATGGTTTCTTAGAAAAGAATTACACAGGGTAGATTACAAGGTAGGAGTTAGATGGCTTTAGTTAGGACTCATTCAAATCAAATATGTGCGTCTCAGGACACACTAAATCAAAAAGCTATCAGCATCACTACCTAAGTATAATTTTTTATACTAAAGTTTTTCATCTAGTCCTTCATGTCCCGTCTCTACTCCCCCCTTTTTCTAAGTTGTTATCTTTATTCCATACTTTCTTCTGTTTATTGGAATGTACAGACAAATGCAAATGTTGATTCATACGAAAATAATTCCAACATTTATTATGGGTATTATGCTGGTTCATAAATAAAATTCTTATCTACTTTATCTACAAGTTATTTTTCAAAGAATAAATAAAACAATCTGATATAAATTCTTAGACACAAGAATTTATTCACAGAACACACAAGTTAGGGTGAATAATTTTAAGGAAGTAAACTAGAAGGTATTTTCATAGATAATCTAATAAAGTAAAAAATTAAAGTCATCGGGGTGGCCTAAAGTCGGTACCAGCCAATCAGCAACGGAGTCTATCCCCTTTTCACTAGCACTAGACTGAAAGAGATTGTTTTTGCATCTGAGGTGAAGCGCCACCTACCATCAGCTCCTTACTTTACTGCACAGATCTCCGTGCTACTCATACACTGAGTTGGCGAGGGCCGGTATCTAACTAGGAACCTCACAGTTTCGAATGCTCTACTGACTGAGCTAACCCAGCCCATCAGATAATTAATATTAATTCTTTATTGAGACTAAATTCTTTCAAAAAAAAAAAAAAAAAAAAAAAAAATTTAAGAACACCATTTCAGATTTAAGTAATTTTCATTCTTTCTCATTGTAACATAGGTAGATTGACTTATTTTAATGGCATGTCAATCCACCTGGGTTTATTTTATGCCTAGAGGTTAGGGAATTGCATACATTGTATGTTTATACTTACATTTTTTTGTGCAATTTAAGATTGGTTGGTTGGTTTATTGATTTTAACGGCATATCAACCCATCCAGGGTTATATCATGCCTAACAGTTAGGGTGTAATACATAGTGTATTCATATATATACTTTTAGTAATTGGTTTTAACAATGTGTTAGCATTATTGGGGATTATATTGTATGGCATTGATTTGTTTCATGTCTATATTCTATGGTATAATTTTATTTCCCTCAAAAAGGAGAAAATATCCTCTATGTTAACATTTTCAAACAGATCTTTCATATTGTTTGCTTTAAATAACGGTTTCTGATGTGAGCAAAAAATCTGCATTCCATGAATAAGTGTTTAACTGTCAGGGGTGTTTGACATGTTTCACATTGTGGTTGTTGTTCTTGGTTGAGTATATAAGAGTGTGTTAGTTTTGTATGACCAATCCATAATTGGGACATAATAACTTGTTCCTTTCTAGACTTCCTTAAAGTTGGTCTGCAGCCTCCCAAAGTGGGTTTGATTGGGAAGAGTTTATTGTGGATACAGTTGCAATTTAAGAGTTTTCTTTGCACACAATTATAGGATATTAAGTATTCCTAATACAAATAATTACATTGAGATCTATTTGATCTATAGATGAGCTCTAACATGTACTACCACTCCGGAGTCAGAGTGAACCTGGGAGTAATGGTAATGAAGGGATACGCCACACTCCTTGAATCTTCAGAACTGGAGCCTCACCATTAAATGTAGTTTTGTGTCATAGCCAGCATACCCTCTTTTTTTTGGAGGGTGGGTACCTCTCTGTAGTTATATAGTTAGCATATTCTACACCCTGCCAACAAGGTTTATGTATATTAACAAACTATGCTTATAATATGCTCATATTAGATTCAAACTAAGGATTATTATTTTAATACATACATACATACATACACAGTGGTACCCTGACTTACAAGTTTAATTCATTCCGCTCATAACTCAGGTTCCCGTATATTATTGTCTATTAAATTATTAATTATCTATTAACTCTTAACATCCTGTTGAGAATTTTCAATGTCCAGAGCCCTATTCCTATAAGGATTTATTAAAAAATAAATTTAAAGTTACCTGTTATATCCTTAAACCAAAGACTTCTAAATATGTTTAATATTACATTTAAACAAAGGCTATCATTTGGGTTAGATTAGGAAAATGAATGTGACTTCTGTCTGGGTGGAATGAGGTGGTATAGGATGTTAAGAGTTTTTGTTAAAACCAGTATGCAAATTAACCACACCATATATTATGTAAACCTTTATTTCTTAGTGATATATGAGACACATAGCAGGATTTTAAATGCACTAATAACATCAGCTGTTTTGAGTTAAATCTAACTCAAATTTTCATAGACACATCGTTAATAAATAAGATTTATCATTCTAGGTATTAATGATTTTGACTAAAATCAAATACTCATTGATAAACTTCCGCAATTCTTGAGGATATTGTGTTATAATCAGTGACATAGTTTTGGTTACAAATAGATACCGAATCATCTTTATAATAAGATATTTATATAAATATACTGCCCAGTACAGGGATTGAACACACAACCACCAGCTAATAGAAACTAATGCTTTGTTATTGGATTGACCCATCTCACTTCTGGTTGTAAAGTGTTCTGTCATGGACTCAATATAAAGTTAATGCTATTTCTCAGAGAAAGAGAACATTCAACACTCAAGACTTGTTAATGTTGTCATCACTTGTTCCTGGTTTGACCACAAGGTCCCAGGTTCAATACAGACCCTCACTTGCTTTGTTATTAGAATTGACCTATCTCACCTTCTGGTTGTAAAGTGTTCTACCATGTACTTAATATAAATCCCATGGTATTTCACAGAGAAAGAGAACATTCAACAATAACATTGAAGATTTGTCACTGTTGTCATCACTTGTTCCTGAGTTCGAAGACAAAGTCCCAGGTTCAATACTGACCCTCACTTTGTTATTAGGATTGACCTATCTTATATCTTGAAGCAGAAATGATAGTTGCATTTCTGCTGAGAATTTATGATTATCCCAAACTTTAAGCAACCAAGACTTAAAAGAGTTTAATGCCCCCCCCCCATTATTGATGGAAGTTTAAGAGTTTTTGTTAAAACCAGTATGCAAATTAACCACACCATATATTATGTAAACCTTTATTTCTTAGTGATATACGAGACACATAGCAGGATTTTAAATGCACTAATAACATGGGCTGTTTTGAGTTAAATCTAACTAAAATTTTCATAGACACATCGTTAATAAATAAGATTTATTATTCTAGGTATTAATGATTTTGACTATAAATCAAATACTCATTGATAAACTTCCGCAATTCTTGAGGGTATTGTGTTATAATACTGCCCAGTACAGGGATTGAACACAACCACCAGCTAATAGAAACTAAAAAAAAAATAAATAAATAAATAAAAAAAAAAAAAAATCAAACCATTCTATTATTAAAAAGATTTTCTCTATTTTCTCATAGTAATTTTTCAAAAATGTCTTACTTCATGTCCCCTAGTGATTCTTCATTCATTAATTGGTTGGGATTTGTGGAATTAAGACCATGTGTGTATATTTATAGACTTAGATTATATCTCCATATGCTTGACTATCTTAATACAGACTAGGCAACATGATCCTCCTCAGTCTCTCTCTCTCTACATATGCTATGTTCCTCAATTTGGGTATCAATTTAATGGACCTTTTTGGTTAAGTCCTACTTAATGGACATAAATTCCACCATGTATATCACCCCGCCGAAAGAAAAAAAAAACAAAAAAAAAACTAAAAATCAAGGAATTAACCGAATTTAATGAAATTTTCAGTGTTGATACATTAATGAATAAAAGCTATAATGCACCAGTTATTTTATTTAAAAACTTTTACATTTTTTCAGGTCAATTAATTTTGAACTACGCATGTTTGTGAATCTGTGTTACGCCTCAAAGATACGTGGTTCAAAGTTAGCCGACCTAAAAAAATGTAAGTTTTCAAATAAAATAACTGGTGTATTATATTGTTTATTCATTAATATATCAACACTGAAAATTTCACTAAATTCGGTTAATTCCTTGATTTTTAGTATTTTTTTTCTTTCGGCGGGGTGACAAACAATGGTGGAATTTATGTCTGTTAAGTAGGATTTAACCAGATTTTTCTTTCATACTCTTTCAATAAGCTTTCTATTCTTAACAAGTCTTGGTGCCCAAAACAAATATTTCAATATCTCACCCTCCATATATTCGTATGATCTAACAAAATCATGTCCACATTTGTACCCCCAATTTCGAGGCTTTAAATTCTCATAACTTTTGAACCACTGGGGATATTTGCATAATTCAAACTCTGAACTCCATTTACAAAGCTCTATATAACTAATGTGATTAAATAACAATAACCTCAAAAAAAAAAAATCAACTGGAATGTACATCTATATAGAAATAGGAAAAACAAAATGTTCCAAAAAAGATGAATTTATTATGTTTATGTTTATGTTTATGTTTAAACGTTTTGCTTTTATATAAAACCTTTCTTCAGGACAATATTATAAAAAGAAGAGAAAAAGATTTTTTGTTGTTTAAAAGGTAATGGATGTGTTTTGAATTATATAATCTATGTACCAATCCTAATATTATATTTGCTTTGAATTTCAATATGTTTGGAAAATGTTTAGCTTTGAATCAACATTCATACCCAGATCCTCATTTTCCAGTTCTGTGGGATTAAGCAATTTTCTCTCATTGCACTGATGCTGATAACTTTTTGATTTAGTCCATCCAGGGATGCACATATTTGCTTTGAACGAGTCCCCAGGGAAATTTGATGGGTCCCAACTAAAGTTTCTTAATAGATTGTAGAGTTTTTATTTATGATCTGGGGAAACAACTAAAGCCATCTAACTCCTAACTTGTAACATATCCTGTGTCATTCGTTTCTAAGAAACTATTGAAAATTATTTACAGTTAGCTTGAAATGGCGAGGAAAGAAAAGAAAAACATTAGGACGCATCTTACTGCGTTTTTTTTAGATTTTTATGCGTCAGGGATGCAGGACGCGTACCTATCAGTATCTCTGCATTGGAATAACTTTTTCTCACAGCATTTGTGTTTTAGATTAAAATCTGTTAATGATTGATTTCAATGGCACCCCAACCAATGTAGGGTTTCTCTGAATTTTTGATATGAGGCTTGATAATTTGTATTATTCAGACTATTATCCTCATCTTCATTGTTATATACACATTTTGGCTGATTTGCCCTCCGAGTCCGACAAGAAATACCTGAAGAAGGCCAGAGGCACATCGGACGAAACATTGTGTAGATAACAACAAAGATGAAGACAATAGTCCAAATAATCCAAACTGTGTGGGGCTATTTAATGCCTGTTAGGGAATTGCATTCATATTTACATTTTTTAGAGGTTTGGGTTGTTTTTTTTTGCCCACAGTCCTATCTAACTAATTTTTAAACTGATCTATTTGACCCATAGAGGTGAGACCCTAACAGGTACTACCAACCTGAGTCAGAGTGGACATGAGAGTAATACCAATGATACTCTACACTCCCCAGAACTGGAACCTTAATGAAAAATAATCAAAGTTCCAATTACCGTCGAATTGGGAAGACATGGCAACAAACGGTTGTAACCCAATACAAACCCGAATAGTTGCAAAGACTACTGCAGAATGACAGGGTATTTATAAAACTACACAATATCATTCAAATCAAGCAGCCAATCAGAACTCAAGGAATGGAATCACCCAAATCCATGAATGGATCATTCTTGATTTCTATATGTACCAACTGTCATGGACACTGCTTCAGGTACTTAGTTAGCTGCTGTTATTCAAACTAACAGTAGACTAACTGACTTCAATACTTACAATCAGATACAGTGTCATACCCAAGACACTAAATACATATATAAATTTGTGTTTATAAAAAGTAAAGATGCTGGAGTGACCGATTGTCGGTATCAGCTGAGTCTATCCCCTTTTTGCTAGCACCAGACCAGGAAGATTGTTTATGCTGAGGTAAAGCGCCACACCTACAGTCAGCTCCCCACTTTACCACACAGATGAGATTACCCAATCTGTGCTACTCATGTGCTGAGTTGATGGGGACCTTAAAATCTATAGCAGAACAAAATATTTAGAAAATTTTCAAACAAATTCCAACAAATCAAAATTAAAGTCTGAATATATTGATAAAAATAAATAAGTCTAAGTTTAGTTTATAACCGATGATGTAAATCACCTAATTTACATCAGCTGATTGTAATTGAAACTAAAAAGAAAAAAATTAAAAATATAGAATGATCCTAAATACAAATTTGATACTAACAAATAATACAAATTGTTTTATATATAGAAAAAACAATCTATCACTAGAAAAATATTAGGTCATGTTTTAAATTCTATCCAAGAAAAATCAACTAAAATTAATATAATCTTATAATGGAGATTTACTGTGTTTGTCTGCAACCTGAAAGTACATCAAAATACCCTCAGGAACTATGTAAGTTTATCAATAAGTATTTAATTCATAGTCAAAATCATTAATACATCTCATTTATTAATGATGTCTATGAAAATCTGAGTTAGATTTGCCTCAAAACAGCCCATGTTATTAGCGTGTTTAAAATCCTGCAATGTGTCAAACTTTACATAATATATGATGTAGTTAATTTGCATACTGGTTTTAACAAAACCGGGTTTAATAAATAATTACTTGATATTTATTGATCTCTAATATCATTGTTTTATTCTCCGACATATTAAAATCAATCTTATGAATGATTTTATATATACATATAATTAAAATAAGTGTAATCTTTTTATATATATATATATATATTTCTTTTAATTTTGTTAGTCTTTCTAATTTAATATATTTCATTATATTAAATACTTACACACGGGAGGGTACATATTCTTGCTAGTTAATTTTTTATAACTAATATTAAAAAGGATGTAAACTTTTTATTTCTTTTTAACAAGATTTATCATTAACCCCCACCTCCAATATTTCTCAGGTCATTTTAAAGTGATCACATGACCTTATGCCTACTCTATAAAACATGGTCATTTTTTATAGGATTTTTCTCCTGAGTATCATGAAAGATTTTTAAAACTTTTAGTAGAGAAATGTTCTTGGTTTGGTTTCTTGTTTAATGGCATATCAACCTTTTATGGGTCATTTAATGTCAACACCATACTTGTAAATAAAAAAAAACAAAAAACAATATTGTTACTATTTAACCTATAGTTGGGGGATGCAGTCGGTAGAGTGTTCGGCCAGAAACCACAAGGTTCCCAGTTCGATATCGGTCCCCGCCAACTCAGCGTACGAGTAGCACAGGGATCTGTGCGGTAAAGTAAGGAGATGGTGGTAGGTGTGGCGCTCCACCTCAGACGCAAAAACAATCTCCTTGGTCTAGCGCTATGGAAAAGGGGATAGGCTGACTTGCTGATACAGACTTTAGGCCGCCCATCGACTTATTAGTCCAAAAGTGAACATAATATCACAACTAAAGTTTGAACTTGCTTACTACGATGTAGCAGTCCAGCACTTGAGCAACTATACCACAGGAAATCCCCTGGAAATATTCTTCATAGTACATTATTTGATTTAATGTTGTTTGTTTGGTTTCATTTGTTTTGTTTTACGGCATATCAACCAGAGCGGGTCATTTAATTAATGCCGATAAAGTTTTGAAATAAAGTAATTCCTAATGGATACTCAATTTTTTTTATAAATACATTTTTCTATTTAACCTATAGATGGTACCCTAACAGGTACTACCACTCTGATTTTATGTTGTAAATCTCACTGTTCTTACCATTCTTAAAAGAGATCAGCTTTATCATTTTTTTTTTTTTTTTGTCGGTTAATTCTTTTAAACATCCAATTAGTTCCATTACCGATTTGTTTTCGTTTTTTTTTTTTGTTTTTTTTTTTAGTAGAGTAATTTTAGCAATGTTATGTTTTTAAGATTACGCTTCTAAAACAGAGACTTCCAACAGCTGAAGAATGGGTGAATTTTTCAAAGTTTATTTTATTATATTCTTCTTTCTAAAGGAAGCTATAATAAAATATTTATCTCTGACATTATATGTAGATCTTTTCTTTTTTGTCTTTCTCTACGCCTGAAAAATTTAACATCATCAGGTGGATCTGAATGTTTACCATGCAAAAGGTCAAATAAAATGTTTCACTTGATAAAATTTTTAAAAACATGTTTTGGCAAGCTTATTAGGCTTGCCTTTATCATCATATATCAATTAATACATTTGTATACTTATAAAATACTTATAAAATACAAGGGCCAGGTTAGCTCAGTTGGTAGAGCATTCGGCTAGAAACCATAAGGTTCCTAGTTAGATACCGGCCCTCGCCAACTCAGCGTATGAGTAGCACAGGGATAAAAAAAAATGTAAGTATAAACATACAATGTATGCAATTCCCTAACCTCTAGGCATAAAATAACCCCAGATGGGTTGACATGCTATTAAAATAAGTCAATCTACCTATGTTACAATGAGAAAGAATGAAAATGACTTAAATCTGAAATAGGTGTTTTTACATTTTTTTTTTTTTTTTGAAAGAATTTAGTCTCAATAAAGAATTAATATTAAATTATCTGATGGGCTGGGTTAGCTCAGTCAGTAGAGCGTTCGGCTAGAAACTGTGAGGTTCCTAGTTAGATACCAGCCCTCGCCAACTCAGCATATGAGTAGCACGGAGATCTGTGTGGTAAAGTAAGGAGCTGATGGTAGGTGTGGCGCTCCACCTCAAACGCAAAAACAACCTCCTTGGTCTAGCGCTGGTGAAAAGGGGATAGACCCCCTTGCTGATTGGTTGATACCGACTTTAGGCCACCCCGACGACTTACTTATACAGTGTTTTATAAAGGATATGGATGAGAAGGTGGGATTTATGTGGATGTAAATTTTATGCTACCTTGCAACACTGTACTCAGACACAATAGTATTTAGTAGTAGAAATGATTGCATCATGTGCTAGCATCATTTGAGGATCCAGTCCTTTTGTGTTGTATCAACTATGCTGTTTTCTAAGGATGGATATTTATGGTGACAAATTTAGCGTGGTGGTGCAATGGTTACTGTCGTAGGAAATGGACGAGACAAGTTCAAATCCAAGACGAGGCTGTTTGCATTTCACCTAACACTAATACATTTGGAAAAGGTATGAATCCAACTACTCTACCTCCAGGTATGGGTAAATAGTAGGGCAGACTGGGCTCTTTAACCTTGATTAGGCAACTAGTCGAGAAGGAAAACTGAAATCAAAGCTATTAAACTGCTTAAAAAAATGAATAAAAAAAACAACAACCTTGTGTCACATCCATGTGGAGGGGTTTGAGGTTTATATATATATATATATATATATATATATATATATATATATATATATAAAATGAAAGTTCATTCAAGTCTCGAACCCGGCCAGAGGTAGCTGTGAAACGGTATAAACACACTGATGAGAGGTGATACCTCGAAACACGTATCTGTGGATTACTTTATATATATATATATATATATATATATGTGTGTGACAAATTTTGGGTATAATTCTTACAATTTTGGATAGAAATCTTACAAATGGGTGAGAGTTGAATTTGGTGTTAAATTACCTTAGTTTACACCTGTAAACTAAGGTAACTATATTCTGGTATTTGTTTGATAAATTACATGAGACTGAGAGTGTACAGGCATCATTGTTAAAGTGCTAAATGATATATGTGTGTGTGTGTGTGTGTGTGTATATATATATACTTTGTGAGATGTAAAACAAATGGACATTATTGATAAAATGAAATTTAATTTGCTATATTGATCATTTTCTTTATTTTTCCAAATGATAGAACATTTTTAAAAAGGTGTGAATCTAATTTTTGTTGACTTGAAATACAAAATGAAATCATTGAAGCAGATTTTAAATAATCAACCATTGAAGCTATTCATTACAAAAAAAAAAAACAAAAAAAAAAAAAAAAACATCAATTTAGGAAGTAAAAATTAAGATATTCAACATCATTTTTGAGGAAATATTTCTGGATGTTTTAAAGAAATTAGTCATATATAAAATGTCTCATTTCTCATGGATTTTATGAAAAATTCTAAACTAAAATCCAGAAAATTAATCATTTCTATACTTAGTTGAATCAATGTTAATGAAGAATTTGGATAATTTTTCAATTAAGTTGTTTAACTTCAATTCCCCACCCCCATACCACAAATTACAAATGAAAATATAAATTACAAGTTAGCCATTTATATTCGTGGGAGAGGTTAGGAGCATAGGACCCATGTGAAAATGAGAAATCTCCACCTATCTCTAGCCCCAATTTAAACTGTAATATTAAAAAATCATATCTAATATACAAAAATAAATTCATGCCTTTCCCAAGAGCATTAGTGCTAAGGAAAAAATAAATAGCCTCATCCAGGATTTGAACTCTGATTGCTAATTCCATTTTCTAAATGTAAACTGTTATGCCTCCTTAAATTCTAAATCAATTTCTTATAGAATGGATGCAATACATGTACAGTAGGTACATCTATATTTGATTAGATTGATTGATTATTTTTAACAGCATGTCAACACCTCTAGGGTTATTTTACGCCTAGTGGTTAGGGAATTGCATTCATAGGTGCAGTTGTTTAAGAGGATTCTTTTTGCACATGGTCTTATTGAATACTAATGATTTTTAAACAGATCTATTTAATCCACTAATGGGACCCTAACACATACTACCGCTGCGCGTCTGAGTGGACCTGAGGGTAATAGCAATGAAAGAGTACTCAACACTCCCCAGATCTCCAAAACTGGAGGCTAACGATCAGATGTACTTCAGTGTCATAACCAAGACATCCCCCTTTTGGAAATGTCTTATTTCTCTGCAGGGGGTACAGCGTATTCTAAGCCCCACTGACAGAGAAAAATTGATTAGATTTATAATATACTAGAAGGAACTACCTGGTGTCACCTGGGTAGAAGAAATGACATCACATATAACAATATAATAATAAATATGTTCTATAATACAGGGTGTTTGATAAAATTATTTCAAGTTATCAAAAACAGTTAATTAAAAATTTTACAATGAAACAATGAAAAATATTGAAAAAAAGATCACTTTTATGTTTGTGGAATATCTGATATCTATTATTGTATTTTTGTTTGGTGTTTTTAAAGTATACTAAATTTTAGTTTAATATATTGATTTGTTTACATTTAACAGTGACAAACACTGTCAACATGGCTTAGTAGAATTCAATGCTATTGCTATGTAAATTTTAATATCTTTGTGAATATAAATCAAATCTTCATAATTTTTGTACAAAAGCTAGTTTTAGTGATAGTGAATGTGTGTGTGTGTATATATATATATTATATATATATATATATATATATATATATATATATATATATATATATATACTTTTTTCATAAATTGTTTTAATTTTGTAGTTTTATCCGGACATACATACACACACAATTGCCCTTTATATATGTATAGATAGATTATTTTATGATTTACTTAAAGTTTTATTTGTTTTTTAGTTTCTACATAAACATACATTAGTAATTTTTTTTATAGTAGGCTGCAAAAGTTTAAAAAATTCTATTCAATTACCAAATAGTAAAGTGAAGAATAAGGAAACAAAAAAGTTAATGTGTTCAGCTGTGTATTGTCCAATAGAATTTATACAGGATGCGGCAAAAATACATCCCATATTTTAAACTGTCATTTATGTAGTGCAAGAGAATTTAGGCAAGTGGCAACAGTAGCTCTATCTAGCTAATGTCTTACCAAGTTTTTTTCCAGATATGATCATGGCTTGGACTGGTACACATTGTTTTTGTTTTTTTTTAAGATTACTGAATCTGTAATTGCTATACAGAGAGCTTTTTGTGCATCCATGTTATGATGGTATTCTAGATAGAAAGTAAATACTGCTTTGGGTTGAAAATTCTATCCAAAACAGCATCATTCCAATGTAACATGAAATAAGCACGAAAAGCTCTGTGTAGTAATTATAGATCCACCAGTCTTGAAAAATTATATTCAACAGCAATCGCAGAGTGTGCAACAGCCCAAGCCATGAACCGATTTAATTTTACTGAGCCCCGAGTCTTATTATTTGTATTATTCTGATTATTCTCCTAATCTTTATTATTATCTGCACAACGTTTCAGCCGATGTGCCCTCCTGCCTTCTTCAGGTATTTCTTGTTTGACCCAGAAACCTTCTTTTCGAACTTGAGAACCTTCACGTCATAATCGGTAGCCTTCACGGAACTTTGAACCTGGCCCTTTATTTAATCCACTAAATAAAGGGTTAAGTTCGAAGTTTCGTGAAGGCCCCTGATTACGACAGGAAGGCTCCAATGTTTGAGAAGGTTCTTGAGTCCGACAAGAAATACCTGAAGAAGGCCGGAGGGAACATCGGCCGAAACATAGGAAAAAAAAAAGAAAAAAAGATAGATGAGGACAATAGTCTAAATAATCAAGCCTCATCTCAAAAATTCAGAGAAATACTGATTTTTATAGTTTAACAATGACTCTAAATGAGACAATTCTGTTTCAGCTGTAAATTCCATCAAAACTTAAAAGTCTACACTAGTTTTTGGTTCTCCACAAATCGTGTTCAATTTTGATAAAGTTTGTAATCTTGAGATAAGGTTTCAATTCTAAGTTAATCTCTTCTCATAGAAAATGTTTAAAATGAACAAATCTAAAATGTGCAATAGTTTAGAGATAAAGTCTCAATCAAAATAATCTTTCAAAATCAATAATTGATGTTGCTTACATAAGAGAGATCAATTTATCTCACTATTTTAGTGATGGACAAATATTTTCAGTTTGTCTAATTTTGTAAATAAACAAATTGAACATTATATTGAATGTTGTTCTTGGGAAGTGGGGGGTGAGGAAGCAGTGATGAAATAAAAACAAAATAAGGTTGGAATTTTTTTTAATAAATTTAAAATTTTGGGGTCAGCTTTTTGGATTATTTTAACTTTTACTAAAATTTGGTGTTTTGCAAAATTATTAATACAGGATAAGTTTTTATTTATCTTAATACCATGTCAACCCAACGGGACTATTTCATGCTTATAGGTTAGGGAATCACATACATTGTACATTTATCTTTACATTTTTTTTTGTGTAGTTATTTCTTAAGAAAGTATTCTGATCTAATACAAATAATTTGCACAGTTATATGGTTTCATGTATTCCTATCTAATACCAATGATTTATACACAATTATATGGCTTCAAGTAATTATTTCTATTTAATAATAATTAATTTGTATGCACAGTTATATGGTTTTAAGTAAAAAATAATAATAATCCTTAGTAAATAATTATAACTTCAAGTAACAATTCTTAAGACAAATGATTTACAGTTCAATGGTATCAAGTAATGCAATTGAATACAAATCATTTTTTAAACAGATCTGACCCATAGATGGTATCCTAACAGGTACTACCATTCTAAGTCGGAGTGTACCTGAGATAATGGCAATGAAGGGATACTCAAGACCTGGAGCCTCACCATCAGATGTAGTTTAGTGTCATACCCAGGACACCCCCTTTTTTATGGGAGAGGGGTCTTACCTCTCTGCAGAGGATACTATCAGTGTATTCTAAGCCCCACTAACATGGCAAGTTAAATTATTAAACTAAAAAAAAAAAAAATAATTTTATCTTTTTAACAATAATCACTTTTTAAAAAATCTAGAAAAAATGTTTTTGTGTGTGAATTTCTAAAATGAGGAATCATCATCATCATCATCATCATCACTGATGATCTACTTGGATGAGTGTCCTCTTTCACAACATATACCCAAAGAAGGTCAGTGAGTACAATTACTGACATTTATGACTGTAACAATCAAGATGAGGATAGCAGTACATCAGTGAATAATAATGATAATGAAATTTATTGTGTACAGTGCTCAGGTGCACCACAACTCATCAAAGTCTCATGTCTAGTACATAGAATAATGTATTAGTGTCAGGAAACATGAATAGCATACAGTAATAATATACATGTATGTGTACAGTGCTCAGGTGCACCACAACTCATCAAAGTCTCATGTTTAGTACATCAGGAAACATGAATAGCATACAGTAATAATATACATGTATGTGTACAGTGCTCAGGTGCACCACACAACTCATCAAGTGTCCAGTACATAGATTAGTATTAGTGCCAGGAACATGAATAGCAGGTAACAGTCATGGGCACATGAATAGCATGTAATAATATACATGTATGTGTACATAGAATAATGTATTAGTGTCAGGAAACATGAATAGTGTACAGTAATAATATACATATATGTGTGCGTGCATATGTGTGTGGATGGGTATATCAGGTATAGTGTTGGCGGATTACAGGAAGCATGGAGGCTTTGAAAGATGCAAGCAGTTTATTCCATGCCTTGGAAACTCTGAGCATGAAAAAATGTTTCCAAAAGTTAAATCCACAAAAAGTAATGAAATATAGAAATGTACAAAGACATATATGTTAGTGGGTTTGCGGTAATACTTTGTAAGTTAATTTGTTTTGGGTTTTAATTAGAAGGGTATCTAGAAACGGTTTAGGTGCCATTGGATCCTTCTTCAAAAATATATTTTATGGCAGGTTCCACCAAATTAAGTTTGTCGGTGATGTATTCTATTTTTATTTCTTGGGGGAGGCAGATGAGTATGTTGTCGATCCAGACTTATAACCAACCTAACTCACTTCAAATTTAACAAAGATGTATATGCAATTATATACAATAAAAAAAAAATTGTTTTCAAAGAATTCTCGACTGAAAAACCCGAATTCTCATAAATGGAAATAAAACATGATCAATTGATTTTAACGGCATGTCAACCTGTCTAGGGTTATTTTATGCCTCAAAGTTAGGGAATCACATTCATTGTTCATTCATATTTACATTTTGTGAAGATGCTTCTTGAGAATTTTTTTTTTTTTTCCCACATTCCAATCAAATACAAATAATTCTTAAAGAAATATATTTGACCTATAGATAGGACCTTAACAGATCGAAGTTTTAGAGCTACACCTAAAATCTTTTTTTCTTTTTTTTTTAATTCAAAATGTTTCTGCAAAATTATCTTTTACATGACCCGAATATAAAACAAATTTTTAATGAATGATACAATTATAAGTTCTAAATCTCAATGGGGGTCTCTAGGGATCCATATAAGAGTTTTGGCGGTCTACGCAAGCAAAATAATAAATTGGGGGGGGGGTACTTTAAGATGGTATTTTAGTGGTCGATGAAAACATTTTAATTTGGATGTATTTATTGCAAGATGATATACAAGCTCAATTTATTGACCTACTCAAGGTAAATCTATCATGTTGGGGGGGGGGTGACACTTCCTTTTGATCTACTGATGTAGATCTGTTTGGAGGAGAATCTCACTGAAGATGTCATTTTTTCAAGCAATTTCAGAATTCATTACATATCAAGCCAGAACGTCACAAGAAAGACCAAGAATTTTATAATATCATAACACAACTAGTTGAATATAGTTATTATACTATAAAATTGCATTTTATTCTTGGATAAAAATGACTAACATGAGATTCTAAACAAAACAAAAAATCTGTGCAATTTTCTCTGAATTTTTGAGATGAGGTTTGATAATTTGGATTATTTAGACTATTAACCTCATCTTCATTGTTATATACACAACAGTCCAGTTGGAGATTAAGGGCAGTCTCCCTTTTCTGATAAATCTCCTGTGTCTGGAGAGCCTATTTTGGTCAGTGACACAGGAACAAGGAGGGAACCCTCTTCTTCTGATGCCAAACAAGCCTGGACGTGATTGTCACCTTTCTCCAGCAGACACCTATGATGCATGTCCACCTATTTTGTACATGAACAACAATACATGTGGGGTTTTATCCTTTAGGTTGGAACCAGAGTTAATACTCGGTGAACCTCTTATAGAGACATGGCACAACAGATCAGTTCTAAGTGACAATCATCTCTAGGCTGCAGGTTCAATCCTGGCCAAGGGCGAGAGTAATACAGAATACTTAACACAGCTTAACACTTGTACCCGGTCATGGTTAACAGAATGAAAACAGTCTACCCCCATGGATTGAATAAAGGGTTTGGTTTGTAGTTCCATGTAGGCTCCCGATTATGACATGAAGGTTCCAGAGTCCAACAAGAAACACCCGAAGAAGGCCGTTGTATATATATATATATATATATATATATATATGAAGATGAGGACAATAGTCCGAATAATCCAAAATCTGTGCATTAAGAAACTAATTTTGTAAATTTATCACTAGTTACTAAAGCAAGTAGTTAATAGTTTATCACCCTATTACAAAGTAGTTAGTATGGAAGATGTAAAAAAAAAAAAAAAAAAAAAAAAAAAAGAGAGAAAGAAAAGAAAGAATTATAACTAATAACAATAAAGAAATGATTGTTTGGAAAGAAGGCAAATTAGATTTGAAGAGTCTGAAAGTGATGAATGCAAGTAGAAACAAGTTTTAAACAAGATGTTATTTAGTTGGCATTTCATTATCTGTTTGATGTACAGCTGAGCATTGAATAAAACAAGCTCGGCTAAAAAAATTATATGACTTGATTAAAATTACTTTCACAATTACTTCATTTTAAGTAGCTCAACAACTTTATAGCGAACCTAAATTGTACACAATCTCCCCTTATTGTCTCTTTTTCTCATGTATATCTCACGGGAGACAAAGAGAGGGACTCAAATATTTTAAAACAATTAGATCCTTTTTTTTCATTTCCAATTCACAGCAAATAGATTTGTTAACCGAGACAAATTTTGCACTTTATTTTCTACAATTGTTACAAGTCAGTGACCAATTAGCTTTAAAAAAATCTATTTTTCTCTTTATCACTCTATACAGGTCTGTAATTATTAAATATCTTAAGAATAGAAAGTCACATCTAGGACAATGGCTCAATTCTATATACTGAAACATTAGTCTATCACATATATACATATGTGTGTGTGTGTATGAGAGAGAGAGAGAGAGAAGGAGAAAGGGGAGATAGAAAGATAGATATATTAATATAGAGTCTATATTATAAGTAAATAGTGTTCAATATCATAGAGCATGTATATCTAAGGTTAGCAATTCTTAGATATACATGCTCTATGATATTGAGCACTATTTACTTATGAATATAGAACTCTATATTAAATCTCTTTTATATATATATATATATATATATATATATATATATATAATTATATTAACATACATACTTATGTGTGTGTATGTGCTTATGTATGTATGTGTTGAATACTAGGTCCCCTGAGAATCAACAGTGTGGAACTCAGTTGTGAATCTTTATCTCATTTTATATCTGATCTTTTATACTTGAAATATATTGGGATATTGTTTTGCATTGAGCATTGTAAAGATTTTACGGTTTCGAAACATTTTAGCATTAAATTTTAATTTATATATATATATATATATATATATATATATATTATATACACACACACACACACATAATATACATGTGCGTGCATGCATGCATATACACACACAGACGTGTGTGCATGCATATTTATTATTAAATATTCTCATTATGTTTATATATATATATATATATATATCACATCCTATCAGATTTTGTTAGAGGAATGAACTTAAAATGTTCTTCTTGGAGAATAAACCAATTTCCACTCCAAGAAGTGAATGAGAATTTTGTTGGATTTTCACTGAACAACATTTTTTAATCATCCAAATTCCTGATAGAAGCGAGAATTGTGAAATGCTAATGAAAATGTTTGACTCCTTCATAAAAAAAGACAATATCATTTTGGTCTTCTTTTACAACAGAACCCAATGTGATCAGGGATTATCTTTTGTGAGTGTGTGTGTGTGTATGTATGATTGAAAATCTTCAGAAGAAGAAAAATGTTGAATGATTTCTATCAAACATTCAGTCTTTTAAAGATAGGATAAAATCAGTAGACCTGTCGAGGGTTTTTAATACACACTTGTTTACAACAAAGCTTGCTGATTATATATATATATATATATATATATATAATGAAGTAAATGGAAGTTAATCCGACAGTATGAATTTCCTTCATAGGTTGCTCTTGATGAAGACCACTCTATTAAAACGGTCGAAACAGATTCTGTCAGCAAACTATTAACATCATTTGTTTTTTCAAAAAAATGTTAAATTCATATATATATATATATATATATATATATATATATATATTATGTGTATGTGTGTGTGAGCAATTTGTATGGTAATAATTATTTGTTTGCACAGTTATATGGTTTCAAGTATTCCTATCTAGTGTTCATAATTTTCAAACAGAACTATTTGATCTAGATATGGAATCCTAACAGGGACTATTACTGAGTCAGTTATCTGAATTAATGACAGTGAAGGGGTGAATCCATAACTCAAGAAGTGGAGCTTCACCACAGCATCATACCCAGGACTCTGTTTAGAATATGAATATGAATATATATATATATATATATATTATATATATGAAAATGAAAAGAAAAGAATAGTTAGGAAAAGGAAAGGTTCCTTGGGGTTGTAGTTTGATTTCATGAAGAGGGTGTGTGTATATACACAGTTGAATTCTAATAGATTTGGTTTCATTTCTTTGTTTAATGGCATATAAACTTTTGTGGGTGTTATAGGTGATACACCCTATAAGACTAATGGAATGTGCCGACAGGTTACTATAAGTAACAGGGATAATTGTGGCTTAGCAGTAAGCCAATGCGAGTATGCCAATAACTGTTCGTCGGATGTAATTTCCACATCTCTCTATTGTATTTGTCTACTTTCTGTTAATACATTTTTCTACATTTGTTACCCGTCGTTTTGTTCTTATTTGACCCCTTAAAACCTCACAACAGTGGGTTATTTAATGCTAAATCCATTCTTGTAGAAGAACAGTAGTAGTGTTATTTAATTATAGCCTAAGCAAATAGATGTGTCCTGTATATGACACTAATCTGCATCTGATGGTGAGGCTCAAGTTCTGTGGAGTACCCCTTCATTGCAATTACTCCAAGTCCACTCTGACCCAGAGTGGTAGTATTTGTTACGTATGGGTCAAGTAGATCTGATGGTGACTTAAAGACAAAATAGATTAAGGTATATTTGCAATTAATACCTAAAGAAAAAGCTTATCATCATCTAAGAAAAATAAAGATAGAACAGAGATAAAAATAATAAAAAATAATGAAATTTATTGTGTACAGTGCTCAGGTGCAGTCTCATGTCACACCACACATCATCAAGTCTCATGTCAGTACAAATAGCATACAGTATATATACATGTATGTGTACAGTGCTCAGGTGCACCCACAACTCATCAAAGTCTCATGTCAGTACATAATAATGTATTAGTGCAGGAACATGAATAGCATACAGTAATAATATACATGTATGTGTACAGTGCTCAGGTGCACCACAACTCATCAAAGTCTCATGTCAGTACATTGATAATGTATTAGTGCCAGGAACATGAATAGCATACAGTAATAATATACATGTATGTGTACAGTGCTCAGGTGCACCACAACTCGTCAAAGTCTCATGTCAAGTACACAAAATAATGTATTAGTGTCAGGAACATGAACAGTTTACAGTAGTAATATGCATGTATGT
>CM042163.1:9384407-9386907 GCA_023376005.1 Doryteuthis pealeii
AAAACCAAAAAGAAAAGAAATAACAACAAAAGGTAATCTTCAACTTTTTACTCAAATTCCTACCATAAAATTAGGCTTGGACATTTTATGGTAGGAATTTATGAGTAAAAAGTTGAAGTGTAAAAACGAACCCCCATTTCAAAACTAACCATTCTCACAAAATAAAAACTTTTAGAATATACACATTGAAGTGAATATTAAAATAAATAAAGAAAATATATTTAGTATTGTAAAATAACGGGTGCAAGAAAAATAAAACATTGCAAAAACATGGACATAAATTGAGGGTTCATTTTTTTTATGGTAGGAATAAACGAGAAAACTGTTCTTCTTTACCACTTTTTGTCTGTAATTCAAAAACTCGTTCCAATTTTATGATTTACACTTTTCCCCTTTTACTTACAGTGAGGTTGCAGAAAAGACAATTTTCAATGCAATTTTGATATAATCTCCAATGTAAATTGTTGCACAATCAAATCACAAGTTGACAACTTGTAGTACTCCCCATAGGTTTATGTGCTGTAATCAAACTAAAAGTAAAACTAAAAAAATAGATTGTGAGTCATAGAACTTGAGGAACAAATAAGAGGATCTGAAGGAAATAAAATAGTAATAAATAAAATAGGATATAGGAAATGGATATTCTTTTCCAAAATTATTATACACTAATTTGATAAGAGAAGGAAATGAACAAATTATTCATCCCTAAATATCTTAAAATAGTGATCCTTAAAATGCTCACTAAAAAAATTTTTAAAAAAAGACACCTTAAAATAATTTATTTTGAGGAATTAAATTTTGGTGAATATTATTAGAAAGATTGATCTAAGGTGGTTTCATTTTATAAGTCTTATGTAATTTAAACATGTGAAAAATAAAAACATTATGTACATCGAATTAAACTGATTATAAAATAAAAATGATCAAAAAACTTTTAAATAATAAAGACACAATTTTAGAATTAACAATAATGAAAAATGTAACATCTTAAATGTAGATGAAAATGTAATATTTGATAACTACAGCAGATATTAAAAAGAAACTTATATAAATAACCAACAGCTAAACATAAACCAAACATGTGGAAATATAAGAACACTCCATTTATATATTATGAAAGAAAAATGATAGATTTTTAAAAATAATACAAATTTCTAACAGTAACAATAACGAAATAATTATAATCTTAGATGTAGATGAAAATATTTGATAACTCCAGACATTAGAAGAACCTTACAAAAATGGTAAGCTGGTGAAAATAAACCAAACATGTGAAAAATAAGATCACACCATGAAATAAAAATGATATTTAGAAATAATAATAATAAAGACATATCTAAAAGTAACATCTTAAAAGATGATGAAAATGTAATATTTGATACCTAGACTAGACATTAGAACTTTATAAAAAATACCCAACTGATAGATATGAAGGATTTGTTTTAAGAAAAGAAAAATCGTAAAATCAAGAAATTTTTTGATATTAGAATTAAACCGACACTATAGATATTTATTTATTTATTTTACAAGATATTTATTGTCACGTAAGCTAACGTTTGTCCTAAACATAAGAATACTCCATTATCTAAAAATGTTTGTTTTGGTGGTATTATGGCAGATATAAATAAGATAAAGACAAAAAAACAACAAAAAAATACATCATGGTTTTTCCTCGTGATGAAGACTGCAAATGAAATGCAACCAAAGAGAAAGGTTTCAAATGTTTAAAAGACAAAATAACAAAACCCACAAAAAACATCTTCATCGACAAAATGAAAAGCTCACGTGTGGCGATATCAACAAGTTTTTTAAACACCAAAATCAACGATATAGAAACGAATTTTGAAAATAAATACAATCAACAGAAGAGAAGAGAGCCTGGAAAATGTGTCAGAAACTTTGTTTTATAACGAGAAAGTCTAAGAAACAATAAAAGGGTATGAAAGATCGGCAGGTACGTTTTGTTTACGTGCCTTCTAAACAAGAAAGGAAATGACAATTTTCTAACGTCAAAAAGGAAAAGTCGTCTTCTTATTGTCGGTTCATATCGTCATCGTCGTCCCACATAACTGGAACAACCATGTAAATACCTATTCAAATCTTTAATCTACTTCGATTGGATATAGGTCAAATAACCGATTAGAATTATTTCCGTATAAAAATGATGTAAATAAGCAAAGAAAGAGCGAATACCACGAAAAACGTGTTTAAGGTTCGGGTACGATGATACAACTTTTGTCGAAAACGGATTTTCAGCTCTTCGAATGATGATGATCTTCGAGTGGACACCAAAGAAAATGTAGATATTCGTTTGCTTTTTTCTAACCCTAATTTCGATCAGGTAAATATATCTCAAACAATACAAGTGTCTCATTTCGGTGGACATGCCAACAAATCGTCCATCTATCCGTGTGTTTCGTGTTGTGGGAGCTTTACAATGCTTTCTAGACACATGGAAACTCAATCAGAGAAAACTTCAATAAGACAGTAGTACCAAAAA
>CM042163.1:9396907-9419407 GCA_023376005.1 Doryteuthis pealeii
TATATATTTTATAAAAAAAGGAAGGTCCGCAAAATGTATTTTGTTCTCAGAAAAAATTTTTTTAATTCTTTTTGTTTTACATATGCAACACGTGTTTCAGATGTTTATATTTATATATATGATAAACATAAAAATAGTTCTGGTATTATTTACATGTTTATCCAAAGGTCAAAATGTAGTATCTGTTTACTGTGAAAAAATCTTAACACACACTGTCAATATAACACCTGACATCATGGGTAGGATTTAATTAATACTCAAAAAATTCTATTTAGCATGTACTGAATAATTTTGTGAGTGTATCTATCTATCTATATATATATATATATATATATATATATACACACACTAGCAGCGGCTACCCGGCGTCACCTGAGTAGAGGGGTATTTTTTAAGTTAGTCCTGCAGATCCCTTATTACTGAATTGTGAGTTGAATCCTCGTGGGATGCCCCATTTAAATCCTATGTAAAAAAAAAATAGACCTTGCATTGATCCAGTTACTCTGAAAAGAAATGTTAATGTCTACTATCTAAAATATTAAATGAAAAAAATACATGCTGTTATCATTTAAGATTTATTTTCTAATTATTTTCACGAATATAAATCAAATCTCTATTATTTTTGCTCAAAAACCAAGCCCTGGTGATATTTAATGTGTGTATATATATAGATATAGATATATATATAGATATACTTTGTCGTTAATTGTTTTATTTTCAAAGTTTCCTCTGGACATACACACAAATGTTAACATTGGGGATATTTTCTCCTTTTTAAGGAATTAAAATTATACCATAGAATATAGACATGAAACAAATCAATGCCATACAATATAATTCCCAATAATGCTAACACATTGTTAAAACCAATTACTAAAAGTATATATATGAATACACAATATGTATAACACCCCAACCGCTAGGCATGTTATAACCCTGGACGGGTTGATATGCCGTTAAAATTAATAAACAAACAAACAAACAAACAACTGCCCTTTATATATGTATAGATAGATTATCAGCAGAAGTTATTTTCCAAGAAAAACAAATAAATGAAGATGATGATTTAAAAAATTCCAATCAACTTATTCTGTTATAAACTGATGATTTTCTTCATTGTTTTGTATTAAAGTAGCATATGTTAACATCACTGACATATAATGAATATATATATATATATTAAAACATAAATTATCATAAAAAAAGTCACACTGAACAACCCGTAATATCAGATAAAAACATTGTTATATTTACTGATACTTTTTACGGTATTGTGTTTTGTTTTTTTTTTTTTAATTAGTACAGTTTTTAATTCCAAATCATTACAGATCTTGGTTTTATTACAAGATCAATTTATTTGAATTAATTATCAGTTTGGTTTACGAAAAACTTTTAAAATTTAAGTCAATTTGTAGGAAAGAGGTTAAAGAAAACAGCCAAGTAACAGTTAGAGAAAGTGGCTGACTCTTCCTTATCTTTCTATTTGCTCTGTAGATATACTAATCTTATATACAGGGTGGGTGATTAAGATATGTATACAGAGGGTGAAAGTGATAGAAACAAAGGTTAGTAAGGGATGGGTCAGTTTTTGATTTAATTACCAATTACTGCTAATTAAAAGGAGAAAAATGATTTTTTCTTTTTTTTTTTTTCAAACATAACTTACTCCTAGAACTAAAGAATACCTTAGTATAAAATTTGTCTCATTAAACTAAACAGTAAAAAAGCCTTTAGAAACCAAAACAGGATTCACTCAGCTTTAATATAATAATAGATATATATGATAAACATAGAAATAGTTCTGGTATTAATTACATGTTTATCCAAAGGTCAAAGTGTAGTATCTGTTTACTGTAAAAAAAAAAAAAGAAAAAGTTTAACACACACTATCATGGGTAGGATTTAATTAATAGTTTAAAAAATTCTATTGACTCAAAGTATAAACAAGCGGTCATCATCAGGGCAAGATATTTGATATTTTGTATGAAAATATCAAATATCTTGCCCTGGTGATGACCTTTTTTTTTTTTTTGTTTACTTAAAAATTTTATATTTTTTCTATTATTATTATTTTATTTTGTATTTAAAATAATAATAAATAGAATACAATGTGTACAAGGACAATCGGTTGTGTTGGCATTCCAATAAATAATTTTTATCCATTCAGCTTATTTTTTTCCTTTATTTATTTTTTCAGCACACACACACAAACACACACACACACATATATTATATATATATATATATATATATATGAGGTTAAGTAAACAAACAAATGTGTTTATTTTCATATGGCTTTAAGCCGACAATTTTTGGAGGATATGTGCTTAATTAAAGTCATACCTAATTTTGAAAATTAATTAGTTAATAATTAATGAATTTAGGCGGGAATATATGTTCAAATGTAAGGCTAAACAAATGTACATTCAGAGATTGACATTTTCTAGATTTGTTTAGCCTTAGATTTGAACATATATGCCCACCTAAATTCATTAATTATTAACTAATTAATTTGCAAAATTAGGTATGACTTCAGTTAAGCACATATCCTCCATATATATATATATATATATATATATATATAGATAGATAGATACCTGCAAGTAGAAATAGATCTCTACTTGCAGCTATCTGTGTACATGTGAGTTTCATCAGACCTGTGAGTAGAAATAGATCTATAACTGCAAAATGGACAATTTTTAAGCATTTTTCTTGACCAATTATATTGCTCTGTTCAATAATATTGAACATCGAGCTCTCAATTTGGACCTGAACAACTCTAAAATTCCATTGTTTGAAGAAAGGTCCAACTTAGAATTATCCTAATACCAACTTACCTTGTAATCCGCATATCTCTTATTATAATGGAGATTGTGTGTTTTTCTGTCTGTAACCGAAACTATATTACAACTCGAGTCACAATTCCCTTAGTTATTGACATAACATTCTCAATGATTTTATTTTTATTTAAACCACAATTATTAATAAAATTGTTTTACATTATTAATACTGTTAACCATATCTGCATATTAATGATATACAATTGTATTTATATATACAACAAAATAGCGGTTTACAATGTGAACAGGAAGGCTAATTTGCATATTGATATTAAAAAATCGAATTTAATAAATATGTGCTCAGTGTTATTGATTTTTAACTGTTTGGTTTTATTTTAATGAATATAAACAAAAATCTCTTCAATGAATCTTAAATGAAATCCATTAACAAGAAAAAATAACTGTAATTTTATTCTTTACTTACTCTTTTAAGTAAATACTTAAATTAGAAAAAAATAACAATGAAAGACGAGAGTGATAGAAGAGTAAGTTTCAGTTCTATTTTTTTTTATTATACTCCCTCTGTTTAAAATCTTTTTATCTGCATTCTTATTTAGTTTCATTAGCCTTCCTAATTTAATACAATATCTTATTACATTAAAACTTAAATACTTGCACCCGGAGGGTGCATATATTTGCTAGTATATATTAATTGAACTTTACTCTAAAAAAAAAAAAGAAAAAAGAAAAGCAATACAGTGTTTCCTTGACTTACTATGCTAAACTACATCTAATGGTGAAATTCCAATTTTGGAGGTGTGTAGAGTAAAGCTGGAGTACCCCTTCCTAACCTTTACTCCCAGGTTCACTCTGACCCGGAGTGGCAGTACTTGTTAGGATCCCATCTATGGGTTAGATAGAAGAAAAAAAATCAGTTTAAAAAAGTGTTTAAAAGAAAATGAGTTTTAGAAAAAAATATTTTGAATACCCATCAAGAATGAATATAATAAGAGGTCTTTGGCATAAAATAACCTGACAAGGGTTGACATGCCGTAAAATCCAACCAGCAACAAACTTGACTTACAAGTTTAATTTGTTCTGTTCGTAACTCAATCTCCTCCATGCTTACAGTCAAGTCAGATTGAAAGCAACTTAAATGCCATTAATCTGTTCCAGCCCACTCACATAAAACACCCTATTTTTTTTATTTTTTTTTTTTTATTTTTTTTTAAATAAGAAAAATAGCGCTATATTATATAAAAACAATAAAATAGAATGTAATATGTTTTAATGTTTATTCTTTTTTTTTTTTATGAATAATATTTTTTTTAGGTGTAATGAATTTGGAAACTTAAATGTTAAACGTTCTGCTCTTAGATAAATTTCCTCGTATATCAAATAAATTTTCCCAATAGAAATAAACTAAAATCCCATTTATCTGTTAAATCGCCCCACAAACACCCTATTTTTGTTAGTTTTTTTTTTTTTTTAAATAAATAAAAAAAAAATGTATTGTATAAAAATGGGATTAAGTCACCAATAGGCACCCCAGCTACAAGCTGTTTTCGAAAGAATAAAATTCTGCTTTTCACCGCCAACATCTGGTTGTTAGTAAACAAAATCAACAGACGATTTTTTGACATTATAATTTCATACAAACCAAAGACACATTTTTATACTAAAATAGTTCTTGATTTTAATTTTTTTTAAATTTAAAAAATTAGTTATTTCATGTTGTTTTTAGCATATGTGAAACTAATTTTTTTTTTTTTTTTTAAATCATAAAACTTGAAACGAAAGACGTTCAGAAGTTGACAAATATTTTTCAAAACTTAGAATAATTTTTTTTGAATATGAAAAAATATTAATTCTTAATTCTATCACATTACATGTAATCAAATTAAGATTTAATAGCAAAATCTTTTTTTAAATAGATACTTCTTAATTTTAAATTAATATTGTTATTGTTTTGTTTTTTTGTTTTTTTGGGGTTTTGTTTAATTATAAAACTTTAAACAAAAAGACAATTTTATATTGAAATAGTTTTTATTCAGTCAAGAGAAATGCAGATATGTTTATTTGAATAAAAATAGTTTTTATTTACAAACTAGTTTTTTAATGTTTATTTAGATAAAAGAATGTTGTTCAGAAATGGTATCACCTAATTTATAAAATTTATTTTCCATGTGCCTCTATGTGGATTCCTATCTGAAAGAATATTGTCAATATCAATATTAGTTTATTGTTAGTGAAAAATTAATTTTTTAACCTATGCTAACAACAACAACATGTAATAACTAATGTTTTTTCATTAATTAATTTGGTTTGTATGAAATTATTCATATGGAAAATAAATTTTATGAATTGTATGATACCAGTTCTGAACATTGAACTACATCCTTTTATTTAAATAAACATAAAAGATAGTTTATAAATAGAGGCACATGGAAAATAAATTTTATAAATTGGGTGATACCATTTCTGAACAACATTCTTTTATTTAAATAAACATTAAAAAAATAGTTTATAAATAAAAACTATTTTTATTTAAATAAACATATCTGCATTTCTCTTCTGATTAAATAAAAACTATCTTAATATAAACATGTGTGTTTCGTTTAAAGTTTTATGATTAAAAAAATATAACAATAACAATATTAGTTTAAAATTAAAAAGTATTTATTTGAAAAAATGATTTCACTATTAAATTTGATTATATGTATGAGAGCAAATTAAGAATTATTATTTTTTTATAATTTAAAAAAAAATTATTGAAAGTGTTGAAAAATATTCTGATTAAACAAAACAAAACTTCTGATTCAATACCTGAGTGCCAGAGATCTCAATTGGATTCCTATTCTGATTAAAAAAAACTATTTTAATATAAAAATGTGTCTTTCATTTAAAGTTTTATAATTTAAAAAAAATAACAGTATTAGTTTATCTTTAGTACAAAATTAATTTTTTCACATATGTAACAACAACATGAAATAACAATTTTTTATTAAAATCAAAAACTATTCTAGTATAAAAACATGTCTTTGGTTTGTATGAAATTATAATGTCAAAAAATCACCCGTTGATTTTGTTTACTTACAACCAGAAGCGGTGAAAAGCAAAATTCTGTTCCTTTCAAAACTGATCTCGGCTGGGATGCCTATTGGTGACTTGATCCTAAAAACGTAATAAAATAGAATGTAATGAATTATGTATTGTAATATGTTGTAATGTTTATTTTTTTTATAAATAATATTTTCTTTGATGTAATAAATTTGGAAACTTAAATGTTTTTAGTGAACTTATTAACGTAAGCGTATCTGAAGCTTGCTTGTTACCTCAAATTTTAGCTCACAACAGCTTATAACTTGGAAAACTCCTCCAAAGGTGGGGTACTTGTAAATTAAAGTACCATTCTACTTGCAATTTTGTTATTGTCATCACATTTAAATATATCATCCAAATGCTTAGCCTCGTGAGCCATATACGCCTGAAGTATAACTCTGAATTCTTTGCAGCACTCACCTCATTATTGCTTCTGGTACTACCACTCCAGGTCAGAGTGGATCTGGGAGCAATGCTGATGAAGGGGTGCTCCACATTCCCCAAACCTCCAGAGCTGGAACCTGACCATCAGTTAGAGTTTAACTCTTAGCATCCTGTTGAGAATTTTCTAAGTCCAGAGCCCCATTCCTATAAGGATTTATGAAAAAATGCCAAAAAATGGCCTTTTCATTTAAAGTTAACTGTTATTTCCCTTTAATATAAGACTTCTAAATATGTTTAATATTACATTTAAACAAAGGCTATCATTTGGGGCAGATTAGGAAAACGAATGTGACTTCCGGGCGGGCGGAATGAGGCTGTATAGGATGTTAAGAGTTAACGTCATTCCCAGGACATGAAGACATATGATAAAGTGTTAGGTCTTGCCATTAGGGTAATAGGGTCAGGACAATCATATTGGTGCTAAGGCTTGATGTGACCAGCCGATTTATCAGAGGGGGCCTCTCTGACTGCCTGTCTAGTCTAAGGACAAAAGTGGAGTGTTCATCCACTAGGATAATTAATTAACCATCATCTAATTTATTGTTGTTGTTATATTGTATTAATTTTCTGATTTTTAAAAAATTTATTTACTCTATTATGTTTAATATATTATTTTCAAATGTTTTTATTTATTGGATTTTTTGGATTGCTATGATTTCCTGGCAAATAAAATCAGTTTGTCTGCAGTTTAAAAACTTGAACCTTCAGGTGTGTGTGTGTCCCCAAACCCCACCCATCCCAAAGAGAAGTAATCACAAGGGGATAAATCTGGTAAACAAGCCAGTCACAAGATGTCACCATTTAGTGACCTGAACAAATATCTCTCAGCAGAATGTTCACCATTCCACACCATCAAATGCCAATTGAAATGGCATGGCTGCTGTTGCTGCTCCTCCTCAAAGATATACCTCCCTAACTCACTACTATTATTACCTGTGCAGCGGCAATTTTAAATCCAGGAGATAATTCTCCACACCATGTTAAAGTTAATGTGTACACATTGCATTTCATGTATGCATCTGCAAACTTATATATATATATATATATATATACACACACACACAAAAACTTATATAGTAAAATGCCGCGTGTGTGTGTGTATATATATATATATATATATATACACGCACATTTAAAATCGAATGGCTTAAAATTACCGACTATAGTTTCTCGGCATAGCACGAATCTTCAGGGTCTGAAGAATCTAAGGCACTACGGCAAGAAACTATAGTCGGTAATTTTAAGCCATTCGATTTTAAACGTATATTTAACTCTTTATATTGATCACTTTTAAATCGTTTTTTTTTTTTTTTTTTTTTTTTTTTTTAATCCAGAAGTAAATAGTATACTATATTTGTTGCTTGGTGAATTTAATGGTAACTGCGATATATATATATATATATATATATATATATACACACACACACACACATGCCATTTTACTATATATCCTTTACTTTATATACATACTTTCTCTCTCTCTCTCTCTCTCTCTCTCTCTCTCTCTCTCTCTATAATATATATATATATATATATATATATATATATATATTAGTGTAGCAAAGACATGAAGTCAATGGTACTTAGTAATTGTCAGTATTATTGCATAAATGCATCCTGGCCCCCAGGCCTAATAAATGCCAAGCGGTGCTTGCTCAAAATTCAACCCACGCTACAATTGAACTCCCTTGCTGTTTGAAGGCATTTTTCCTGAAAAGTTAATGTGATATGAAAGCAATATTTAACCCCCCCCAGTCTTTTCTCAACTAGTAAATGTAAATATTTTAAACCCCCCCCCCTCTTAAAATATATATATTTTTTTTTTATTGACAAATAACATATTTTAGTGGTTTGAAGGCATTTAAAGTAAGCCACCACCCAGGTTTTTTATTGACAAGTAAATGTAAATATTTTAAACCCCCCCCCCTTAAAAATTTTTTTTTTTTTTTTTGTATTTTCATTTTATTTTAATTAAAAAAAAATTTCACGTATTTTTAAATAAATACGACCGAGTTTCAATGAATACAATCAAGTACAAATAAAAAATCAAAATATTTAGATATTCTTTTTTATTTTAACTAAAAAAATGTCACATCATTTTTGATTTAAAAGAATGTTTTTTTTTTTTTTTATATTTTCATTTTATTTTGATTTTAAAAAAAACTGTCACGTATTTTAAAATAAATACCACCAAGTTTCAAAAATAAAAACAATCAATAACAAATAAACAGGGTTAAAATATTTATATTTATTGTTGAGAAAAGATTTGGGCGGTGGGGTAAAATATCAATTTCATATCGCATTAACTTTTCAGGAAAAAATACCTTCAAACAGCTATGGAGTTCAATCGTAGTGCGGGTTGAATTTTGAGCAGGCACTGCTTAACGTTTTTTTAGGGCAGGAGGCAAGGTCGCATTTATGCAATATGCACCCGATTTTCAAACCAAGTGATTTATGTCCATTCATATTTTTCATTATATACTGTTGTGTGGTGCATCATGGAAAGGGTGGTTAAGGTTTTGGGGCATGATGGAAATGTTGGTTTAGTTTGTATTAATTTTGTGATTTGTTATGAATGTACGTAATCATATATATATATGAAAATTTATAAATATTAGGAACTCCTGAAGATAAACAGATATTACATCTAGAAACCCTACCCTTTCCAAGAGCACTGCATGTTAATCGCTTGTTTGATGTTTGGGCAGCAAATTGTCTTTTCATCATGTTTTATTAAATAGGATAAAAGTTGTCAGAGTGCAATACCAAGTAATTTCCCTTCATAGCATGTCTCAAATCAATCGGGTTTACTTGGTGATGATTTTATTTTAAATAGCATGCAGTTTTGCCGCATGTATTTTTTTTTGTATAGAATAATATATATTATATATATGTGTAATAGATATACATATGTGTGCGTAATAAATATGTATATGCATGTAGGTGTTTGTAATAAACATATTTATATGTATGTGTGTGTAATGAAATATATATATATATATATATATATATATATATATATATATATGTGTAATAAAAAAAAAAACTACTGGTTTTTAAGATCTCAACCGTTTTTTTTAAATCTCAAACATTTGACTCAGCTGATGATTGCATAACCATGAAACTTTAAGTTATGAGTCCAAATCCATAATATTACAATTGATTATAAATCTGCTCTGCTTTATTAGCATTAAGCACCTTTTCATGCCAATACTTTTCTCATTTCTCATTCATTCTATTCATTATATATTGCATATTATATGTATGTAATATATATATATGTGTGTGCATGTGTAATAGATATGTATATATGTGTGTGTGGATGTAACACCATGTCAGTTTTTAAACTGAGTTTAATGAGTTTGAATTCAGAGTTTTCCTTCTCCTAAACTGGTTGCCATACCAAGGTTAAAGAGCCCAGTTATCCTACTATTTATCCATAGCTAAAAGGAGAATAGTTGGATGCATACCTTTCCCAAGGGTATTAGTGGTATGTGAAATGCAAACAGTCTCATCCTGGATCACCCTGTCCATTTCCTACAGCAGTAGCTATTACACCACAAGCACCTGAATGTATTTAATGAACCCCCCTTCACCACAGGTAAAATGTGATGCCAGGTCAATTTTTAAGTGGAGTAAAGTTGGTTTGAATCTAGAGCTTTCTTTCTCCTAGACTGGTTGCTTGGCTAAGGCTAAAGAATCCAGTCTACCCTATGATTTACACATAGCAGGGAAGAGAACAGTATGTGTGTGTGTGCACATGCATATCTGTATGGAGGGGGGATATCAGATATAGTTTTGTCGAATTACAAGAAGCATGGAAGTTTTGAAATATGCAGTGTTTCGGCAGCCTACTATGAATGCAGGCAATTTATTCCATACTTCAGTGTGAAAAAATGTTTTCAAAAGTCATGTGAGCTTAATATGAATAATTATGATATTTCGGACTGTTGTTCTCATCTTTATAGTGTATAAACACAACGTTCAGGCCCTGTAACCTCAGGCCCTGTTTAGGTGTTTTTTTATTTATTATTTTAAATATAAAGATGAGGACAACAGTCCGAAATATCATAATTATTTATAAGAATAGTTACTCATTATAATTGTTAACAAATTATTATTATTATTATTAAGTTACTTGAAACTATATATAATTACTTGCAAATTATTTGTATTTGATGGGAATGCTTTATATAGTTAAGTATTTATTTATATATAATCATCATCATAATCTTGTCGTGCTGACAGCATGAATTCCCATGACTCCCCTTTGCTACCCATCCCTATCACTTCTTTTGTCTTGGCAAGTCCTCCTCATGATATCCAGTGTCCATACAGAGCTTATCAATGTAAATCTTTGCTAATCAGCCCACTCTGGTGTGTCCATGTGTAGGTGTCCACAGGAGAATGTCACTGATTTCTCGAGCAGTGTCTTGTTCATTGTACTTGGATGGCTTATGTAATAGGAGGTAAGTGGCCATCCAGCGCTACTTTTACATGGGTGCTGTTTCCAGGATTTGTCCAGGACAGCACACAGCATCTTTTGTGTAGTTTCCATCTTGCTTCTTTTTTTTCTTTCTTTTTTTCCCTTTCTTTTTCCCCTTTCTTTTTCCTTTCTTTTTTTTGCCTTTCTTTTTTTGCCTTTCTTTTTTTGCCTTTCTTTTTTTTGCCTTTCTTTTTTTTCCCTTTCTTTTTTTCCCTTTCTTTTTTTTCCCTTTCTTTTTTTTCCTTTCTTTTTTTTCCCTTTCTTTTTTTCCCAGTTTTCTTGAAGTCCAAGTAGAGTAATAATTTAATTAAAAAAAAAAATTTTTAGAGGTAAATAATTACATAACTTATTTGGTTATTTCCTATAGTCTAAATAAATAATGAAATTTATTGTGAACAGTGCTCAGATGCACCACAACTCATCAAAGTCTCATGTCAAGTACACAAATAATGTATTAGTGTCAGGACATGAACATGTTTACAGTAGTAATATACAATGTATGTGTACAGGCTCAGATGCACCACAAACTCATCAAAGTCTCATGTCAATTACACAGAATAATGTATTAGTGTCAGGAACATGAACAGTTTACAGTAGTAATATGCATGTATGTGTACAGTGCTCAGGTGCACCACAACTCATCAAAGTCTCATGTCAAGTACACAGAATAATGTATTAGTGTCAGGAACATGAACAGTTTACAGTAGTAATATACATGTATGTGTACAGTGCTCAGATGCACCACCACTCATCAAAGTCTCATGTCAAGTACACAGAATAATGTATTAGTGTCAGAACATGAACAGTTTACAGTAGTAATATACATGTATGTGTACAGTGCTCAGATGCACCACAACTCATCAAAGTCTCATGTCAAGTACACAGAACAATGTATTATGTCAGGAACTGAACAGTTTACAGTAGTAATATACATGTATGTGTACAGTGCTCAGATGCACCACAACTCATCAAAGTCTCATGTCAAGTACAACAGAATAATGTATAGTGTCAAGAACATGAACAGTTTACAGTAGTAATATACATGTATGTGTACAGTGCTCAGGTGCACCACAACTCATCAAAGTCTCATGTCAAGTACACAGAATAATGTATTAGTGTCAGAACATGAACAGTTTACAGTAGTAATATACATGTATGTGTACAGTGCTCAGATGCACCACAACTCATCAAAGTCTCATGTCAAGTACACAGAATAATGTATTAGTGTCAGGAACATGAACAGTTTACAGTAGTAATATACATGTATGTGTACAGTGCTCAGATGCCACCAACTCATCAAAGTCTCATGTCAAGTACACAGAATAATGTATTAGTGTCAGGAACATGAACAGTTTACAGTAGTAATATACATGTATGTGTACAGTGCTCAGTGCACTACAACTCATCAAAGTCTCATGTCAAGTACACAGAATAATGTATTAGTGTCAGGAACATGAACAGTTTACAGTAGTAATATACATGTATGTGTACAGTGCTCAGATGCACCACAACTCATCAAAGTCTCATGTCTAGTACACAGAAAATGTATTAGTGTCAGGAACATGAACAGTTTACAGTAGTAATATTGCATGTAGTGTACAGTGCTCAGATGCAACACAACTCATCAAAGTCTCATGTCTAGTACACAAATAATGTATTAGTGTCAGGAACATGAACAGTTTACAGTAGTAATATACATGTATGTGTACAGTGCTCAGATGCACCCAACCATCAAAGTCTCATGTCTAGTACACAAAATAATGTATTAGTGTCAGAACATGAACAGTTTACAGTAGTAATATACATGTATGTGTACAGTGCTCAGATGCACCACAACTCATCAAAGTCTCATGTCTAGTACACAAAATAATGTATTAGTGTCAGGAACATGAACAGTTTACAGTAGTAATATGCATGTATTGTACAGTGCTCAGTGCACCACAAATCATCAAAGTCTCATGTCAAGTACACAGAATAATGTATAGTGTCAGGAACATGAACAGTTTACAGTAGTAATATGCATGTATGTGTGCGCGTGTGTGCATATGTATGTGGAGAGTGGCATCAGGTATAGTGTCGTCGGACTACAGGAAGCATGGAGGCTTTGAAAGACTCAGTGCTTCGGCAGCCTACAACAGACGCGGCAGTTATTCCATGTCTATGCAACTCTGAGTTTAAAAAATGTTTCCGAAAGTTACGTGAGCAGTGCTTTTCTGACTTGTAGCATGCCCACGTGTGTTAGAAAGATGGAGATCAAAAAGGTGCTCAAGTTGCTGTTGTTAGAGATGATTAATGACCTTATGAGCGTTACCAGGTCAGTTGCCAGATGCCGAAGTTTCAGTGAATCCATTCCCAGGGCAACAGAGATTATAAACAAAGGGGAACATTTATTTATTTACTGATCTATTTATTTATTCATTGATCTACTAAGAAAAAAGAAGACGGGGTTAGGTTTAGGTTAGTTTAATGGGAAAATAAATAAATAATTTATCAGTCAAGAGTGATTCCCCTTTGTTTATGTTAGACTTATAGAAATAACCACTTATTTTACAAAAAAAAAATAGATGAAAGTTAAAACGACAAATAGGAGTGACAAGTCTTTTTGACTACCCTGTACATTTCATGGCTTTAGATCCCTTCTTGGTTAAACCGTGAACTTTTCAGCACCAATACCATGTGGATGTGTGTGAAAGAGATAGAGAGAAAAAGTTGTATCAATTTTCAACTTGCAATTTCGAATGTCACTTGTACATGAATACAACTTATAGACTTATGGGTTATTTTAAAGTTAACTTTTTTTTTTCTCCTTCTCTCACGTACTTGGAATCTTAGGATTTAAAAAAAAAAATGTCTTACAGGAGTGATAGTCTAACCACTGAATTAGTATTATTTAATTTTTCTAGTACGTAAATGTGTTAACTGGTTGGAGATTATGTATCACTAATTTCTGTTTGAACAAAAACCGCTCTTGTGTAGGCATGTAAAAAGTAGTGATTTTTTTTTTTTTTTTAAATTCTTTAATTTAAAAAAAAAAATCAACTAAGTTCTAGTTTTAATAAAAAAAAATCATTCTTCCCTAATGTAAATGTAAATGCTAGTGTGCCACAGTTTTTAACTTACTTCTAAAGGCCATACCCCAACATATCCTACCATTTCAGAATCAGGCTGACTGTGAGCAAATTAAATGTTATTGGTTGAATCTAGACTTGTAATCATGAAATTTTGGGTTCCCAAGTTTTAATTACTGCGATTGTATACAGTGTTGTTTTTTTTTTTTTGGGGGGGGGGGGTAAATTGTATACAGTGTTGTTTTTGGGGTTTTTTTTTAATTCAAACGTGACTGTTTGACTTTTGGCTGGTTATGTCCCAAGATGTACTCCTGAAGATAGACCAGAAGCAGATACACTTCTTTGAAGCCATATATAACAAAAATGTTGTATACCCCAACCCCAAGAAAGTGGAAGAAATCAAAATGTTACCTAGCCCAAAGAGCATCACGGACTTGCAAAGAGGGGGGTTTAATTGTATTCAGTGTTTTAAATTGTATACAGGGTTTGTTTTTGTTGGGTTTTTTAAAATTCAAACGTGACTTTTTGCAACAAATTCTTTTGTTTGATAAATTTTATAACTTGGAAATGAATTTAGGAATAATCAAAAATTAATTGCAAAATCCAGCAAATATCACCCATAGAAATAATTGTTTGTTTGGAAAGTAAGGACCCATACATCAAATTGTCTTTAACTTGGAAATGAATTTAGGAATAATCAAAAATTAATTGCAAATCCAGCAAATATCACCCATAGAAATAATTGTTTGTTTGGAAAGTAAGACCTACATACATCAAATTGTCTTTAACTTGGAAATGAATTTAGGAATAATCAAAAATTAATTGCAAAATCCTGTAAATATCACCCATAGAAATAATTGTTTGTTTGGAAAGTAAGGACCTACATACATCAAATTGTCTTTAACTTGGAAATGAATTTAGGAATAATCAAAAATTAATTGCAAAATCCTGTAAATATCACCCATAGAAATAATTGTTTGTTTGGAAAGTAAGGACCTACATACATCAAATTGTCTTTAAATTAAGTGGCAGCAGAAGAATTATCAGTGAAATTTATTAAAAGTGTAATTGTTAGACCAAAGTTTCAATTAAGAACCTTCTGCAGGTGCTAACCTAATTGCCGCCTGATTCGGCGGCTTTTAAGCTAATAAGTAATAACAGATGAAGTTTATTTTAAAAGAAATTTCCACAGTAAATTTTTTTTTTCAATTACCTCTATTAATTTTTTTTTATTTAATTAATGAAATAGTCAATACTTTTAACAAATTTTTAAAAATTATTTTATTTATTTTCTTTTTTTTATTTTTTATTTTTTTAGATATTGACAAGTCTGGATTAATTATTTAAAATTGTAGATAACAGACTTAGATTTTGTTATTTACATCTTAAATGGTAAATAAAAAAAATGAATATGACTAAAACTTGCAAAATCATCGTCAAAATTAAAACGAAAAAATTTGGCTTAGGCATAGATTTTAATGAATTTAATTATTACTAAGGACACAATTTATGTTATTTTTTTACTTAAAATTTAACTGTTAGTTGTATTTTTAACCATTTTTCATTGGACGTTATTTTCCTACAGAGGGCCGCAAGAGAACTAATTTTTAAGATAGATAAATATTTTCCCAGAATTTATTAACATAAAAAACCCAGATTATTACACTTTTGGTCATCCATACTTAAGAAAAGCACGTGTCACCTGTAATATTGAAATAGAAAGTACATTTTTTGTTTGTACATATTTATTAATTCTGACTAGTCTTATCATTCATCTGTTTGATTTTATCTATTTTTTTTCCTTAAACACAACTAACGGTTAAAATTCAAGTTAAAAATAACATAAATCGTGTCCTTAGTAATGATTAAATTCATTAAAATTTATGCCAAAGCCAAATTTTTCCGTTTTAATTTTGATGACAATTTCCAATTTTAACTGATTATTTTTTATAAATTCTTAAATTTTTTGGTGTGGTTGGTTGGTTGGTTGGTTTTATGGTATATCAACCCTTTTGGGGCTATTTTATGCCGAATCATGTCATTTTGACATCAGGCTGCTTACAGTATCTGCTGTTGATTAAGTGATCACTCAATTAAGTATTGAACAGGCTCATCGTTGCTTAACTTTGGTGATCTAGCAGGAACCGGTGCTTTCAGTGGGGGATCCATTTTTTATTTTAACTCTTAACATCCTGTTGAGAATTTTCTAAATCCAGAGCCCCATTCCTTAAGTATTTATCAAAAAATGGCTAAAAACGGCCTTTTCATTTCAAGTTACCTGTTATTTCCCTTAAATCAAAGATATAAATATATTTAATATTACATTTAAACAAAGGCTATCATTTGAGGTAGATTAGAAAAATGAATGTGACTTTTGGCCAGGCAGAATGAGGCGGTATAAGATGTTAAGAGCTAAAGTAGTTATTAACTGATCCCCCATTATTTGGCCATTCTCTTTGTTTTTAAGCTGAAAGCAATTGTGCAAAACATTGTTGCTTTGGTTGGTTGGTTGGTTGTTTTATGGCATATCAACCCTTCCCAGGTCATTTAATGCTAAATCAATTCATTTTGATATCAGGTTACTTACAGTACCTGCTGTTGCTTAAATGGTCACCTATCCAAGTATTGAACAGGCTGATTAACTTCAGTGATCTTGTGGGAACCAGTGCTTTCAAAGTGACTTGACTGTACATTAGATAGATAGATACCCTTTTCAGGTGATTTAATGCAAAATGTTATTTTGATAGGTTGTTTACAGTATATACTGTTGCTTAAATAGTCACCCATCTAAGTATTGAACAGGCTCATCTTTGCTTAACTTCAGTGATCTTGTGGGAACCAGCGCTTTCAAACTGACTAGACTATAAACTGTCACAAGTTTGCTATAAAAAAAATTTTTTTTTTTTTGTTCCTACCTACCGTATTTGACGGCATATAAAACACATGGGCATATAAGACACATCCCCATTTCAGGAGGTTTCAAACTTCACCGTACCGTATTTTACATTATATAAGACGCACCCCCATTTCAGGATGTCTCAAACTTCACCGTACCCTATTTGACAGCATATGACGCCCCCCCCCATTTTGGGAGGTCTCAAACTTCACCTATGATGTATAAGACGCTGGTCAATTTTTTGAGCCATAATTTTGGGAAAAAAAGTGCGTCCTATATGCCATCAAATACAGTAATTTGGGAGGATCAGCCTCCATAGAAAATCAACATTTGAAATTCTGATTCTTGTTTAGACTTCCAGGATTGACTAAACACTAGAAACAAATTCTTTTTACCATTTGGAGGCACGTGGTGTGATGGTTATCATCATAGGAAATGGACACCGTGAAATGAGTTCAGATCCTGGCTGTGATTGTTTGCATTTCATATAGCACTAATACCCTTGGGAAAGGTATGAATCCCACTATTCTCCATCCAGCTATAGGTAAATAGTAGAGCCGACTTGGTTCTTTAACTTTGGTATGGCAACCAGTCTAGGAGAAAGAAAACCCCTGAATGCAAGCCAAAAGGCTATCTCTTTTCATTAGTCAAAACTACTTTGATAGCTTCTTCTCCTCTAACTCCTCCTCCTTCTAAATTAAATTGAATAACGTTGTTGTTACAGCTATTTAAAAAAAAAAAAAAAAAGAAAAAGAAATTTAACCTACCACTTTAGTAAATAAAATAAGATATATATATATTTACCAAGCCCTATGCACGAGCTGGATGTGACACAAGGTCAGTTTCTTAAACGGAGTTTAACAGGTTTGAATTCAGAGTTTTCCTACTGGTTATGTAGCCACGGTTAAAGAGCCCAGTCTGGCGTACTATTTACCCATAGCTGGAAGAAGATTAGTTGCATGCATACATTTCTCAAGGGTATTAGCACTTTGGGAAATGCAAACAGCCTCATTCAGGATTTGAACTCGGGTAGTCTAACCATTACACCACATACCTCTATGATAAAATGAAATATATATATTTACCAACCCCTCCGCACGAGCAGGATGTGATACAAGGTCAATTTCTTAAGCAGAGTTCAACAGGCTTGAATTCAGTGTTTTCCTTCTCCTAGACCGGTTGCCTAACCAAGGATAGAGCCCGGTCTGCCCTACTATTTACCCATAGCTGGAGGGAGAGTTGGATTCATACCTTTCCCAAGGGTATTAGCGCTAAGTGAAAATGCAGTTACCGCATCCAGGATTTGAACTCGTGGCAACTAGTCCGTTTCCCATGACTTTAACCATTACACCACGTGCGATAAAATGAAATATAGATCGCTACATATAGTTAGGTTTTGCGGGTCTGTTTTCACAACAGGTTATTTTTGTTGGGAAGGGGTGAGGTTTAAACCAAAAGGGTAACTAGTTTTCAAAATCTGTGAAAATGACAAGTTCAAAGCACGTCCAAAAGATCCTTATTTGTTTAGAATTTGCCACAATTTAACTTTATCAGTTGACTTAGGGCCGGTTTAGCTCAGTCAGTAGAGCGTTCAGCTAGGAATCACAAGGTTCCTAGTTCAATACCGGCACTCGCCAACTCAGCGTATGAGTAGCACAGGGACCTGTGCGGTAAAGTAAGGAGGTGATGGTAGGTGTGGCGTTTCACCTCAGACACAAAAAAAGAATCTCCTTGGTTTAGCGCTAGTGAAAAGGGGATAGACTCCCTCGCTGATTGGCTGATACCGACTTTAGGCCACCCCGACGACTTTACTTTTTTTTTTTTTTTAAGTTGACTAATTAAGTTATCCTGATGACGTGCCGAGTAATACCCTCCACCCCTCCGCTTTCATGGTATCTCTCACAGACAATAGAGAGTGACTGGGTTACAAATAAGGACTGGGTTACATGGTGATTGAGTTACATGGTACAAGGTGCTCATGATATATTGGTTAGTATCGTGGGAAATGGATACAGCAACATGAGTTGAAATCCTGGACAAGGCTAGTAGCATTTCACATTGTGCTAATGCTGTTGGGAAAGGTATGAATCCAATTATTCTCTCTCCAACTAAATAGTAAGACAGACTAGGCTCTTTAATCTTGGTATGGCAACCAGTCTAGAAAAAGGAAAATTCTGAATTCAAACAGAAGGACCTCTCTTTTTGTTAGTCTAAACTAATATGAGAGCTCATATTACCCTTGTAAGAATGGTTCAAAGTTATATATACTTTGAATACAAAACTCCGACAAAGGTTAACAGACAAAACATTTAATATAGTACAGCACATGGATATGACGAGATACAAAGTACATGGGTAAAAAGATAGATACACATTCATGAATGGTACAAGATAACATATAAAAGCCACAGACATGAGACTAGGGATAGTCCATGCTGTGTTAAGAATTTATATTAATGTAAGTGGGGCGAATGCCCCAACGAGACGGGGTAGACCTTAACTAACCCATGTGTCTTGTAGTATCAGGAACAGGAAAAGAGGCCGAAAGGGTTTGAACCCGGCACTTAAATACTATAGCCCCCTAGCGGGCATCAGCAAACTAAACCGGGCAGACAACTCTCCCAGACAAATACGAAACCAATGCTACACCCCTCTTAACCAAAAAACCAACATGACCCTAGAAGTTTTGGCAATGATTCATTTGAGGCCATGGTAGTAGGTGTAGTCGTATAAAACAACAAAAAAACAAACCCCAAAAACAATCATTATTTTTATATCTTAGTGACCAAGATGAAGGATTAACTTGAAGGTTACCTTATTAAATCTTGACCCCCAAAATAACAGGAATTAGGTTTCCATAAGTTGATTCCATTGATTTTTGGCCAATATTTATAAAGTAATTAAAATTGTCGGGGCGGCCTAATGTCGGTATCAGCCAGACAGCGCGGGAGTCTACCCCCTTTTCACTAGCACTAGACAAAGGAGATTATTTTAGCATCTGAGGTGGAGCGCCACACCCACCATCAGCTCCTCACTTTACCACACATATCCCTGTACTATTCATAAGCTGAGTTGGTGAGGGCCGGTATCGAACCAAGAAACTTGTGATTCCTAGCTGAACACTGAACTAAACCGGCCCAATATTTATGAAAGTGCTTAATTATGTCTAATATGGGGTTAGTACAATTATTTGCAGAAATTATTGTTATATATATATTTACCAACCCCTCCACATGAGCAGGATGTGACACAAGGTCAATTTTTTAAGCGGAGTTTCACAGGTTTGAATTCAGTTATCCTTCTTCTAGACTGGTTACCTAGCCATGGTTAAAGAGCCCAGTCTGCCCTATTATTTACCCATAGCTAGAGGGAGAATTGGATTCACACCTTTCCCAAGGGTATTAGCACTATATATATATACACACCAAGCCCTCTGTAAGAGTAGGATGTGACACTAGGTCAATTTCTTAAGTGGAGTTTAATATGTTTGATTTCAGAGTTTTTTTTGGTTTTTTAGAAGGAAAACTCTGAATTCAAACCTGTTAAACTCAGCTTAAAAAATGATCTAGTGTTACTTCCTGCTCATATAGAGAGTTTGGGTAAATACCTAGATGGTACGAGTATCCAGGAATGATCTCTGTCCTGACTTGACGTCAAATGCCCAAGATAAATTATCTTTACAGAGGTGCTATTTACCCATTGCTTGATGCAGGGGTGGATTCATACCTCTTCCCAATGACATTGGAGTGAAGTGAAAGCTATCTCAGCTGCTGTTTGAACTTTTCAGTAATTCCATTCTTGATTAGGCTACATCCACAAGTTATTTACTAAACTTAGCTTAGTTGTGGCACAAGGCCTGAAGTATTGAGGACCCAGTGAGAAAGATTTGTGTAAAGTAGTTATTTACTAAGTTTAGCTTAGTTGTGGCACAAGGTCAGAAGTATTGAGCACCCGGTGAGAAAGATTTGTGTAAAGTAGTTATTTACTAAGCTTAGCTTAGTTGTGACACAAGGCCAGAAGTATGGAGCACCCAGTGGGAAAGATTTGTGTAAAGTAGTTATTTACTAAACTTAGCTTAATTGTGGCACAAGGCCAGAAGTATGGAGCACCCAGTGAGAAAGATTTGTGTAAAGTAGTTATTTACTAAGCTTAGCTTAGTAGTGGCACAAGGTCAGAAGTATTGAGCACCAGGTGAGAAAGATTTGTGTAAAGTAGTTATTTACTAAGCTTAGCTTAGTTGTGGCACAAGGCCAGAAGTATGGAGCACCCAGTGAGAATCAAACTCATTGACAATAGTCCACTAGACTAGCTCACTAGAAATTACACCATGCAAAGTGCCTAACATTTATATTTGATATTTGTAAACTGATACCGCAATCGCTTTTGCAACTTAAAAAAATCTGACGACAAAGTCTATCGCTTGCAACAATAACAGTAGTTTCACTATGTAAACTCTATAACATGCTCCAAATCGTCTTACCTCTTTCCCTGTCAACTAGTGTTTTATGCACAGCTTGATCTTGAAAAAATTTGCATATGTGCAAATACATTCTCGCCAATTCTCCTGGCTCTGAGATTTCATTTCCTTAAATTATGGTACAAAGGTAGCCTTATATTCTTATCTGTTGGATTTTCTGGATATAAGGCGTGTGACAGATGCCTACTTCTAAATATAGACTCGTTGACTATCACGTGACCTGAGAAAGATTCCTATTGTCCAATCATTGGCAGTGCTGCTGCTGCTGTTGTTGTATTTATAGAGGTCTGATTCTAATCTTAACTCATTGACATTTGGATTATCTTGGACGTCGGACTTACAAAGAATACTATAACACCAGATTCTTATTGGCTTGCTTACTTATTTACTACATCTAGAACCAATCTTTTGAATCCTTCACTCATTTTGCATGCCAGACATGTTCATGCCCGCTTTGAGCGCCAAGGTACATAGTTTCTTTCACTACAAGATGATTGATATTTCTATTCTCTTTCTGGACTTAGAATCACTTGGATAAAAATATTATTTTGTTGGATTATCTGTATTGGTTCTGCACATAAAATACTTAACAGCTTAGTTTGGTAATCCTTAACTTTTTCCTCGTAAATTCCTACCATAAAATAAACTGAACGCTCATATTATGTCCGTGTTTTTGCAATAAATGTTTTATTTTTCTTGCACCCATTATTTTACAATACTAAATATATTTTCTTACGAGGAAAAAGTTAAGGATTACCAGAAAATATATTTAGTATTGTAAAATAACGGGTACAAGAAAAATAAAACATTTATTGCAAAAACACGGACATAAAATGAGGGTTCAGTTTATTTCATGGTAGGAATTTATGAGGAAAAAGTTAAGGATTACCTTTCGTTCTTAGGGGACCTTCTTTCCTAAAAGGGATGAGGGATGGATTTGGTTTGGTTTCTTTGTTTAATAACATATCAACCGTTGTGGGTTATTTAATGTCAAATGCCAAATCTGTTGTGGGTTATTTAATGCCAAATCCGTTGTGGGTTATTTAATGCCAAATCTGTTGTGGGTTATTTAATGCCAAATCTGTTGTGGGTTATTTAATGCTAAATCCGTTGTGGTTATTTAATGCTAAATCCGTTGTGGGTTATTTAATGCTAAATCCGTTGTGGGTTATTTAATGCTAAATCCGTTGTGGGTTATTTAATGCTAAATCTGTTGTGGGTTATTTAATGCCAAATCTGTTGTGGGT
>CM042163.1:9424407-9599407 GCA_023376005.1 Doryteuthis pealeii
AATAAAATGACTGATGAGATTAATAATTCATGTTTGGTTTGGTTTGTTTTACGGCATATCAACCTCGGTGGGTCATTTAATGCTGATTTTTTTTTTATTTGTACAGTTATATGGTTTTAACTCTTAATGTCCTATACCACCTCATTCCACCCATCTGGAAGTCACATTTGTTTTCCTAATCCACCCCAAACGGTAACCTTTGTTTAAATGTAATATTAAACATTTAACAGTCTTTGATTTAAGGGAAATAACGGGTAACTTTAAATGAAAAGCCATTTTTTTTTTTTTGATAAATCCTCATAGGAATGGGACTGGACTTAGAAAATTCTCAACAGGATGTTAAGAGTTAAGTCAGTAATGATAATAATAAGTCGTCGGGGCGGCCTAAATTCGGTATCAGCCAGTCAGCGAGGGAGTCTATCCCCTTTTCAATAGCGCTAGACCAAGGAGATTGTTTTTGGCGTCTGAGGTGGAGCGCCACACCTACCATCAGCTCTTTACTTTACCGCACAGATCCCTGTGCTACTCATACGCTGAGTTGGCGAGGACCGGTATCGAACTAGGAACCTTGTGGTTTCTAGCCGAACGCTCTACCGACTGAGCTAACCCGCAAGTAACTATTAGTACAAATAATCTATACAGTTATATGGTATCAATTATTCTAACAAAAATAATTTTCAAACAGATCTATTTGACCCATAGATAGAACCCTAAAAAATACTACTACTCCTGGTCAAAGTGGACCTGGGAGTAATGTTAATGAAAGAGTACTCCTGAATAGATCTTGTGTAAAATAAAAAGATTTTTATCTATCATTAGATTATGAACTTATTGGTTTTCCCACTTATATGTTTATGCAGTGAGTAAATTTTGGATTCATAGCGATAGTTTGGTAGAAAACAAATGTATATATGTATAGGTTTTAACTATCTATGGTTAAAGAGCCCAGTCTGCCCTACTATTTATGGAGGAAGAGTTGTTGGATGCATACCTTTCCCAAAGGTATCAACCCTATAGCTATCAAATTTGTTATGCATGCTTACCACAGTAAGAGGAAAGTTTTTACCTTTTTCGAATAATAATCAGACTATTTTTAGCAAATCTCTTTTTAATTTTTAAAAATCCTTTCTTTGTTATTTTTGGGAATCTGCATAAATTTTTTTCTGAAACAATTAATCTTTCCAGTTGAACCATCAAAAGAAACAAATATTTTTATTCTTATTTATTTTTTTTGTCTTAACCATCTAAAGGTGTGTGTGTGTGTGGGGGGGGGATATTTTCTTATTTGATTTTTTTTTTTAAAAAACCCAAAAAACTTATTCTGCTTTTTCTTTTATGCATCTAAGAATTTTAAGGGATTTTTTTTTTTTTTTTTCAATTTCCTGTGTTCAAAAAGTTAATTCTAAATTCTAAGCTTAAGACTGAAAATCTTTTATCTTTTTATTTTTTTTTTTTTTTTGTTTGATGTCGGCACTAACATGGAACCCTGTGTGCATCAGCAACATTTTTTTTGTGTTTTTTTTTGCATTTAAGGAAACGCCATAGAATTCATAGGAATTAATTTGCGCATGGATTTGGTTCATTTTTCAGTTCTAAAGAAAAATCAAAATTTAATTATTCCAAAATGGACAATTTTGCAGTCATAGATTTTTTTTTTGTGTGTGTGTGCTTTCTTTTTTTTTTTCTTTTTTTTTTTTTTTTCTCAATTTTTTTTCCTTTTTTTTTTTTTTTTAATAATTGCTTCAGAAGACAATTACTTTGCATTTTATAACTCTAAAAAATGAACACAAACTGTTCTCTTCTTTTTCTTTTTTTTCTTTTTTTAATTTATTAATTTTTTTGTTGTTTGTTTTTTTTTTAATCCCTTCTTTTTTTTTTTTTTTTTTTTTTTTTTTAGCACATATTTTTGTTTTCTAAGAATGTTGGTGCATTTTTTTTTCTGTTTAGTTTTACATTTGATTATTTCTCTTCTTCTTCTTCTTCTTCTTCTTCTTCTTCCCTGCTGACTTGCAAAGCATTGCCAATTAAAATTAGTTTGACAATTATAATTGATATCTTCGACTTCTTCTATTTCCTGATTGTCTCTGTCTTTGTTGTTGTTTTTAGCAGATTATTTAGGTCTTGATGTTTTCCACTCACCAAAGTATATGACGCCACAATTGTTGCATCTTCTTGCAAACTTGATCCAATTGTTAAACAAAAATCTTCAGATTTATTTCAATCAGCAAATGGAATGAAAAATAAATAAGTGAAATGAATTAAAAACTTGTCAATACAATACAGGATATATTGTTGGTATCTTTTAGTATCTTTTAAAGTCAACGGAGTAGCCTCTTATCAGTATCAACCACACAGCAAGAGAGTCTATCCCCTTTTCACTAGAGTTAGACTGGAGAGATTGTTTTTTGTGTCGGAGGTGGAGTGTCTTTCTTACCTTCAGTTCCCATTAAATCCAAAAGGGGCAAAGTCCTGAGTCAATAAACATTACACAATCCTGTTCTGCATTAAATCCAGAAAGAGTAAAGTTTCAAATAGTAAATCCAACATTGGCAAGATGTCCTTTTCCATACTGGAGATGTTATATAAAATGGCTTTCAGGAATTGTTTATTTTATAGTAATTAGAAGATTCTTTTTTCTTAAGTCCTGTGTCAAAAAAGATTGCACAATCCAGTTCAGCATTAAATCCAGAAAGGGTTTGGCAAGATGTCCTTTTCCATACTGGAGATGTTATATAAAATGGCTTTCAGGAATTGTTTTTTTATAGTAATTAGAAGATTCTTTTTCTTAAGTCCTGTGTCAAAAAAGATTGCACAATCCAGTTCAGCATTAAATCCAGAAAGGGTAAAGTTTCAAATAGTAAATCCAACATTGGCAAGATGTCCTTATACTGGAGATGTTCTTTCAGGAATTGTTTAAAGTGATTGCACAATCCAGTTCAGCATAAATCCAGAAAGGGCAAAGTAAATCTAAATAGTAAATCCAACATTGGCAAGATGTCCTTTTTGCAGGAAATGTCACATTAAATAAGAAATATGGAATTATGAACCACTAATGAGGAAATTGATGATAATGTAATAAAGTCTTATACCCGAGCGATAGTGCTAAGTTTAAAAGAAGAAAGAAAAGGGACTCACCTCAATGAAGAATGTGTTGATATGGCAAGACAGATTAATTACAGCAGTCAAAAACTTCAAGAGTCCTTGGAGCAGTCCCCAAGAACCAGATGGTTTTAAAAATTTTGCTTCGGTGCCTTAACAATCAAGCAAGGTCCAGTAGGTCTAAAATTGGATTCCAAGTGTGTGCTCCAAACCATAGAGGCAAATTCAATGCGTAGCATTCGGAGAGTATCAGGTGAGCCCAGCATCTCACAATCCATTGTGGTTTGTCACTTTTACAACCTTGGCCAAAGCATCAGGAGTTGCCAAATTCTGACTCTCATTACCAAAATATTGCAAAACTTTTGACTCACCTTAATAATATACTACATGCAATATAAAAAATGACATTTATTGAAATAGATAAAGTATAGAAACTAAGTTTTTAGGAAGCAGAATGAAAGTAAATAAGATAATTCAAAGATCATACGGGGAAATAGGAACTTATTTCATCAATACAAAGATATTTTCAAATTATTATCTGCTTCTTTAAAAATACAGGCAGTTCAAAGTTCACATATATATATATATATATATAATATATATATATATATATATATATATATATATATACCAAGCCCTAGTTCGTTCAGTTCTCTGGTGGAAAATATTCTGACGCCCGCCAATTACGTTCAAATTGCCAGGCTCTCATATAAAACGGATGTGAGCTTTCTGTTGTTGAAATTTGTGTGGTTTGTCACCTTCACAACTTCGGCAAAAGCTGCCAAATTGTGTTCCTGTTACCAAAATATTGCAAAACTTTTGACTCAGACTAGTATTTTAGAAATTACAATGGGCACAGTTAGCTGAAAATGGTGGGGAAAGAAAAAAATACTGGGACGCATGGATATGATTTTACTGTGTCCTTTTAGATTTTTATACGTCAGTGATGCAGGTTGAATACCTATCAGCATCTCTGTATACCACCTGCAATATAAATAATGACATTTATTAAAATAGATAAAGTATAGAAAATAAGTTTTTAGGATGCAGAATGAAAGTAAATAAGATAATTCAAAGATCATACAGGGAAATAGGGACTTATTTCATCAATACAAAGATATTTTCAAATTATTATCCGCTTCTTAAAAAAAAATACAGGAAGTTGAAATTTGTGTGGTTCTTCACGTTCACAACTTTGGCAAAAACTGCCAAATTGTGCTTCCTGTTACCAAAATATTGCAAAACTTTTGACTCAGCCTAGTATTTTTTAAATAAATTTCCTTGTAAAGTGTCTCTCTGTATTTACTTGTCAATCCCACCCTACCCCCCACTTTTAATCAAACAATACTGACTACATAAAGATTATTGATCCGGCAGCAATTCACTACTTTTTCTTTTTTTTTTTTTAGTCTTTTTATTTTATTTTATTTTTTAACAAGTCTATTAAAAGAAAATGTCCCTCCATTTTTATTTGTGAATAGACAGAATAGCAGCCATCATTGTAAGAAGAACATTGTGGATGGCTTTGAAGGATAGTGTCTCTCTGTGTGTGTGCGTGCGTGCGTGCAAGGAGGTAAGAGTGGAAGGATTTTAATTTAAGTGATTTTTATTTCACCTGAACTTTGCCAATACCTCTTCTCTCTTTTTTTTTTTTTTTCTTTTTTTTCTTTTTTTTTCATGGCATTATTATTATAATTGGTTTCAGAGTGATCGTTGCTATAGTGACGAGCTAAAGATACCATTTTTATCCTTACATACACTTGTTCTTTTTGTGTGCATATTCAAGTATTTTGAAACTTTTCTTTTGCTAAAAGCACCATGTACTAGCTGAGTGGTTTACCCAACCCCTCCACCACATGCAGGATGTGACACAAGGTCAATTTTTAAGTGGATTAAAATTGGACTGAATTCAAGTTTTTCCTTCTCCTAGACTGATTGCCCAACTATTTACCCATAGCTGGGGGAGAACAAATGGATTTTTCCTAAGGGCATTAGTGAGAAGTGAAACGTAATCAGCCTTATCTTTGAACTCGGTCACCAATTCCATTTATTTATGTGTGTGTGTTTACCGCCCCGCCCCCCCATCACAGGCAGGATGTGACACAATGTCAATTTTTAAGCATTTTAATCCTTACATATACTTGTTAGTTTTTGTGCGCATATTCATGTATTTTGAAACTTTTTTTGCTAAAAGCACCATGTACTAGCTGAGTGGTTTACCCGACCCCTTTTTTCGCCACAGGCAGGATGTGACACAAGGTCAATTTTTAAGCAGGTTTAAATTTAAGGATTTCCTTCTCCTAGACTGAAGAACCATGTACTAGCTGAGTGGTTTACCCAACCCTTTTTCGCCACAGGCAGGATGTGACACAAGGTCAATTTTAAGCAGGTTTAAATTTAGGGATTTCAGACTGAAGATAGCTGAGTGGTTTCCCAACCCCTTTTTTCGCCACAGGCAGGATGTGACACAAGGTCAATTTTTAAGCAGGTTTAATTTAGGGATTTCTTCTCCTAGACTGAAGAACCATATACTAGCTGAGTGGTTTACCCAACCTTTTTTCGCCACAGGCAGGATGTGACACAAGGTCAATTTTTAAGCAGGTTTAAATTTAGGGATTTCCTTCTCCTAGACTGAAGAACCATGTACTAGCTGAGTGGTTTACCCAACCCTCGCCACGGGCAGGATGTGACCAAGGTCAATTTTTAAGCAGGTTTACTGAAGAACCATGTACTAGCTGAGTGGTTTACCCAACCTTTTTTCGCCACAGGCAGGATGTGAACAAGGTCAATTTTTAAGCAGGTTTAAATTTAGGGATTTCCTTCTCCTAGACTGAAGAACCATGTACTAGCTGAGTGGTTTACCCAACCCTCCGCCACGGGCAGGATGTGACACAAGGTCAATTTTTAAGCAGGTTTAAATTTAGGGATTTCCTTCTCCTAGACTGAAGAACCATGTACTAGCTGAGTGTTTACCCAACCCCTTTTTTCGCCACAGGCAGGATGTGACACAAGGTCAATTTTTAAGCAGGTTTAAATTTAGGGATTTCCTTCTCCTAGACTGAAGAACCATGTACTAGCTGAGTGGTTTACCCAACCTCCGCCACGGGCAGGATGTGACACAAGGTCAATTTTTAAGCAGGTTTAAATTTAGGGATTTCCTTCTCCTAGACTGAAGAACCATGTACTAGCTGAGTGGTTTACCTCCGCCACGGGCAGGATGTGACACAAGGTCAATTTTTAAGCAGGTTTAAATTTAGGGATTTCCTTCTCCTAGACTGAAGAACCATGTACTAGCTGAGTGGTTTACCCAACCCCTTTTTTCGCCACAGGCAGGATGTAACACAAGGTCAATTTTTAAGCAGGTTTAAATTAGGGATTTCCTTCTCCTAGACTGAAGAACCATGTACTAGCTGAGTGGTTTACCCAACCCCTCGCCACGGGCAGGATGTGACACAAGGTCAATTTTTAAGCAGGTTTAAATTAGGGATTTCCTTCTCCTAGACTGAAGAACCATGTACTAGCTGAGTGGTTTACCCAACCCCTTTTTTCGCCAACGGGCAGGATGTGACACAAGGTCAATTTTTAAGCAGGTTTAATTTAGGGTTTCCTTCTCCTAGACTGAAGAACATGTACTAGCTGAGTGTTTACCCAACCCTTTTTTCGCCACAGGCAGGATGTAACACAAGGTCAATTTTTAAGCAGGTTTAAATTTAGGGATTCCTTCTCCTAGACTGAAGAACCATGTACTAGCTGAGTGGTTTACCCAACCCCTCCGCACGGGCAGGATGTAACACAAGGTCAATTTTTAAGCAGGTTTAAATTTAGGGATTTCCTTCTCCTAGACTGAAGAACCATGTACTAGCTGAGTGGTTTACCCAACCCCTCCGCCATGGGCAGGATGTGACACAAGGTCAATTTTTAAGCAGGTTTAATTTAGGGATTTCCTTCTCCTAGACTGAAGAACCATGTACTAGCTGAGTGGTTTACCCAACCCCTCCGCCACGGGCAGGATGTGACACAAGGTCAATTTTTAAGCAGGTTTAAATTTAGGGATTTCCTTCTCCTAGACTGAAGAACCATGTACTAGCTGAGTGGTTTACCCAACCCTTTTTTCGCCACAGGCAGGATGTGACACAAGGTCAATTTTTAAGCAGGTTTATATTTAGGGATTTCCTTCTCCTAGACTGAAGAACCCGGTCTGCTCTACTATTTGCATATAGCTGGAAGATAAGAGAATGAATTCCTGCCTTTCCCTAAGACATTAGTGTGAAGGGGAACACAAATAGCCTTGTCTAAGCTTTGAACTCAACTCCTCATTTCTATTTCCTGCTGATAACCATTATGCTAAGTGCACCACCTGGTTCCGTGTATTTACCCAACCCCTCCATTATTATGTATCTTTTTTATTTTTTTTATTTTTATGAACTCATTGCACATTCGGTTTTCCGGTTAATGCTGGGGGTCCAGCGAACTTCAGCCGCTGGACTCGTCGATAGTTTAATAATAGCGTCGATTCCTGAGGCGCCCCCTTGTGGGGAAATGCCGAAGGGATCGACGCAATTTTTGTTCTTTCCCACCCATGAGCTCCGGCTTGTGGTTGGCCCACGTTAAAACGAGGCCTTGTGCCCAGTCCATACAAGTGGGGTATGTGACAAATATATACCCAACCCCTCCATTACAGGCAGGATATGAAACCGGGATATTTTTTAAGAGTAGTAAAGTTGGTTTAAATTCAGTTTTCCTTCTCCTAGACTGGATACCTAACCAAGGCTAAAGAACCTGGTCTGTCCTACTATTTATCTATAGCTGAGGGGAGAACAAATAGATTCATGTCTTTCCAAAGGGCATTAGAATAAAGCAAAGTTCAAACAGTCTCATCCAGGATTTGAACCCGGGTTGCCAATTCCATTTCCTACAATAAAAAGTAAAGTCGTCGGGGTGGCCTAAAGTCGGTATCAGCCAGTCAGCGAGGGAGTTTATCCCCTTTTCAATAGCGCTAGACCGAGGAGATTGTTTTTAGCATCTGAGGTGGAGCGCCACACCTTCCATCAGCTCCTTACTTTACCGCACAGATCCCTGTGCTACTCATACGCTGAGTTGGCGGGGACCGGTATCAAACCAGGAACCTTGTGGTTTCTAGCTGAACGCTCTACCGACTGAGCTCACAACTTCTTAAAGGTTTGGTGTTCAGTTCTCAATAGCAAGCAGGAAATGCTGAAAAAAAAAAAAAAATCTTTTTTTACAAGTGAATCTAGGTCAGGGTCTATTCTTGGCTGTTGGTATCATGTAACCAAATACTGTCTGCCACATGTCATTTGGACAAAATATGGATACTGCATGTGGAATTAAGAAAAGGTTTCAAACCTTTGTGACTTTATTTTTGTGCTATATAAATGTTGTTTCTGATATAAGGAAAAGAAGTGCGTTCTTAAAAGTTTTTAACATAACCCTTTACTGATTAGTGGGCAATTCCGCCTTGCTTACGGTTGGTTGATAGGTTTAATGGCATATCAACCCTTGTGGGTTATTTAATTCTAAAACTTGTTTTTTTATTATATATACAATTTGGCACCTCGTGGTATAATGGTTAGAAAGCTAGATTAGCAGGCAATTGTTAGTAGCTTGATTCTCACTGGGTGCCCCATATTTCTGGCATTGTGCTACATTTAAGCATATATATTTATTTATTTTATTTTTTAAGGGCACCTCATGTGGTGTAATGGTTAGTTAGCTAGATTAGCAGACGATTGGTAGTGAGTTTGATTCTCACTGGGCGCCCCATACTTCTGGCCTTGTGCCACATCTGATCTATGCTTAGAAAATAACTATATACAATTTGTTGAACTTCATGTTGGTTGTTTGGTTTAGTGGCATATCAACCCTTGTGGGTTATTTAATTCTAAATCTTGTTTTTTTTTGTTTTTTTTTAATATGATTTGTTTAAGAAATGATGTTCATTGATTGATTGGCATCCTTCCGTCTACTAAAGACGATGGTGTGGTGTCCACTTTTTTTTTTCTTTTCTTTTCTTTTCTTTTCTTTTAATCTGCAGCTGTGTGAGTGACTGAACAGTCCACCTCTTGAATGGCAATCACTGCAAGCAAACAGTGATGCCTGTTGGAGTTGCTCTTTTCACTCCTTTACATTCCTTGTTTGACAAGGAGTCACCAGGTCGTACGGTTGTCTGCACAAGCCTCCCATGTATTGGCGCCAATGTGGCATGTCTTTATTTTCCTTTGCTGGCATCTTTAAAATGCAAGCAAGGTCTCCCTGTTAGTCGGGTGCCGTCTGCCAATTCGCCGTACAGTAGGTTTTCGGAGATGCAACCTAAGTCCGTCCTGATGTGACCAAGCCAAATTGATGTTCATTAACTTCATGTATATTACTAATTTGGTGGAAATAGTAAAAGTAAAATTAGCGGGGTGATCTATTGTTGGTATCAGCTGTTCAGTGAGGGAGTCTATCCCCTTTTTGATACCACTAGACCAGGAAAATGTTCTTTTATTTATTTTATTTATCTATTTATTTTTTAATTTTTATTTTTTGATGAGGTGGACATCACACCTACCGTCAGCTTCCCACTTTACTGCACATGATAGATTACCCAATTTGTGCTACTCGTTGGTATCAGCTGTTCAGCGAGGGAGTCTATCCCCTTTTTGATTCCACTAGACCAGGAAAATGTTCTTTTATTTTTTTTATTTTATTTTTTTTTTTGATGAGGTGGAGCATCACACCTACCGTCAGCTTCCCATTTTACTGCACATAATAGATTACCCAATTTGTGCTACTCATGCACTGAGTTGCCAGAAACCGGTATAAAACCCAGAACCTTGCGATTCCTAGGAAAGTGCTCTACCGACTGAGCTGTTTTCATTAACTTCATATGTATTAATACTGGTTGACCCTCAGTCACTGCCTTATAGCACCTATATGATAAAAATGGTTGTGTGTTTGCCATAAGAGCAATTTAAATATGGTTGGGATGATCATATAGTTGCTAGGGTTTGATATGACCAGCTGATTGATTAGATGGGTCTTTTCTAACCCTCTAAATAAGTGGAATGTTGCATGTCACGGGACCCCTTGTACCTGGGTCACAGACTGCTCAGCCACCACAATCCTGTCCTCGGGCATTACTGATCGCCAACAGGTGGCCCCATTGGGGAGGGGGTCTTACCCCTCTGCAGAGGTGCTGTCAGTGTATTCTTCAGCCCTGGCTAACAGGGTGGTTTTGTTTAAGGAGAATCTTAATTTTAAACTAAAATTAAAAAAAATTAAAAAAATCATAATGTAGAGAGATGTGATGAAGGAAATAGGTTACCCAGTTGACTTAATAGATCATAAAAAAAAATTTCCCCCACCCCCATGAGTGAAAGGCTTATTCTAAACTAAATGTCAACTGGTATGTTTCTTTTATGAATGGGAATATATTTCGGGGGTGGGGGTCAATAGCGAAGGTTTGTTTTTAAAAAAAAAAGAAAAAAAAAAAGAGCATAATAAAAGCCTGTGTTTGTAAACAAAGATGGAAATGTTGTAATTATTTAGTTGTAAAACTCATCTAAATAGACATAATAAGAAGGAATACTTAACACCTGTTATTGAGTATTTTCCAGGTGCTCTAATGATAAATTAACCTATATACACTGATCTGATTAATCAGATACTTTGTATCTTTCTCTGGGATTCCCCCCCCTCTCTCTCTCTCTCTCTCTCTCTCTCTCTCTCTCTCTCTCTCTCTCTCATATATATAATGTGAATGAATGAATGAGGAAAAGGGGGTTGGAATGAATCTGACAGGATGAGGTAAAATATAAAGAATGAAAGAACAATTTTTGTCTGAGTTTTGTTCTTTCATTCCATATATATATATATATATATTTACATACAGAGATGCTGATAGGTACGCATCCTGCATCCCTGACGCACAAAAATCTAAAAGGATGCAGTGAAATCATATCCATGCATCCCAGTGTATTTCTTTTTCCTTCCTTCACCATTTCAAGCTAACTGTAAATATATTTCAATAGTTTCTTAGAAATGAATTACATATATATATATATATATATATATATTATATATATATATATATATATATATATATAGTATTTGATAATTTGCTTGAAGCATTGTTGAGTATATTATTATTTATATTTTGAAGGCAATTACAATGCATATAAATTAAAATAATGTCCAATATCTGATCAATTTCGAAGTATCTTTATATTTTCAAAAACAGTCTCTGAAGATGAAGATGAATATGAATGGCCGAGAGGTTAACGAATTGGGCTGATGAAAAGTAAGTTGGGTTTCGCTCCTGGTTAGAGACGTGAAACGTTGAAACATGGTGTCTGTAGATGAGTTTATATATATATATTTTCAATTAGAAAGAAAACTTAAACCATCATGTCGCTATTATAAATTTATTTCAACCAGAACTCAATATGAGCTTAGTCTCATCAGATAGCCTAGGTTATATTGAGACTAAGCTCATATTGACTTCTGGCCTAAATAAATTTATGATAGCCAAATGATGGTTTGTTAAGTTTTTCTTTCTTATTGAAAGTATAAATATTGCTCAGTATATAATTGATTTATTAGTTATATACTCTCTTAGTGATTTGTAAAAATCTTTGTATAAATCTATAAGTTTGGATCAACATGAGCATGCATTGTGGATGTACAAGAGATATTGATGATCCCAAATAGAATTATCCCTTACATACTAGTCAGTTAAATAATTTTAACTTATATACTAGCAGGACCTGTGGACATACCACAGTATGATAATTTAATTATTACAATGTTTGATATGTTTACTCAAGAGCTATCGCAAAATAGTTCAATATGTAAAAAGTATAATAATCTTGATTTAACTCTCTCTCCACTTTTTTTTTCTTTGTTTTGTTCTTTTCATTTTTTCATTATGTTCAATTGAAACAGATTAGCGTTATCGCTTCTGCGCACTCACCCCCTCTTTCTATCTTCCCCTACTCTCTTTCTTTCTTCTTATTATATTTTTTCTGTATAGTATGTCCTTCTTCTTCCCTTTCTTTCTTTATAGTAAAAACAGAATGAGCCATTATTTATATAAGAAATAAGAATTTGGCGAATAAGCCACACCTGATAATCAGGATTTACATTTTTGACAATTCTGCATTTTTGGACAATTTGGACGGTTTCATTTTAATTCAAAACAGAATTAGCCATTATTTATCTGAGGTGACAACACTCATAAGAAATAAGAATTTGGCGAATAAGCCACACCAGATAATAAGGATTTACATTTTTGATTCAATTCTACATCTTTGGACAATTTTATTTTTAACCTGAGGATGTTGCAAGTTGATAATGGTCATACATTTAAGGAACAAGAGTATTAATTGTGTGTATGTGTGTTTGTCATAGTCGAACTGGAAAAGATGGCCGAACACATACAAGAAGGAATATTTTTCATACTATGGTCTTTTATAAAGTTGTTGAAAAATGAGGATAATGGTGTTTTGTTTTTTGATCTAATCAAATTTAAATTTATAAATAATCAAGTAACTATTCAAGGCTATGAATAATGATTTCTTTATTACAGACTGATGTACTTGAAATAGTCTCTTCATCTTGGTTGTTTTAGTCACAACATTTAGCTCATTGTACATGGTGGTCTAAAAGTCTTGCAACCCCCAACTTTTTTTTTTTTAAGGGGTAAAAATAAAAAGTAAAGTAAAGTCGACGGGGCGGCCTAAAGTCAGTATCAGCCAGTCAGTGAGGTAGTCTATCCCCTTTTCAATAGCGCTAGACCTAAGGAGATTGTTTTTTTAGCATCTGAGGTGGAGCGCCACAGCTACCATCAGCTCCTTACTTTACCGCACAGATTCCTGTGCTACTCATACGCTGAGTTGGCGAGGACCGGTATCGAACTAGGAACCTTGTGGTTTCTAGCCGAACGCTCTACCGACTGAGAAATTCTAGAAAATAATTTGATTTTTAAAGATTCCTTTATTTTTTAAATTTAATTTTTTTTTTTTTTCTAGAGGTAAAGTAATTACATAACTTATATTATTAAAACAGAAATTAATGGGGCTGGTTTACATCAGTCAGTAGAGTGTCAGTCTAAGAACCACAAGGTTTCGAGTTTGATACCAGCCCTCGCCAACTCATCGTATGAGTAGCTCAGGGATCTATGCAGTGAAGTAAGGAGCTGATGGTAGGTGTGCCGCTCTGCCTCAGATACCAAAAACAATCTCCTTGGTCTAGTGCTAGTGAAAAGAGGATAGACTCCCTCACTGTATGGCCGATACCGACTTTAAACCACCCAGACAACTTAAAACAATATATATACGGGTGACAAGACATTCGGACCACCCTGTAGGTTAATGAACAGAAATGTCCGAAAGTCTTGTCACCCCAACATTTTTTTTTTTTTTTCTCAGAAGTAAAATAATTTCATAATACAACCCAAAATTCTAGCAAATAATTTAATATTAAAGGATTTTTTTTTAAAATTTCTAGAGGTAAAATAGTTATTAACAAAAAAATAATGAAAGTTAAAACAATATGTAGGGGCTCTGTGTACATTCTAATAATTGGGAAAGTACAACAGCCAAAACATTGTGACTATGATATCAGTTTATAATAATGATAATTCCTCACCTCAAAAAATCCACACTAAAATGATTTCTTTCTGTTGTCTTTTGAAAATTAACTTGTGCAATTTTGTCACTGCGTCTTTGGAAAATCTGCAGCAAACAAGGGCATCTCCTTCCTCTAACCGGGATATGCATGCAGGGATAGATCCAGCTCAATCAAACCGGGGTGAATACCATAACAGAAAAAAAAAATGTATTTATATAATATGAACATGAGTTCAAATCCTGGACAAGGCTGTTTGAGTTTCACATAGTGCTAATACTGTTTATTTTCTTTTTTTTGTTGCATTTAGACTATTATTCTAAAAACCCTACTTCTACCTATCTATCTATCTCAGTCTGTTCATATCTACCTATGTCTTCATATCTATTTCTATCTATCTATATATCTATCTCAGTCTGTTCATATCTATCTATTTATCTTAGTCTGTCCATATCTATCTATCTATCTCTGTCCATATCTATCTATCTATCTATCTATCTATCTCTGTCCATATCTATCTATCTATCTATCTATCTATCTCTGTCCATATCTATCTATCTATCTATCTATCTATCTCTGTCCATATCTATCTATCTATCTCTGTCCATATCTACCTATCTATCTATCTCTGTCCATATCTACCTATCTATCTCCGTCCATATCTATCTATCTATCTCCGTCCATATCTATCTATCTATCTATCTCCGTCCATATCTATCTATCTATCTATCTATATCTATCTATCTATCTATCTGTCCATATCTATCTATCTATCTATCTCTGTCCATATCTATCTATCTATCTCCGTCCATATCTATCTATCTATCTATCTCCGTCCATATCTATCTATCTATCTATCTATTTCTGTCCATATCTATCTATCTATCTATCTATTTCTGTCCATATCTATCTATCTATCTATCTATCTCTGTCCATATCTATCTATCTATCTATCTATCTCTGTCCATATCTATCTATCTATCTCCATCCATATCTATCTATCTATCTATCTATCTCTGTTCATATCTATCTATCTATCTCTGTTCATATCTATCTTCATCTTTTCTCCCATCTCTAATAAACAGCCATGATATTATTATTATATTTTCTGAATGGCTACATAAATGTTTAAAATTAAACTACAGTTTTTTTTTTACTGTAGTCTAAGGGAGATAATCAACTTAATTCAAAAATGTTTTTAAAATTTATCAATTCAACTTAAATGCATCTATATTTGTCTGTCTAATAGATAAGCACTTGACAACATATCCTATAATGTATTAATTCATCAAAGTGCCATGCCTAGTAATTTCCTTTCATGACTTTTCTCCAGTAGGATTACATGGTAGTACCCATCTCCTCTCACAAGTAAAATGCAACAGGTTATACTGTGTTACATGGTACCAACAAGGAGAGGCATGCTTAGCATAACAGTTATCATCATAGGATATTGAATTGGTAACCCTGAGTTCAAATCCTGGTTGAGGCTTTTTGCATTTCAATTCACACTTGTGAAAGGAAGAAGAAAAAAAATTCTTGACCTCCCACCAGGCCGGATCAACACAAGGTCATCTTTATGTTGGGATTTTTCATGGGGCATCCAGCGAGGATCTAACCTCACTATTCAGTGTGTAATGGATCTGTGAGACTAACTTGCTAACCATTACACCACAAAAAAAAAAAAATGAATCCATCCATTCTATCCGCTATGAATAAAATAGGACAGACTGGGTTCTTTAGCCTTGGTTAGGCAACCAGTCTTGGAGAAGGAAAACTCTGAATTCAAACCAGCATTAATTAAAAACTGACCCTGTGTCAAATACTGCTTGTGACAGAAATGTTGAGTAAATACATTCATGGAACCAGGAGGGGCACTTAGCACAGTAATAACAAAGTAAAGTTGTTGGGTTGGCCTAAAGTCGGTATCAGCCAATCAGCGAGGAAGTCTATCCTCTTTTCATTAGCACTAGACAAACGAAATTGTTGTTGTGTCTGAGGTGGAGTGCCACAACTGCCGTCAGCTCTTTACTTTACCACACAGATCCCTGTGCTACTCATACGCTGAGTCGGCGAGGGCCCAATATTGAACTAGGAACCTTTTTGGTTTCTAGCTGAACGTCCTACCAACTAACCTGGCCCCTCTTTGGTTGAGAAGAAAATTAAGTGTATTTATTTATATGTAGATATGTGTATACATGTTTAGAAAAGAAAAATGCAAATGAATAATAATGTATTGTGTTACTATGAAAACAAAATTTCTCATTACACAGTAATGAGACTAAGTTGTGGGATGGATATATATATATTTTTAAAGTTGCATATATATATATATATATATATATATATACAAAAATTATACTAAATTATTCCTTACTTTTAGGATTGAATTATGTTTGAAAAAAATTCTATTTTAATTGGTTCTAAATTACTCGTAATTTGTAATTAAGTCAAAAACCAACCAATCTCTTGCCTTTACTGTGTCTATCTCTTTCTTCCCCTCTATCTATCTCTTGACTACCTCCTCATTATATAATGTTAGTTTCTCTGGAAAGAGTGTGAGAGAGAGAGAGAGACATGGAAGAATTTGAAATGTATTTCTATGTTAAATTTCACAACCAGCAACCCATAGCTTAAATGAGGTCAAACATTTCCTTTCTTAGAAAGTTAACAAAATGATTTTAAGGTTTCATCCTGCCGTATTTTTTTTTTTTTTTTTAATGTTATTTGCTTTGCTAACTCCCTTTTCCCTAATCTCAATTATCTACCCAGAGGTGAATGGGTGACCAAATGGGTCACGTTTTGTCTAGTATGTATATATATATATATATATATGGAGAAAAGTAGACAAACACGGGATGTTATGGAAACTTGATGTTTATTGTCGACGGTGCAACGTTTCGGTCTCTTATTAGACCATCTTCAGGACTTGGATATAGTTCTTACTCCAATTTTGAGAATTTCCATCATTGGAGTAAGAACTATATCCAAGTCCTGAAGATGGTCTAATAAGAGACCGAAACGTTGCACCATCGACAATAAACATCAAGTTTCCATAACATCCCATGTTTGTCTACTTTTCTCCACATACTGTCAGATTAACCTCCTCACATTTCTACCATATATATATATATATATATATATATATATATATATATATATATATATGATATTAGATTATTAAGTATACAAAGCTGTATAAATTCAGCTAGTTTTAAAAGACTAATTCCAGCTGTAGTAATGTATATGGGGTTCTTATTGACTTAGCTTTGCTTATTTTGGCACAAAGACATTATGGTGCCTGCTGTTCTTATGTGGTCACCCATCATAGACCGCCCTGCCGGCAGGGCCTAGAATATGCCAGGTGTATCCCTCACAGAGAACTAAAAGAAAAGGGGGTGTTCTTTGAGGTAAGGCATGAAACGGCATTTGGTGGTGAGGCTCCAATTCTGAGGAGTTTAGAGTCATCCCTTCATTACAATTACTCCCAGGTCCACTCTGACTGGAGTGGTAGTACCTGTTAGGGTTCTATCTATGGCTCAAATAGATCTGTTTGAAAACTATTTTTATTAAATAGGAATACTTGAAACCCTATAACTGTGCATACAAATAATCTATATTTTAATAAACTAATTCCTTAATCTTCCGACTGTTATCATCTTGCAACACCCTCTGGTTAAAAATGAGACTGTCCAAATCGTCCAAGATGAAATGCAAAAAAAATGTATATCCTGATTATCTGCTGTTGCTTATCCACCGAATTATTATTTCTTATGAGTGTTGTCACCTCACCTAAGTAATGGACCATTCTGTTTTCATTATAAAGAAAGAAAGGGAAGAAAAAGGACATACTACACAGAAAAAAAAATATATGAGAGATAGAAAGAGGAGGTGAGCGCTTGAAAATGATAACGCTTATCTGTTTGAATTAAAGATAATGAAAAGATGAAAAGAAGGAATGAAAGAAGAAAAAAATGTTAAATCAATATTATTATACTTTTTAAATATTGAACTAATTGTAATAGCTCTTAAGTGAAGATATCAAACATTATAAGAATTAGATTAGGGCCGAGTTAGCTCAGTCGGTAGAGCGTTCGGCTAGAAACCACAAGGTTCCTAGTTCGATACCGGCCCTCGCCAACTCAGCGTATGAGTAGCACAGGGATCTGTGCGGTAAAGTAAGGAGCTGATGGTAGGTGTGGCGCTCCACCTCAGATACAAAAACAATCTCCTTCGTCTAGCGCTATTGAAGGAGGGATAGACTCCCTCACTGACTGGCTGATACTAACTTTAGGCCACCCCGACGACTTTACTTTTTACTGTGGTATATCAACAAGTCCTATTAGTTATTATTATTAAATCGGAATTTTTACTTGAAACCATATAACTGCAAAAAATACTAATTTCAGTATAAAATAACCCAATCGGTGTTTTGTTGGCACCTTTCCGTCCACTAAGGATGATGGCGTAGTGTCCAAAAAAAAAAAAAAAATCTGCATCTGCACAAGTTGCTGGGCAGGCCTATCCCTGAGTGATAGTCTTTGGTGCACCAACTGTACACAAACTGTGATGCTTTCTGGGACTGCTGTTTTCTCTCCCTCTTTCTGGCTCTTTTTGCTGTCGAGGCTATACTCCTCTCTCTATTGAGGTCAGTTAGCCTACTGTTGGTTTGAATAACAGCAGCTAAGAACAACTCTCGCAGTATCCAAGACAGCTGGTATAAATAGGACTCAAGAATGATCCATCCATGAATCTGGGTGATTTGGGTGATTTGGATGATTCCATTCCTTGAGTTCTGATTGGCTGCTTGACTGCTTGATTTGAATGACATTGTGGAGTCTTATATATACTCTGTCATTTTGCAGTGGACTTTGTAGCTTTCGGGATTGTATTGAGTTACAACCGTTTGCTGCCTTGTCTTCCCAGTTCGATGGTAATTGGACTTTAATTATTCTTCACACCTCACTCCTCTTTGTGCCTTGCTTAACATTAAGGCGCCAGGCTGCTCGATTTTCTGCATCTACTTCCCATGTGTCTGTGTTAATGTGGCATATCTTCATGTCTCTCTCGCAGACATCTTTAAAGAAACAAGAGTTATCATGCCATAAAATTAACCATCCAAATATCATCAAAAGTTAACAGTTTGTCAGGTTAGTATTAGTTTTCATCAAATGGATAGGAATGTTCTATAACTATATTTACTCTTATATTTCCTGCCCTGTCGGCTGGGGCGTTAGAATGCACCGACTGCACCTCTGCAGAGGGGTAAGACTCCCCCAATGGGGCCACCTGTTGGCCGTGGGTGGCGACCCGTGATGCTTAAGGATAAAGCCCAGGTGGATGAGCAGTTCATGACATGCAATACTCCACTTTGGCCCTATCTTGGGCTAGACGGGCGGTCGGAGAGGCCCCTCCGATCAATCGGCTGGTCACGTCAAGCCCTAGCACCTATATGATTTTCCCAACCCTATTGCCCTTATGGCAAGCCCCAAACCCTTTTTATCATATGGGTGCTAGAAGGCGGTGGCTGCGGGTCTACATGTCCTGGGAATGACGTTAAACTCTATCTGATGGTGAGGTTCCAGTTCTGGAGGTTTGGGGAATGTGGAGCACCCCTTCATCACCATTGCTCCCTGGTCCACTCTGACCCGGAGTGGTAGTACCTGTTAGAGTCCCATCTATGGGTTAAATAGAAAAAATGTATTTATAAAAAAATTGTATTATCCATTAAGAATTGATTTATTTCAAAACTTTATCGGCATTAAATGACCCACTGAGGTTGATATGCCGTAAAACAAAACAAACCAAACCAAATCTTATATTTCTTTGATAATTCAATACTTTTTCCTCCTTCAACTAGATTAGCATTTTGTTAGGGAGAGTTATCTCCCCCTAACGATTAGAACTGGATACTCTCTAAAAAAGGAGGAGGACAAAATACTGACAGCCAGAGACAAGAAATATTGTTATTGTTAACATATTCCCTGTTTTTATTATCAATTCTGTATAGCCTACATCTCGGGATACAACACATTTGCTTCCCAATCTTCATGCATCTATATATTACCTACCAGCAAGTGACAAGCTGTGTTTATTATTATTCTATGTTACTGCCGCCCTTGACCAGGATTGAACCTGAAGTCCAGAGATAACTGTCACTTAGAACTGTCTTAACCTAACTCCTTTATCCACTAGGCCATGTGTCCTCCGGCCTTCTTCAGGTATTTCTTGTCGGACTCAGGAACCTTAATAATAATTAACACAGCTTAACACCTGTACCCCAGCTATGGTTAGTGGAATGAGAACAGGATACCCCTGTGGATGGAATAAAGGGTTAGGTTCAAAGTTCTGTAATGGATCCCGATTACGACAAAAAGCTTCCCGAGTCAGACAAGATTTCCGAGTCCGACAAGAAATACATGAAGGAGGCCAGAGGGCACATCGTCCAAGATGTTGTACAGATAACAATAGAGATGAGGACAATAGTCCGAATAACACAGATAATACAAAGTCTTTTTTTTTTCTAATTCTAGTGCCTAGAATATGCCAGGTGTATCCCTCACAGAGAACTAAAAGAAACAATAATCTACAAATTAATACTCTTGGGAAAGGTATAAACCCTTCTCATCCCTCCAGCTATGTGTTGAATAGTACCGTTACAGTTCATCTACAAAGATAGCTTTAGCATTAAATAACCCATGAATTTTGATATGCCATTGAATAAAGAAACTAAACCAAACCAAACCAAGCCATAAAAATTTAATCTGATATTCACTTAAATTGTCCTGAAGAATTAGTTTCTCAATTCACTGATTGCTGACTTCAAAATCAATCATGAAGAATTATTGATGGATATATTTTGGATTTTTATTAAAGAAGAATTTATTTCAGGAAGGGGAAAAAAAAACCAAGAAGGAAAAAAAGCTTTAACTGTTTTAATCCAATTTTCAGTTTATATTTATCTGAATTGGGATTTTCTTCTCTGAAAAAGAAAAGAAAAGAAAGAAATGGGTCAGTTTGTCTAATGTAAATCTTAAAATAGAAAAAAAAAAAAAAATCTTGCTAAAAATAGCAAAATTCATGTCTTGGATTGGTAACTATATTTAATTTACTAAATAAATAAAAAATGAATCTATATAATACTGAAATTCTTATATTTAGTAGTTTTAGGGAGAATTCAGCAGAAGAAAGAAAAGAAAGACCGAAAGAGTTACAATTTTGACTGTTCAACAAAAGAAAAGAAAACAAACAAAATAACAAATGAGATAGCATAATGAATATTAACTACCCAGTTCTTTTTCTCTGAATGTTTGAGATGAGGCTTGATGATTAGTATTATCTGCGTTATTCGGACTATTGTCTCCATCTTCATTGTTATTTGTACAACGTTTCGGACAATATGCCCTCCGGCCTTCTTCAGGTATTTCTTGTCAGACTCGGGAACCTTCTCAGACTCAGTTCAAAGTTCCGTGATGGCTCCCAATTACGACAAGAAAGTTCCCGAGTTCGAAAAGAAGGTTCCCGAGTCCGAGAAGAAATACCTGAAGTAAGACCGGAGGGCATATCAGCCGGAACAATGTACAAATAACAATGAAGATGGGGACAATAGTGCGAATAACACAGATAATACTAATATTAACTACCCAGGTTTCACCAATAGGATCTTCAGGATATATATATATATATATATATATTATATCCTGAAGATCCTATTGGGGATTATATATATATATATACATATGTGTGTGTGTGTGCGCGCATGTGTGTAAAGTAATTTTGGAAATAAACTGTATATATCTTTAATTGGTCTTTTAAACAAAAATATATAATGCACATATATTTAGAGGAGCACTTGTGTGTAATGCTTATTACTGAAGTAAATCAAATTGGCAATCCAAGTTCAAATCCTAAATGGGGGGGGGTCTGCATTTCATTTAATACACAGCCAGATATCACACACACACACACACACACACACACACACACACACATATATATATACAATTTCACAATTTTTTTTTTTTTCCCTCTGAAAAAAGATATCTTTTTTTCGGTCACGTCTCATCAGAGAAGCATACCATGACACTAATGTATTTATATATTTGTGTATGTATTTATTATAACATCTCACAATGCACACGCTTTTTAAAACCATTTTCAAATTTTGCTCGTACCACAATCTATTCACATATATATATATATATATATATATATATATATATATAATAAAGTTTGTTTCTTTATAGTATCTTTGAAGCATTGAAGCATCTTTATATTATATATATATATATATATATATATATATATATATATATATATATATATATATATATATATATATATTAATCTAATTTAACATGTTCTATAATAAATATACTTAGTGTACATGACTTCTCTCTCTCTCTTTCTCTCTCTCTCTCATAGCCTACATTGTTGATGCTGTTGTAGTACAGTGTATTGTTGTACTTTTTTTAGCATGTTGAATATGGTCAACAATATTAAGATTTAAGGTGGGGGTAGAAGTCTAGGGATATCTAGGGTTTGTTTTTGATATTTGCACAGGGGTCCCTTGGCCCTTAATAGATATAAATTAAGAGCACTGAATTCATATTGAATAACATGTTCCTTTTCAACCACCAAGACTGGTAACCAGAAAATAAAACTTTCAAAATCATGAATTATTTATTTATTTTATTCTATTTTTTTTTTTTCGGTACTCTCTCATTGGTAGTGGGGACCTCCTGACTCATTTCCTATACCATCTATCAAATACCTTTTTTTTTTTCTTTTTTTTTTGGGGGGGGGGGGGTACTCTCTCATTGGTAGTAGAGACCTGCTGACTTTGTTGTTGTTTTGACTAAAGATTAATTAAGGACATGAAAGCAATGTTGTTATTTTCCAAATGCGTTTGCAGTATTCCCGCTCATAGGCTGGCACGTTGAATAAAACTGTTCTTTTAGTTCTTCTTAATGTCTTTTACTTTCATTCACCGCTTTGTTCGTTGACCATTTTTCAGCTTTGGTGTCGGTCGCAACTGAATATAGCCATTTACTAAGTAAATAGTCAATGTTTAGTATTTTGAATCGTTTAACCAAGAAATCAAAGCCACATCACAGGGCATTTATTCAGACATTTGCAAAAATATATTCAAACAAAAAAAAAAAAAAAGAAAAAAGAAAAAAAGATGATGAATAAAGGAATAATTTATAATTATAATATATATTATAATAAAAGCTTCTTTGACCAATGAATCTATATTTTGCGACTTGTATGTAATTTCTGGCATTTATCATACAGGGCCGGTTTAGCTCAGTTGGTAGAGCGTCCGCCTTTGTCTTTCCTTTCCCTTCTATTTCCCCGCCTTACATTTTCCCCCATACTGTTACATAATTATTAGATTCCTAACACTTATGTACCATTAGTGTAGAAACCAAAATGGCTGTTATAATTTGCAGCCAGCAGCCTTGAAGGATTGAGTGACTCGGCTTGACCTCAGTCTGATCCTCCTCCTGGGGGATACCGTGAGAATCGGTGGAGAAGACCCTCTTCTGGTTTAGATTAGAAAGAGACTTTAGTTTAGTATCGGCCAAACCACGAAGGTATCATATATCGGAAAACACGGTATCAAAAAATCAGATTAAAAGAAAGAAGGGGACAAAAAAAACCCCAGCACCCCCACCCCATTAACGTCTTCTTGTGTCTTGTCAATTGTCAAATAATTTATCCATTTTTACTGGAACACCAGAGGGGGGGGGTCCCCATGGTGTAGTGGTTAACGTGCTGGACTGCGACTTCGTAGTGAATTCAAACTCAAGTTTTGCTATTTTGGACTTATGCCCTTGGGAAATTTATGAACCCCTTTACCACCAGCTATGAGTTAAATAGTACTACTACTGTTCTTCTACAAGGATGGAGATTTTTTTAAATTAAATTTTTTTATTTTTATATAAAAACAAATGATGAAAGAAAATATATTTCCCAGTATATGAAACACTTGGGTTACACAGGTATTTGAACTACTGCTCCCTAAAACCCTTTCAAGATCTATATATGTAAATTTTAAACTTTAGTAGATCGACCCTCTATTCATAATACCAGCAAATGTGATAGAACTATGCTAATGGTAAATGTGTGTTTTATATGTCAGAATATACAGTATCAAAAATCAGATTAAAAGAAAGAAGGGGACAAAAAAAAAAGAAAAAAACAGAGCACCCCCCACCCCATTAATGTCTTCTTGTCTTACTTTAATAGATCGACCCTCTATATATAATACCAGCTAATGTGGTAAATAAGCATCTTATATATCAGAAAATACAGTATTAAAAAAATCAGATTAAAAAGGAGACAAAAAACAAAACAGAGCATCCCACCCTATTAATGTCTTCTTGTGCCTTTAGATTGGCCCTCTATATATAATACCAGCATTGTATGGAAGCACGTGGTGTAATGGTTAAAGTCATGGGAAATGGACTCGTCACCCCGACTTCAAATCCTGTATGTGGTAATTGCATTTCACTTAGCGCTAATACCCTTGGGAAAGGTATGAATCCTGCTCTCCCTCCAGCTATGGATAAAATAGTAGGGCAGACTAGGCTCTTTAACCTTGGTTAGGCAACTGGTCTAGGAGAAGGAAAACTCTGAATTCAAACCTGTTGAACTCCGCTTAAGAAATTGACCTTGTGTCACATCCTGCTCGTGCGGAGGGGTTGGTAAATATATATATATATATAATACCAGCAAATGTGGTGCTGTGTTATATTAGCATAGGATTATTCAAATGCTAAATGTGCGTCTTATATGCTAGGAAATTCTGTACTAGTCAAATTCCTTATTTATTATTTTCTTATCGGATAAATCGTTTGATGTTTTCCACATTGCGAGCCACAATGCGCTTCCATTCCATTCTTGATCTCGCCCTTCTTCTTCTTCTTCTTCCATATTGGCCTGGATCACTTGACAATATCATCGTCGTGGTGGTCGTCTTCCAAGTGGCTGATTCCGGTCTCTTGGATACCACTCAACAACTGCATGGGTCCACCTGTTGTCTGTGAACCTTGTGATGTATCCAGCTCAGCGGAACTTCTGCTTTCCATACTCTGCGATCATGTTCTTCAAATTCATTATGATAATGATAAATAAGATACTTTTGTATTATAAGTTATGTCTGTCTGGTAATAGTTGTTGCATTTAGTCTATAAGATATATATATATATGTATGTATATATGTATAGGTATGTGTATGTATGTATGTATATATGTATAGGTATGTATATATTTGTGTATGTATATATTTGTGTATGTATATATATGTGTATGTATATATGTATAGGTATGTATATATGTGTATGTATATATGTATAGGTATGTATATATGTGTATGTATATATATGTGTATGTATATATGTATAGGTATGTGTGTATGTATATAGGTATGTATATATGTATATGTATTTGTATGTGTATGTGTATATGTATTTATATATGTATGTGTGTATGTGTATATGTATTTATATATGTATGTATGTATGTGTATTTGTATATGTATATGTATTTGTATGTATGTATGTATGTATGTATGTATATGTATATATATATGTATGTATATGTATTTATGTATATATATATATGTATATGTATATATATGTATGTATGTATATGTATGTATATGTATATGTGTATGTATGTTGTATGTATATATGTGTATATGTATGTATATGTGTATGTATATATGTGTATATATATGTATATGTATGTATGTGTATATGTATATGTATGTGTATATGTATGTATATATGTATGTATATATGTATATGTATGTATATATATATATGTATGTATATATGTATATGTATGTATATATATATATGTATATGTATGTGTATATGTATGTATATATATATATGTATGTATATATGTATATGTATGTATATATATATATGTATATGTATGTATATATGTATATGTATGTATGTATATGTATGTATATATGTATATGTATGTATGTATTTGTATGTATATATGTATATGTATGTATGTATATGTATATATGTGTATATATATGTGTGTGTATATATATATATAAACAACTATTATAGGAAAGAGGTGGTGGTAATGGTATTATTATGATTATTATTATAACCATGTTAAGTGCATAGTGTCTTTCAGTAGATCTCTATGAATTTAAGAGGCTTTTAGAAATTCCTCTTTAATTTCATTGCATTCTGTGAACTTAATTTATTGATTCCGTCTAATGGAAACTGATCATTAGCCTTAAGTAAATTTATTTCCAATTCATTATCATAAGTCAGCAGCAATGAGTGGTGAATGTGGGGAGGTTCTGCTGTTAGAAATGGTTAAGTGGCTTTTGTTAACTGTAAAGTTTTGCTATCAGATAAAATGCATTTAATCCACTGCCATTCAGAGAGAGAGAGAGAGAGAGAGATATGAAATGGTCTGCTGTCTTATCTGTAAGTCAGGCCTTTTTTTTTCTTTTTTTTTTATAAAATAGGTTCAACATTGAAGTGCATAAATCCATACTTGGTCTGTACACATGAACATATAAAATAATGTTTTACATCCTACAACATGTAATAAGTCCCACGTGCAATACCCTGTCCTCATCAGCTGCTAACTAGGTGTGATAATACATTTTCAGTGCCTAAAAGTGGACTGCCACACCTAGCTGTAAGAATGATCTCATTGCCCCTTTCACCTGGGAAAGTTTGGCTCAGGACCACCCTCGATGGCGGCAGGCTCTCCGTAAAGGACTGTTCATGTTTGAAGTCACCGTGGCGCAACACCATGAAGCTAAGAGGTCCAGAAGAAAGCAATGGCAACAAAGCACCGGCACATCAACATCTTCAGGGACAGCCTTCACATGTAACATCTGTACTCAAGAATGTTTTTCAAACATTGGACTTCACAGTCACAGGAGGTGCTGTAACTTCAGGGGCACAAAAACTATATTATAGTCTTCCGAGTCTGAAATGCCAATAATAAAATGAAATAAAAAGATGAATAAATAAATAAATAAGGTCTGTTCATCTTAGCAGTTTCAAGTTGAATGTATTTTGTGATTTTCTTAACAACGCATCTACTTTCACCCATGTAGATCCGGCCAACGCCAGGGTCCAGTGGCTTCAGCCCTGGATCTTTACAAGTTAATAGCGTCAATCCCAGGGGGCTGTCCTGTCCCCCCAGGCAATACCTGCCCCCTTGATTTAAAGGGGCAGGGCTGGGTTTATTGCCCAGCGCCTGAGGCACCACCCTTGAGGGGGAATGCCGATGGGATCGACGCAATTTTTCACCCGCCACTCATGAGCTTCGGTTTGTGGGTGGTGCCATGTTAATAGGTCCTTGTACCTAACCCATACAAGTGGGGTACGAGGTAAATAAAATCTACTTTCACCTATTGATGACATTAGGCACTTGTATTAACCGTCATTAATTGTCCTTGATGTCACGCAATCACTTGAGTAGCATGTTGATAAGTTGTGGTAAATTTCGCATATATATATATCATATCTGCTTAAGATTTTTGACTTCAAATTCCCTGTCTGCTTAGAACTTTTCCAGCATGTCACTCAGCAATGAGGTCCAGAATTCTGGGGGGGGGGGTGATCCTGACTCTTAACCCTATCATTCGATTTATATTCTCCAACAGGGGAATTACAGCGTTCGCATCAGTGTGTCATATGAATCGTAAACCTCTTAGGCAGTCAAACTTTCTGTATACATTCACATATATATAAGTGTGTGTGTGTGTATTATCATTATTATTATTATTATAATGGAGATTCAGTGTCTGTTTGTCTGTAACCGAAACTATCTCACTGATTATGTCACAATACCCTCAAGGATTCAATGAGTATTTAATTTATAGTCAAAATCATTAGCACATAGAATAAATCTTATTTATTAACGATGTCTCTATGAAAACATGAGGTAGATTTGCTTAAAAAACAGCCCATGTTATTAGTACATTTAAAATCCTGCAATGTGTCTTATATACCACTTAGAAATAAAGGTTTACATAATATATGATGTGGTTAATTTGCATACTGATTTTAACAAAAGCAGGTTTAATAAATAATTACTTGGTTTTATTGGTCTCTAATTTTTATTGTTTTATTCTCCAACATATTAAAATTGATCCTATAAAGGATTTTTATATAGAAACCAATTAAAATTTAATTAAAATAAGTGTAATCTTTTCATATGTGTTCTTATTTAATTTTCTTAGTCTTTCTAAGAGAAGGAAAATTCTTGACTTGACCATAATATTGAATGTTGGACTATCTTTTAAGGAAATGAATGTTTCATTTATTGTTCATTTCTATCATGGTAAATATAGCTTCAGCCTTGACACATTTTGAAAGCACCTCATATAATTATCTTTTACTTATTTTCTATGCTTACCAGGGCAACCAATCTAGGAGAAGGAAAATTCTTGACTTGACCATAATATTGAATGTTGGACTATCTTTTAAGGAAATTAATTTTTCATTTATTGTTTATTTCTATCATGGTAAATATAGCTTCAGTCTTGACACATTTTGAAAGCACCTCATATAATTAGCTTTTACTTATTTTCTATGCTTACTAGGGCAACCAATCTAGGAGAAGGAAAATTCTTGACTTGACCATAATATTGAATGTTGGACTATCTTTTAAGGAAATTAATGTTTCATTTATTGTTCATTTCTATCATGGTAAATATAGCTTCAGTCTTGACACATTTTGAAAGCACCTCATATAATTAGCTTTTACTTATTTTCTATGCTTACTAGGGCAACCAATCTAGGAGAAGGAAAATTCTTGACTTGACCATAATATTGAATGTTGGACTATCTTTTAAGGAAATTAATGTTTCATTTATTGTTTATTTCTATCATGGTAAATATAGCTTCAGTCTTGACACATTTTGAAAGCACCGCATATAATTAGCTTTTACTTATTTTCTATACTTACCTCCGCTTTTCTGCTTCGTTTGAGGCAATGCTACCTGCTGCTGATAGTGTTGCACTGCTGTTTGATATTTTCTTTGTCCTTCTATTAAGTGTAAATTGGGCATGAATATATGCCTTTTCAACTTTTTATTAAACACCCATTCAAAAATCAAGGACTCTGTGCGTGTGTGTGTGTGTGGAGTGAAACAGCTGAGGAATTTTTTTCTGGGTGTGTTTGGGACAGGCAAAGCACTCTTTCTCGCAACTCCCTTACCATGTTTTCTAGTCTTTCCCCTAATAATACCCCACCCTCCGCCGATGCGAAGCCGACTTACTACCCCACCCCCCACCCCAGCCTGGCACCAGAGTTCTTTTAGGGTGTAAATACATCACTAACCAACTTGCCACTTGACCTCTTGTCTAAATAAAAATGCCTTTTACTTTTCATTCACATGTGACTCCCTCTCTCTCTGTTGCCTCTGTCTATCTCCTCATTTTAAGAGAGGGAAGGGGGAAAGAAAGAGAGAGGAAAGAAGAGAAGGGAAAGAAAAGAGAGAGAATGGAAAGAAAAGAGAGTGAATGGAAAGAAAAGAGAGAGTGAAGGGAAAGAAAAGAGAGAGTGAAAGAGAAAAGGAAAGAGGAGGGAAAAGTGAAAGGGGGAGGGAAGAATAGAGATGAGGGAAGAATGAAAGAGAGGTAGGAAGTGAGAGAGAGAAAAAAAGAGTGTGAGAGAGAGAAAAAAAGAGTGAAAGAGAGAGAAAAAGAGGGAAGAGTGAAAGGGGGAGGAAAGAAGAGTGAAAGGGAAAGGAAAGAAGAGAGAGAGGAGGGAAAAGTGAAAGAGTGAGGAGGAAAGAGGAGAAAAAGAGAAAGAAGGAAGAGAGAAAGAGAGGAAAAAAGAGAGTGTGTGAGGAAGGAAGAATTCTGATTTTAATTCTTCAAATTAATTCAAATTTCTTCATTGTTGGAACGTGATAAATTTCAGGAAATTAGACTAAATGTTTTTTTTTGTTTTTTTTCATTTTATTTTATTTTTCATTTTTTAATTTGTCCAATTGTCTAGACTATTACACATCATTTGCAATTTAAATTCTTAATCTTACAACTTTTAAAAAAATTTCTTTAACAATATAAAATTTATTACTTTTTTTTTTTATTTCCTGTTATTTTTCACCCACAAAATCCATCATTAAAAAAAAAAAAGTTTTCTTCGTGTATTTTTTAATTCTTGTGTCCTGGGTGTGATGCTATATTGCATCTGGCGGTGAGGCTCCATTTCTCGAAACTCTGGGGAGTGTGGAGTTATTCCTTTAATGCCAGTTCTCCCAGGTTCATTCTGACCTGTGGTGGTGTAATGTTTAGCAAGCTAGCCTGGTAGATCCATCATTATTGAATAGCAGCGAGTTCAACCCTTGCTGAATGCCCCACACTTGTGTATCACATCCTACCCATGGTAAATGGGTTGGATAAAAAAAGGGTGTCCCATTGTGTGGAAATGGTTATCAAGTTAGTCTCGCAGCTCCATTATCTTCTGAATAGTGAGTGCAACCTTCACTGGATGCCCCATATTTGTGACACAGGGTCACATCCTACCTCTGGCAAACGGGTTGGGTAAATACCAACCTGTTAGGGTTCCATCTATGGGTCAAATAGATCTGTTTGAAAATTGTTCAGATCCAATGGGAATACTTGAAACCATATAAGACAAAAGGGTAATTTATGAGGAAGTGCGTCCCGGTCTCCTGCCTCAAGAGTTGCTGCCCGGTGACTATTAAAATAACAACCCAGCTCAGTCTATTCAAAACTATCCATCTATCTATCTCAATTTGTTCATATTTATCTATATTACTTTAAATACTAAGTTTTTTTTATTCATGTTTGTTTAATGTCTTGTTTTTAGTTTAAATAAAACAAGAATTATGACAAAAAAAGAAGCCCCCCCCCCCAAAAAATACATTTACTTGTCGAAAATATCTATTTATCTCCATTTGTTCATATCTATCTATATTATTTTGTTTGTTTGTTTATCTATCTATCTATCTCAGTCTATTCAAAACTATATATCCAACTTCATATCTAAACAAGAATTACGACAAATTACGATAAATAAACAAGAATTACGACAAGCTGGGGTTGTTATTTTGATAGTCACTGGGTAGCGGTTTTTGAGGCGGGAGACCAGGACGCACTTCCTCATAAATTACCGACAAAAGGATAGATCTGATGAGCGAGCCAAGCAAACCACAGGATGTTACTTGATTTTGTTGTGGGAGCATATAGCATGTCTTGGTAGGTACAGTCTGTCAGAGGCCCACCCTTTTGGATGGGGTGTTAGAATACACCAACTGCACACCTGTTGGCCATGGGTGGCAACCCATGATGCTTAAGGATGAAACCCAGGTGGATGAGCAGTGCATGACATGCAACACTCCACTTTGACCCTTACTTGGGCTAGACGGGCACTCAGACTCCCTCCAATCAATCGGCTGGTCACGTCAAGCCCTAGCACCTATGACATTAAACTCTATCTAATGGTGAAGTTCCAGTTCTGGAGGTTTGGGGAATGTGGAGCACCCCTTCATCACCATTGTTCTCTGGTCCACTCTGACCCGGAGTGGTAGTACCTGTTAGGGTCCCATCTATGGGTTAAATAGAAAAATGTATTTATAAAAACATTGAGTATCCATTAAGAATGAATTTATTTCTAAACTTTGTTGACATTAAATGACCCACCAAGGTTGATATGCTGTAAAACAAACCTGTCTGAGCCAATCCTTCCAGGCCTACAACTGGTTTGAATTAAGTTTTCCTTCTTGACTGGTTGCCATATCAAGGTTAAAAAAAACCCCAGTCTGCCTTGATATTTACCTATAGGTGGCAGGAGAATAGTTGGATTCTTACCTTTTCCTGTGGGTATTCATGCTAGGTGAAATGCAAACGGCTTCATTCAGAATTTGAATTGGTGTAGCCAAGCCCTTTTACGATAACCCCTGCACCATGAGTTTTATTACTGTTAATTATGTCATAGTCATATTCCTTTCTTTCTATCTGTCTATCTCTTTGTCTATCTATTTTTATTCTTGATCTTACTATGTCTATATCTATTTATATTTTGCTTCCTATCTAATATTGATCTCCGTATGTGTCTATCTCTAAATCTTAAAGTCAGAGGGTCGCAGCCACACTGCATCTCTGATGGTGCTGTGGTTCCATAGCAAGTAGGTTTTTTTATGGGGTGGAGTTGATAGCCCCATGGCCCCTGGTTTTGAATTCATAGTTGTTTTTCCTTCTCCTAGATCAGTTTAGCTTTATCAAAGCTAAAGTGCCGAGTCTGCCCTACTATTTACCCATAGCTAAGGGAAAAAGAATAGCTCATACTTTTTTTTTTTTTTTTAATTTTTTTTTTTAGGAATATTTATTTACAGGGGCCGGGTTGGCTCAGTCAGTAGAGCATTCAGCTAGAAACCACAAGGTTCCTAGTTCGATACCGGTCCTCGCCAACTCAGTGTATGAGTAGCACAGGGATCTGTGCAGTAAAGTAAGGAGCTGATGGTAGGTGTGGCGCTCCACCTCAGACGCTAAAATAATCTCCTTGGTCTAGCGCAAGTGAAAAGGGGATAGACACCTTCGCTGATTGGCTGATACCGACTTTAGGCCGCCCCGATGACTTTTTAACATCCATAAAAATTAGTATTACATTCATGAAAAATGTGTATATTACATTTACGAAAAGGTAGTGTAATTACATTCATGAAAATTTTTTTCCCAACGGCATTAGCAGGAAAGTGAAATTCAAAAAACCTCATCAAAGATTTAAACTTTTTTTCCTTCTCCTAGACTGGTTGCCTTACTAATGCTAAAGATCCAAGTCTGTTCTACTATTTAACCATAGCAGGGGTGGAGTAGTAAATTAATTATTTTTCCCAAGGGTATTAGTGCGAATGTGGACTGTAAACTGCCTTGGCCAATATTTGAACTTAGCTTATTGAATCCATTTCCTAATAGGATAACCATTGCACCATTGCACCTCCATTGATGTTAAAAATATTTGTTAATATTATTAATATTTTTGTTAATTAGTTGTGTTATTTTTAGTTCTAATTTTATTCATTTTGTGTCAGATTTTTTTTTTTTTCCATATGTGTTAAGAATCCATTTCCTACTTACGATAACCATTACGCATATGACTTCATGAATGTTAATAATATTAGTTAATATCATTAATATATTTTTAATTAGTTGTATTGTTTTTAGTTCTAGTTTTATTCATTTTGTGTCAGATTTTTTTTCTTTATTTATTTTCTTCTTTTTTTAATTTTTTAAAATTTTTATTTCATATGGATTAAGAATTTATCCTGTATAATTTTCTTCCCATGTTTTCGTTCCCTTTGAGGAGAGATATTTTGACAGCTGATGAAAACTTGTGAAGCAGGGAAGCTATCTTGGGGGTGAGGTGGGAAAGAGGAACTTTTCTCATACAAGTTTTGGTTTTTCGGGTTCCATGGTGGTGGAGAGATCTGGAAATCCTTGAAACGATTTTTGCAGATGTCAAAATTCTGTAAGAAAGTTGTCCCCGAGCTGTAAATCAGCAGATTCTCCCGGCGCCTCTGGGACATTGCAAAGTTAAAAGACAGCATGTTTTGATTTCCGTTTTGAGGACCGTTTAATACCTTTGACACAGTGCCATTACAACAACAACAACAACAACAACAATAATAATAATAATAATAATAATAATAATAACAACAACAACAACAAAATAAAAATTAATTTCTACCCTTGATGTGCTTTCAATTAATAACTAAAAATAATTTTTCCTTCTTCCAATTGGTTTACCTCAACTTCCAATAAAAATACATGAGGGCTTTAGAATACACCAAGTGCACCTCTGCAGAAGGGTAAGACATTCCTCCTAATAGCGCCACCTGTTAGCCGTGGTTGGCAATCCGTGATGCGTAAGGACGTCAAGCCCTAGCACCTATATGATTGTCCCATCCCTATTGCCCTTATGGAAAGCCCCAACCCTTTTTACAATATGTATATATTTACCAACCCCTCCGCACGAGCAGGATGCGACACAAGGTCAATTTCTTAAGCGGCGTTTATCAGGTTTGAATTCAAAATTTTCCTTCTCCTAGATCAGTTGCCTAACCATGGTTAAAGAGTCCAGTCTGCCCTACTATTTGCCCATAGCTGGAGGGAGCGTAGGATTCATACCTTTCCCAAGGGTATTAGCACTAAGTGAAATGCAATTACCAAGTCCAGGATTTGAACTCAGGGCGACGAGTCCATTTCCCAAGACTTTAACCATTACACCACGCGCTTCAACCCTTTTTACCATATATGTGCTAGAAGGCAGTGGCTGAGGGTCTTAATGTCCTGGGTATGATGTTAAACTCTATTTGATGGTGAAGTTCCAATTTTGGTGCTCTGGGGAGTGTGGAGTGTCTGTTTATCACTATTACTCCCACTCTGACCCGGAGTGGTAGTACCTGTTAGATAAGAAAAATACCACTGTATTGTATAAAAAACATAATAAAATAGAATGTAATGAATTATGTGCTGTAATATGTTTTAATGTTCATTTTATTTTTTTATAAATATTTTTCTTTGATGTAATAAATTTGGAAAAATAAATGTTTTTAGTGAACTTATTAATATAAGCATATCTGAAGCTTGCTCGTACCTCAAATTTTAGCTTGGAACACAAAGCAAAAAATTGTCTGTGAGAGCTCAAAACTCGTAAGTTAAGGTACCACTGTATATATATATATATATATATATATATATATATATATGATTGTTTTTGATCATTCTCTGTTTCTCTCTTCAAGAATCTGCTAGAAAACAATCATATCTTAAAACAGTCCCAATTGTCTTCCTATCAATATGCTCTGATGAAGATTTTTTGATGAAATCGAAATATTGGCAATATTAGCAAGCAATACAAAGTTGTAAAAATAAATTCAATTGAGCAACATCTGCGTTTTTTTTTTTATATCATTTTATCTATATATATATACCGTTGGATTCATTTCCTTACTCTTAGCTAATATCCTGTCTTTGAAAATACACACTAAATATATATATATATATATATATATATATATGTAGTCATCCACAGACACCCTGTTTCGACGTATCACATCTCTTCAGTGTGGCTAGACATTTGTAAGTTACCTACAGCCGGGATAGAAACTTGATCAATTCAGCATCAGTCAGACAGCTTAACTGCTCAGCAATCGTCACCTACTTAATACTTAAGCATTTCGGTACATTGTACCATCTTCAGGACACTGTTAAGTAATGTTTATGTGAGGGACAAAATGAAAGATGTTAAGTGTATAGTGAATGTCCCTCACATAAACATTACTTAACAGTGTCCTGAAGATGGTACAATGTACCGAAATGCTTAAGTATTGACACATAAAAAAAAAAAAAAATTGTTTCCTGATCATAACATCCTGTGTTTGTTATATTTTTAAAAACATTTTCTTCTCATATTGTCGGATTAATTTCCTCCCCGTATTTCCATATATATATATATATATATATATAATATTATATATATATATATATATAAGTGCTTAATTGGAGTCGTACCTAATTTTGAAAATTAATTAATTAATAATGAATTAGGCGGGAATACCTATTAAATGTATGGCTAAACAAATCGAGAAAAATCAATCTCTGTATGTACATTTCGGCCTATTAGGCCTCATCAGCAGAGCTATAGATCGGAAGACCGCCCTGTGCGTGAAACAAATCATAGAAATCTAAGAAGTTCGTTTGGTGTTGGGGTTATGGGATCGGCCTGTCAGCTTGGCAGTCCGGTTTCAAATCACGCACAGGGCGGTCTTCCGATCTATAGCTCTGCTGATGAGGCCTAATAGGCTGAAATGTACATACAGAGATTGATTTTTCTCGATTTGTTTAGCCATACATTTAATAGGTATTCCCGCCTAATTCATTATTAATTAATTAATTTTCAAAATTAGGTACGACTCCAATTAAGCACTTATTCTCCAAAAAATTATCGGCAAAAAGCCATTCTAAACAAACCTTGTTTATATATATATATATATATATACACACACACCTTTGGTGTTGGAATGAAACTGGAGACATATACAAGATGTTGAATGATCAAAGAGAAATTCTTTTATAAGTTTCTAAATTAAAAATTTTTGTTAACTAAAAAAAATTGTTTTAAATCTTTCTGCTTTTTTTTTATTTTTTTTTATCATCAACAACTTGTTTTCATTTTCATATAATTCTATTTCTATTCTATCCTAGTCCTTCTATTCTATGAATGCACGTACGTGCAAGAAACTTGGTGGAAAGATGCTTCTTGGCTTTTTATTGCGATTGGCCTAAATAAGTATAAACACACACTCATACATACACACACACACACGTGTGCATGTTTGTTCATGACTTTGTGCATTAGACATGTAAAATTGATTACGTCATGTTCAGATGACATTGGCAGACGAGTATCTTTTTTTTTTTTTTTTTTTTTTTTTTTTTCCAAGATAGTGTGGGGGTGGGGGTTGGGGGTGCCACACCAAGTCTACTTGGGTGTTAGTCGCTGTTGTTGTTGGTGTCAATGCCTCCTCCCCATACTGATTTTGGCAGACAGCCAGTCGGCTCAGTTTGGAGATCTGGTCTGCTGGGCACCTCGTTAATTTTTGTCAAGATAAGACTCTTTGTCTGTATCTTCACCTCTCTATCTATCTATCTATCTATCTCTTTCTTTTTCTCTTTCTCTCTCTCTCTCTCTCTCTCCTTTTCAATCTTATTTGTTTTCTTCTTCCCTCTTTTTTCCCTTGTTTCCTTTTTTCTTATTTTCCCTCCCCTTTCTCTCTCTCTCTCTCTCTCTCTCTCTCTCTCTCTCTCTCTCTCTCTCTCTTCTTTCAATCTTATTTGTTTCTTTCTTTTTCTCTCTTTTTGCCTTGTTTCTTTTTTCTTATTTTCCCTCCCTTTTCTCATTCTCTCTCTTTCTCTCTCTTTATCTTCTTTTCCTTTTTCTTTGTTCTCTTTTTCCCTTGTTTCATTCTTTGTTATTTTCTCTCTCTCTCTCTCTCTTCTCTCTCTCTCTCTCTCTCTCTCTCTCTCTCTCTCTCTCTCTCTCTCTCTCACTTTCTTCAAAGGCATGAATTTCAAAACTGTTTGTCTTCCCACAATGCCCTTCTATTTAGATTTTCATATGATGTAGGTTTTGGCATTAAAACAATTTCTTTTTCTTTTTCTTTTTCTTTTTTTTTCTTTTATTTCTGTCAATTGCAAAAATAGATCTTTTTTCAGAGGAGATTGATGCTGAGATATGAGATTATGAACATAAAGCAAATGCTTTTCTTTCTTGAGCCGATTCCAAATATAAGGAGGGGGTGGAGGAGGAGGGGGGAGGTTAGCCTCAACTTGATAGGTACAACAACCAGAAAAAAAAGATAGGATCTTTCAGGTACAAAGAACATGATACCTGCTTTGAACTCTTCACCTTGTTAACATTATTAAAGAATTCATATTTTACCATTAAATAAAGAAGTCTTTTATTGCTAGAATTAAAACTAAATAATACAAAAAATATTGATTTCCTGTTGTAACAGCAGTCCATGATGATATTGATGCTTCTATTTAGGAAGGAGTAAAGAATTCTAATTAGAATTTCATAGTTAATAGCTGTCCATGATGATATTGTTGCTTCTATTGAGGGAGGAGTGAAGGATTCTAATTAGCATTTCATAGTTATCAGCTGTCCATGATGATATTGATGCTTCTATTTAAGAAGGAGTAAAGAATTCGAATTTCATTGTTAATAGCTGTCCATGATGATAATGATGCTTCTATTTAGGGAGGAGTGAAGGATTCTAAGCATTTCATAGTTAATAGCTGTCCATGATGATATTGATGCTTCTATTCAGAAAAGAATGAAAGATTCTAATTAGCATTTCATAGTTAGTAGCTGTCCATGATGATATTGATGCTTCTATTTAAAAAGGAATGAAGGATTCTAATTAGCATTTCATAATTAACAACTGTCCATGATGATATTGTTGCTTCTATCTAGGAAGGAGCTAACTTTTTTAATTAGAATTTCATAGTTAATAGCTGTCCATGATGATACTGATGTTTCTATTTAAGAAGGAGTGAAGGATTCTAATTAGCATTTCATAATCAACAGCTGTCCATGATGATTTGGTGCTTTTATGTAGGAAGGAGTGAAAAATTCTAGAATTTCATAGTTAATAGTGGTCCATTTATGATATTCTCATTTAACTCTTAACATCTTATACCACCTCATTCCACCCGGCCGGAATTCACATTTGTTTTGTTAATCTACCCCAAACGATAGCCTTTGTTTAAATGTAATATGAAACATTTAGAAGTCTTTGATTTAAGGAAAATAACAGCTAAGTTTAAAGGAAAATGCCATTTTTAGTCATTTTTTGATAAATCCTGATAGGAACAGGTCTCTGGACTTAGAAAATTCTCAACAGGATGTTAAAGGAGTCAAGTTATAATTTGTATTTCCCAGCATTTCCAGTTCTTGTTTTTTTCTTTTTGAGGTTATTATTATTTAATCATATTAGTTAGAGCTGCGTAAATGGAGTTCAAAACTGTTTGAATCATATAAATATCTCCAGTGGTTCAAAAGTTATGAGAATTTAAAAAGTGGACATGATTTTGTTAAAAAAATATGTCAAATCACAGACCCATTCAAAACAAAAAAATCAGTAATTTCTTCACCATTTCTTTATTTTTGGAGCAATCTTGATAAAACTTGACATTCTTATGTAAAATTGTATGTTCTTTCTGATTCTGCACTCAAATTATATCTATCTCTATCCTGTAACCCATTATTTAGAGAATAAGAGGTATGGATATCTGTGTTTGTTTGTTTTGTTTTTTTTTCTTTTTAATGTTTACCACAAGATTATTCAACATTTTCCTTTTAATATTGCATGTATACACATATATAAGTATTAATTTAAATAACATCACTTTGAACTTAAAAATACCTTTTTAAATAACTGCTATGTTGTATTACATACAAGAAATAGAATAACTCTTTATATAATTTTTTTAAAGCAAAGCGTGGGGTTCATACCTTTATCATAGGTATTAGTCTGAACGTAATAGCAAGACTGGGGTTTGAACTCATTTACTACAATGCTTCAGTCCAACATGTGAACCACTAGGCCAGGGGGAGTCCCCACCCCCTACTTGGGGTTGGGACTGTTACAGCTCAAATGCAGATGTTTTTTTAACTTGTATTGAATTCTATCAACATTATATTCATATTTTATCAACATTATATTTTTACATTTTAGAATTGTTGTTTATCTGGGGGTGGGGGGTGAGGGGGGTGTATTGTAATTGATGCATGTGTAGATGAAAAAAGACAAGATCTCTTCTGTCCATCCACCCTCTTCCTAATCCATCCCTGTTATTGGCAACAAGTGAATTGTTTGCTCCATTTTAAAATCTCAGAGGGTACCATCTGCTGCCTCTTCCTTCTTCTATCCTCATGTTCAAAACGTCCCACCACTGTCATTATCTTTCTTCTTCTTCACATCGTTTCTAGCTGTAATTCATCTTCCTTTTACTCTAGACAATTATTACACAATTCTAATTTAAAGAGAAAAGAGAGAAAGGCATGCACACACACTTCATATTTACTGATGTTGCTTTCAAGTTTAATGTTCACAAGTATCTAGTTCATTGAGTTGCTAGTAATTATATATGAATTATCTCTGTGCATGTATGTTATATATATATATATAGAACAGATTTAAGTTTTATAGCAATAGAAACAAAGTCAACGGTGCTGGTGACTGTTAGTTTTTCACAATTGTTGGTCTGAAGGATTGTATAGACGAGGCAAACTGAGTCACAAGCAACATTGACTCTGTGTTTGTGTATCCAATATATATATATTATTATATATTATTATTATATATATATAATTATTGAAATATGTGTATTTGGGCAGCATTCTTTCATTTATACATGTAAAGAATTAACAAGTACACATCTCTTCGTTTAACAATTTTATTTTTGATCTTTGAGTTTTCTGGCAACTTTTTAAGTATTTTGGGTGGATTTGTGGAATAAGTCCGCCAAAGTTCAAGTCCGAGTCTTTCGGGACTTCGAAGTGCCATCATCAGGGTGATGTGTTCAAGTTTTTTTTTTTTTTGTTTTTTTTACTCGGACTTGAACTTTGCGTGGACTTATCCACGATTCCACCCAAATATTTAAAAGTTGGCGAAAACTCACAAAGATGCAAATAAACATTGTTAAACAGGAGATGTGTCCTTTTTGTTTTTCTACATGTTATAATATTATCTATATATATATTATATATGGATAGCTATGGGGATATAAGTAGTGCGGTTGGGTCTTTAATCTAGGTATAGCAAGCCCCATCTAGGAGAAGAAAAATCCTGAATTTCAAACCTGTTAAACTCTGCTTAAAATTGACCATGTGTGACATACTGCTTTGTGTGGAGGGTTGTAAATACCCACACACACACACACACACACATATAATATATTATATATATATATATATATATATATATATATTGTTTTAGATATAAATATTTTCGACATATGGTTTCTTCAGTCCAGTTTTTTTTTTTGTTTTTTTAAGAACCACACCTGGTTCACTGGTGTGATTTTTCCATGAGGGTCTTTTTTTCAAAACAAAACAAAACAACAAAGACCAGACAAAAAAACACACAGACAAATGTTGAAATAAATTTATATACAAAACGGTGATAACCCTTTATTTATTTATTTGTAATATTTTGTATATGTAAAAGTATAATACGACAAATTTTTTTATATGTGTTTGGTTTCACAATTTTTGGTTGATCCTATCAAAGAAACATTGATATCATACACACACATGTATAGGATTGGATACGCATAAAATAGTGAATGGTGTTTGATACATATGTGTTTTTTGTTTCTGTGTTGCCTATATATATATATAATATCAAAAGTCCAGAGACGAAATCTTCCTTACGACATAGGAGTTTTTTTTAACAACCTTCGGCAGTTTGAGAGCTCAAATGTGTGCTCTTTATTGTTAGAGTCACAGGAATGTAGTAAAGAAATTTTGGCATTCGGCATAATGCAAAATCCTCTAAGTCTTTTGTTATTTCTTTTCTTATAATATTTACCAACCTCCCACGAGCATATGTGACACAGACAAAGTCAATTTCTTAAGCGGAGTTCAACTGGGTTTGGAATTCAGAGTTTTCCTTCTCCTAGAACGGGTTGCCTATTTAAGAGCTTAAGTCTGCCCTACTTTTATCCAATAGCTGGAGGGAGAGTAGGATTCATACCTTTCCCAAGGGTATTTGCATAAAGTGAAATGCTTTAAAATCCAGATTTGAACTTGGGATGACGAGTCCATTCCTATGACTTTAACTATTACAACCACGCGTTGCCTATATATAAGTAAAAATGTGTATTTTTAAAATGAATTTACAACAAACTTACTGAACAGTTTTATGCTATTGGTAGAATCCTGTGATGGTAAAAGAAATTACTTACTATTTATCATTTAAAAAGATATTTACTTAATATATTCTACTCTCTTGTTGTTGAACAATTTGTTTTGTATGTCAAAACCTTTCCATGTTGCCAAAACATACACTTACAATATATATATATATTTTTTTTGGGGGGGGGGAGGAATTATGTCTTATTTGAGTGCGTACCCAATTTTGAAAGTTATTAATAATTAGACTTGAAGTATTAATTAATTAATTAAACTTTCAAAATTAGTACGATTCAATAAGCACATATTTCTCCAAAAATTGTCGGCTATAAAAAGGAGTATATCATAAATAAATCGCTTGTGTATCTCTTCTCATATATATATTAACACTCAAGGTATAAATCAGAGTATGTGATATATGCTTAAATACTAATACACTTATGATATTGTTACAGGACTTCATAACACATAACACAGCGAGACCAGACACGATACGAGAGACTTGTTGATATATACAGTGTTTAGACTGTAGTTGTTATCACAGCAAAAAGATTTATACATCAGCAAACGTGCCGCTCACGCAACGCACACACCTAAAAATGCACAAGTTTCTTTCGATACACACACTTACACCAGTCCATGCTCACTACCGTAAAAGATGAATATTTGATGTTCATATTTTCAACCGTCTTCTTTTTTCAAAACCTCAAATTTTAAACAGACTGATAAACAAGGACTATCTCGCTTTTCTCGTTATTGCTGTGATAAAATTTTTATTACCTTCCATATACCAACAAATGCCCTGAAAGATTGATCTATAATAGATTGAAACCCTTGCAGCGTCGGCCCATAAACTGCACCACTTAACTCATTTAACCTGTGTTTTTTCAACTTTCTTATATACATAACATATCGTCGGATTCACAATCTCCTTTTCTTCACGACACACACTCTATATATATATATATAATATATAATCATATATATATATATACTAGAAATCGGCTACCCGGCGTCGCCTGGATGAGTGTGGTTTTTTAAAAGTTAATGTCACTGGTCTTATTACTGAATCATGATTTTGGATTCTCGCAGGAAGCCCCATTAAATCCCTATGTAAAAAAAACCTTGCATTGAATCCAAGCCACTCTGAAAAGAAAAATAATATCTACTAGTCAAAAATATAAAATGCAAAAAAAAAACAATTCTATGCTGTTATCTTTAGATTTTATTTTTTTATCTTCAGCTAATATAAATCAAAATCTTTTTCATTATCTTTCTGCTCAAAACCAAGCCCTGGTGATTTTTAATGTGTATATATATTTACTTTGTCGTTAATTGTTTTATTTGTCAAAGTTCCTCTGCATACAGATACAACAACTACCCTTTATATATGTTAGATATATATATGTTGAAAAAATGAATAATGGAAGAAAAGTATACGAATGATAATTATAGGATATTTTATTCAAATTTACTTATGTGTTTCGGTCAGCAAGTTTATCCATGTGTAATTTATTCAACTATTATTATTATTTTAAATAAAATTTCATTTCATGTTGATTATTTAAAAAATAATAATAATGTTTGAATAATGTCACATGGATAAACTCCTGAACGCGAAACACGTTAAAGTAATATTGATTAAAAAATATCCCTATATTATCCATTCTAATACTTTCTTTCCTTTATTATTTTTTTCAACATACGTCAGATTCACTTCCAGTTTCAATTTTTAGCATATATATATATATATGTATAATATAGACCATTTATGGTATGTTAATATTTCTTATGTGAGTATGTCATCCATGTTTGCTCACTAGCAGAACTTCAACAATTATTCATAAATTTACCGGAAAATGTTTTTATAATGAGTTGTCACACATTATATATATATTGTCTATATTGTCTAAACCAGGGATTTCCAAACTTTTCATATTAGTGACCATCTTTTAAATAAAACAACTTATTTATTACTTATATTGTGTTATAGGCTAATATATATTCACTATGTATATACAAGGTGTGTCATAAAGTATCTATTGAAGCTTGTAATTAACCAAGATAGAAAAATGAAAAATGAACGGAACGTTAATTTTTTTTTTTCAGATACAAGGTGTGTCACAAAAGTGGCCCAGTTTAAAGCTGTATTTACCAAGATAGAAATTAACAATTGAATGGGACATTAATTTTTTCAGAATACAAAGTGTGTCAAAAATACAAAAAAATCTTGATAACATTTTTGGTACACTTTGTGTGGTGTGTGTGGTAGTGTTGTGTGTGGGTGTGTGTCAATATTATACACAACCACACACACACACACACACACATACATATATCATATCTGTGTATGTGTCTGTGTGGTCAACAAATATGATAGAAACTTGAATATATATTATGTGGCAAATTATTAGTATTAGATAGAAATACTTAAATATATAATTATGTGCAAATTATTAAGTATTAAGATAGAATACTTGAAACTATAAATAATATGTGCAAATTATTGTATAAGATAGTTACTTGAAGCTTATTGTTTTACAAAAATTATCACTAGTTACTTAAGCCGTTCTATAATTGCTTGCAAAATAGATAACTAACTAAAAGACTGACCTAAATAACCAAGCAAGGTTGACATGCATGTAACAACCACCCCCAACCAGCCATTAACTATTTTGCAAAGCACATTATAAACGGTCTTAAAGTTAATAGTGAATAAATTATTTGTAACAATTACTGGTCAAGGTAACTATTCTTAATACAATAATTTGCACCATATTTATATAGTTTTCAAGTATTCTATTAATACTAATAATTTGACATAATTAATATAGTTTCAAGTTATTCTATATCTAATACTAATAATTTTGCACATAATTATATAGTTTTCAAGTATTCTATCAATACTTTTTGACCACACAGACACATACACAGATATATATTGTATGTGTGTGTGTGGAAATGTGTGTGGTTGTGTGATATGATTACACACACACACACACACACACACACACACACACAAAGTGTAACCAAAAATGTATCAAGATTTTTTGTCTCACTTCTTTTTAGACACATTTTGTATTCGTAAAAAATTAATGTCCCTATTCATGTTAATTTCTATCTTTGGTAAATACAGCTTTAAACTGGGCCTTTTGTGACCACCTTGTATCTGAAAAAAAAAAATTACGTTCGTTCAATTTTTCATTTCTATCTTGGTTAATACAGCTTCAATCTTAGATACTTTTATGACACACCTTCTGTAATATACATAGTGAATTATATATTTGCCTTAACAAAATATAGTAATAATAAGTTGTTTTTTTTAAAAAGTTGTGTCACTAATATGAAAAGTTTTTGAAATCCCTGGTTTAGACAATATAGACAAATATAATATAATGCTGTACAAACTTCATTTTATAAAACATTTTCCCGTGTTAAATTATGAATAATGTAATTCTGCTGTGAGGCAAACATGAATACATACTCACATAGAAAAATAAGTACATACATAAAGGTCTAATATTATACATATATAATATTATATTAAAATGAAACTGGAAGTGAATCTGACGTTATGTGAAAAAATGATAAAGGAAGAAAAGTAGAAGTGATAACTATAGGATTTTTAATCAATATTACTTACACGGTTTTCGTCAGGAGTTTATCCATTGTACATTATTCAAACTATTATTATTATTTTAAATAATCAAATGAAATGAAAATTTTTATTTAAAATAATAATAATAGTTTGCATAATGTACACATGGATAAACTTTCTGACCGAAAACACGTATGAAGTAATATCTGATTAAAAAAAAAATATCCTATATTATCCATTCTATACTTTTCTTTCTTATTCAATTTTTCAACATATATATATCTATACAATATATAAAGGGTAGTTGTGTGTAACTGTATGGTCAGGAGGAACTTTGAAAATTAAAACAATAACGACAAAGTAAATATAATTATCCATTAAATATCACCAGGGCTTGGTTTTTGAGCAAAGATAATGAAAAGATTTGATTTATTAGTGAAGATAAAAAAATAAAATCTAAATGATAACAGCATAGAATTGTTTTTTTTTTTTGCATTTTATATTTGACTAGTAGATATTAATTTTTTCTTTTCAAGTGGCTGGATTCAATGCAAGGTTTTTTTTAAATAGGGATTTAATGGGGCTTCCTGCGAGGATCCAAATCATGATTCAGTAATAATGACCAGTGAGATTAACTTTTAAAAATCCACACTCTATCCAGCGACGCCGGGTAGCCGTTTCTAAGTATATATATATATATATATATATAATATATATATATATATGTGTGTGTGTGAAGAAAAGAAGTGAATCCGACGATATGTAGTATATTAAGAAAGATTGAAAAAACACAGGTTTAAATGAGTTAAGTGGTGAGTTTATTGGCCGACGCTGCAGTGTTTCAATCTATTAATTAGATCATCTTCAGGGCATTGTTGGTATATGGAAGGTAATAAGAAATTTTTATCACAGAAATAACGAGAAAAGCGATGTGATAGTCCTTGTTTATCAGTCTGTTTAAAATTTTGAGTATGAAAAAAGAAGACGGTTTGAAATATGACATCAAATATTCTCTTTTACGGTGTGAGCATGGGACTGTGTAGTGTGTGTATCGAAAAGAAAGCATTGTGCATTTTTTAGGTGTGTGGTTGCGTGTGTGTGTATAAATCTTTTGCGATAAACGACAGCGAAAACAAACCTCAAGGTGTGTGTGTGTGTGTGTGTGTGTATATATAATTATTATAATATATATATATATATATATATTATATATGAGAAGTAGATACACAAGCATGTATTTATGATATGACTCCTTTTTAGCCGACAATTTTTGGGAGAATATGTGCTTAATTGAAGTCGTACCTAATTTTGAAAGTTAATAATTAATTAATTAACTTTCAAGTTAATTATTAATAACTTTCAAATTGGGTACGACTTCAATTAAGCACATATTCTCCCCCCCCCCAAAAAAAAAATATATATATATATTGTAAGTTGTATGTTTGGCAACAGGGAAAAGGTTTTGACATAAAACAAATTGTTCAACAACAAGAGATAGAATTATTATATAAGTAAATTCTTTTTAAATGATAAATATAAGTAATTCTTTTCCATCGACAGGATTGCTACCAATAGCATAAAACTGTCAGTAATGTTTTGTTGTAAATTCATTTTAAAATACACATTTTACTTATATATAGGCAACGCGTGGTGTAATAGTTAAAGTGCATAGGAATGGACTCGTCATCCCAAGTTCAAATCCTGGATGTGTAATTGCATTTCACTTTCTGCTATACCTTGGGAAAGGTATGAATCTACTCTCCCTCCAGCTATGATAAATAGTAGGGCAGACTAAGCTCTTAACCTTGGTTAGGCAACCGGTCTAGAGAAGGAAAACTCTGAATTCAAAACCAGTTGAACTCCGCTTAAGAAATTGACTTTGTGTCACATACTGCTCGTGGGAGGGGTTGGTAAATATATAAGTAAAGAAAAAACAAAAGACTTAGAGATTTTGCATTATAGCCTATGCAAAATTTCTTTACTTATACATTTTGCTCTGTGACTCTAACATAAGAGCACACATTGAGCTCTCAAACTGCGACAGGTTGTTTAAAAAAAACTCCTATGTCGTAAGGAAGATTTCTTCTCTGGACTTTTGGATTATATATATATATAGCAACACAGAAACTAAAAACACATATGTATCAAACACCATTCACTATGTTTATGCTATCCATCCTAACATGTGTGTGTATGATATCAAGTGTTTCTTTGATAGGATTCAACCAAAATTGTGAACTCAAACGTACATATAAAAATTTGCGATATATACTTTTACATATACAAAATATTACAAATAAATAAATAAATGGGTATACACCTTGTTTTGTATATAAATTTATTTCAACATATTGTCTTTGTTGTTTTTTGTCTGGTCTTTGTTGTTTTTTGTTTTGTTTTGAGACCTCATGGAAAAATCACACCAGTAGACCCAGGTGTGGGGTCTTAAAAACAAAAAAAAACTGGACTGAAGAAACAATATGTCGAAATATATTTATATAAAACAAGGTATATATATATATATATATTATATATATATATATATATATATATGTGTGTGTGTGTGTGTGTGTGTGTATTTACCAACCCTCCACACAGCAGTATGTCACACATGGTCAATTTTTTAAGCAGAAGTTTAACAGGTTTGAATTCAGAGTTTTTCTTCTCCTAGATGGGTTGTATACCTAGATTAAAGGAGCCCCAACCTGCACTACTATATCCCCATAGCTATCCATATAATATATAATATATATATATATATATACATGTAGAATTAAAAAAAGACAATCTCCTGTTTAACAATTTTATTTTTGTCTTTTTGAGTTTTCTGGCAACTTTAAATATTTGGGTGGAATTCGTGGATAAGTCCACCAAAGTTCAAGTCCCGAGTAAAAAAAAAAAAAAAAAAAAACTTGAACACATCACCCTGATGATGCACTTCGAAGTCCCGAAAGTACTCGGGACTTGAACTTTGGCGACTTATCCACAAATTCCACCCAAATACTAAAAAGTTGGCCAGAAAACTCAAAGATCAAAATAAAATTGTTAAACAAGAGATGTGTCTTTTGTTTAATTCTACATGTTATAAGTGAAAGAATGCTGCCCAAATACACATATTTCAATATATATAATATATATATATATATATATTTATATATATATATATATATTGGATAAAACACAGAGTCAATGTTGCTTGGTGACTCAGTTGCTCGTCTATACAATCCTCAGACCAACATTGTGAGAAACTAACAGTCACCAAGCACCGTTGACTTTGTTCTATGCTATTAAAACTTAAATCTGTCTATATATATATATATACATACATGCACAGAGATATTCATATATAATACTGCAATCAATGAATAGTATCTTTGATTATTAACTTGAGAGCAATACAGTTAAATATGAATGTGTTGCATCATGCCTTTCTCTCTTTTCTCTTTAAATTAGGAATGTGTAATAATTGTCTTAGAAGTAAGGAAGATGAATTACAGCTAGAACTGTGTGAAGAAGAGAAGATCAATGACAGGGGTGGGACGTTGTGGAACATGAGGATAGGAAGAGGCAGCAGATGGTACCCTCTGAGATTTTAAAATGGAGCAAAACAATTCACTTGTTGCCAATTAACAGGGATGGATTAGGAAGAGGGTGGATGGACAGAAGAGATCTTGTCTTTTTCATCTACACATGCATCAATTACAATACACCCCCCTCACCCCCACCCCCAGATAAACAACAATTCTAAATGTTAAAAATAATGTTGATAAAATTGAATATAATTGTTGATAGAATTCATAAAGTTAAAAAAACATCTGCATTTGAGCTTGTAACAGTCCCAACCCCAAGTAGGGGGTGGGGACTCCCCCTGGCCTAAGTGGTTCATTGAGTGGAATAGCTTGTAGTAAAATGAGTTCAAACCCCAGTCTTGCTATTACGTTCAACGTATATACCTAGATAGGATAAGAGAGATATGAACCCGCACCGGTTTTGTTTAAGAAAAATTATATAAGAGTTATTCTATTTCTTGTATCTAATACACATTACTAGTATATTTAAAAAGGTATGTTTTAAGTTCAAAGTGTGTTATTTAAATTAATACTTATATATGTGTTATACATGCAATTATTAAAAGGAAAATGTTGAATAATCTTGTGGTAAAACATAAAGAAAAAAAAACAAAAACAAACAAACACAGATATCCATACCTCTTATTCTCTAAATAATGGGTTACAGGATAGAGATAGATATTAATTTGAGTGCAGAATCAGAAAGACATACAATTTTACATAAGAATGGTCCAGTTTATCAAATTGCTCCAAAAATAAAGAAAATGTGAAGAAATTACTGATTTTTTTGTTTTTGAATGGTCTGTGATTTGACATATTTTTTTAACAAAATAATGTCCACTTTTTAAATTCTCATAACTTTTGAACCACTGGAGATATTTATATGATTCAAACAGTTTTTGAACTCCATTTACGCAGCTCTAACTAATATGATTAAATAATAATAACCTCAAAAGAAAAAAACAAGAACTGGAAATGCTGGGAAATACAAATTATAACTTGACTCCTTTAACATCCTGTTGAGAATTTTTCTAAGTCCAGAGACCTGTTCCTATCAGGATTTATCAAAAAATGACTAAAAATGGATTTTCCTTTAAACTTAGCTGTTATTTTCCTTAAATCAAGAACTTCTAAATGTTTCATATTACATTTAAACAAAGGCTATCGTTGGGTAGATTAACAAAACAAATGTGAATTCCGGCCGGGTGAATGAGGTGGTATAAGATGTTAAGAGTTAAATGAGAATATCATAAATGGACCACTATTAACTATGAAATTCTAGAATTTTTCACTCCTTCCTACATAAAAGCACCAAATCATCATGGACAGCTGTTGATTATGAAATGCTAATTAGAATCCTTCACTCCTTCTTAAATAGAAACATCAGTATCATCATGGACAGCTATTAACTATGAAATTCTAATTAAAAAGTTAGCTCCTTCCTAGATAGAAGCAACAATATCATCATGGACAGTTGTTAATTATGAAATGCTAATTAGAATCCTTCATTCCTTTTTAAATAGAAGCATCAATATCATCATGGACAGCTACTAATATGAAATGGCTAATTAGAATCTTTCATTCTTTTCTGAATAGAAGCATCAATATCATCAATGGACAGCTATTAACTATGAAATGCTTAGAATCCTTCACTCCTCCCTAAATAAGAAGGCATCATTATCATCATGGACAGCTATTAACAATGAAATTCGAATTCTTTACTCTTCTTAAATAGAAGCATCAATATCATCTGGACAGCTGATAACTATTGAAATGCTAATTAGAATCCTTCACTCCTCCCTAATAGAAGCAACAATTCATCATGGACAGCTATTAACTATGAAATTCTAATTAGAATTCTTTACTCCTTCCTAAATAAGAAGCATCAATATCATCATGGACTGCTGTTACAACAGGAAATCAATATTTTTTGTATTATTTAGTTTTAATTCTAGCAATAAAAGACTTCTTATTTAATGGTAAAATATGAATTCTTTAATAATGTTAACAAGGTGAAGAGTTTCAAAGCAGGTATCATGTTCTTGTACCTGAAAGATCCTATCTTTTTTTCTGGTTGTTGTACCTATCAGTGAGGCTATACCTCCCCCCTCCTCCTCCACCCCTCCTTATATTTGGAATCCGGCTCAAGAAAGAAAGCATTTGCTTTATGTTCATATCTCATATCTCAAGCATCAATCTCCTCTGAAAAAGATCTATTTTTGCAATGACAGAAATAAAAGAAAAAAAAAAGAAAAGAAAAAGAAAAGAATTTGTTTTAATGCCAAAACCTACATCATATGAAAATCTAAATAGAAGGGCATTGTGGGAAGACAAACAGTTTTGAAATCTCAGCCTTTGAAGAAAGTGAAGAGAGAGAGGAGAGAGAGAGAGAGAGAGAGAGAGAGAGAGAGGAGAGAGAGAGAGAGAGAGAGAAAATAAACAAAGAATGAAACAAGGAAAAGAGAACAAAGAAAAGGAAAAGAAGATAAGAGAGAGAAAGAGAGAGAATGAGAAAAGGGAGGGAAAATAAGAAAAAAAGAAACAAGGCAAAAAGAGGAGAGAAAAGAAGAAAACAAATAAGATTGAAAAGAAGAGAGGATAATTTATATAATATAAAATTAAATTATAAATTTATAATAAATATTATTATAATTTAATTGTATGTGAAAATTATNGAATATAGCCATTTACTAAGTAAATAGTCAATGTTTAGTATTTGAATCGTTTAACCAAGAAATCAAAGCCACATCACAGGGCATTTATTCAGACATTTGCAAAAATATATTCAAACAAAAAAAAAAAAAAAGAAAAAAGAAAAAAAGATGATGAATAAAGGAATAATTATTATTATAAATATATTATAATAAAAAGCTTCTTTGACCAATGAATCTATATTTTGCAACTTGTATGTAATTTCTAGCATTATTAACAGGGCCGTTTAGCTCAGTTGGTAGAGCGTCCGCCTTTGTCTTTCCTTTCCCTCTATTCCCCGCCTTACATTTTCCCCCATATTGTTACAAATTATTAGATTCCTAACACTTATGTACCATTAGTGTAGAAACCAAAATGGCTGTTATAATTTGCAGCGGCCGCCTTGAAGGATTGAGTGACTCGGCTTGACCTCAGTCTGATCCTCCTCCGGGGATACCGTGAGAATCGGTGGAGAAGACCCTATTCTGGTTTAATTAGAAGAGAGTTTAGTTCAGTATCGGCCAAACCACGAAGGTATCATATATCGGAAAACACGTATCAAAAAATCAGATATAAAAGAAAGAAGGGGACAAAAAAAAAAAAACAGCCCCCCACCCATTAACGTCTTCTTGTGTCTTGTCAATTGTCAAATAATTTATCCATTTTTACTGGAACACCAGAGGGGGGGGGGTCCCCATGGCGTAGTGGTTAATGTGCTGGACTGTGACTTCGTAGTGAGTTCCAACTCCAGTTTTGCTATTTTGGACTAATGCCCTTGGGAAATTTATGAACCCCTTTACCACCAGCTATAAGTTATAAATAGTACTACTACTGTTCTTCTACAAGGATGGCGATTTTTTTTATTTTTTTTTTTTATTTTAAAAAAAATGTTTTTTTTTATATAAAAACAAATGATGAAAGAAATATATATTCCCAGTATATGAAACACTTGGGTTACACAGTATTTGATGAACTACTGCTCCCTAAAACCCTTTCAAGATCTATATATGTAAATTTTAAAACTTTAGTAGATCGACCCTCTATTCATAATACCAGCAAATGTGATAGAATTATGCTAATGGTAAATGTGTGTTTTATATGTCAGAATATACAGTATCAAAAATCAGATTAAAAGAAAGAAGGGACAAAAAAAAAACAAAAAAAAGAGCACCCCCCCCCCCTTAATGTCTTCTTGTCTTTACTTTAATAGATCGACCCTCTATATATAATACCAGCTAATGTGGTAAAAAAGCATCTTAATATCAGAAAATACAGTATTAAAAAATCAGATTAAAAAGGAGACAAAAACAAAACAGAGCATCCCACCCTATTAATGTCTTCTTATGCCTTTAGATTGGCCCTCTATATATAATACCAGCATGTGTGGAGGCGCGTGGTAATGGTTAAAGTCAGGAAATGGACTTGTCACTCCGACTTCAAATCCTGGATGTGGCAATTGCATTTCACTTAGCGCTAATACCCTTGGAAAGGTATGAATCCTGCTCTCCCTCCAGCTATGGATAGAATAGTAGGGCAGATTAGGCTCTTTAACCTTGGTTAGCAACTGGTCTAGGAGAAGGAAAACTCTGAATTCAAACCTGTTGAACTCCGCTTAAGAAATTGACCTTGTGTCACATCCTGCTCGTGCGGAGGGTTGTAAAATATATATATATATATAATACCAGCAAATGTGGTGCTGTTTTATATTAGCATAGAATTATTCAAATGCTAAATGTGCGTCTTATATGCTAGGAAATTCTGTATTAGTCAAATTCCTCATTTATTATTTTCTTATCGAAGAGAACATTTGATGTTTTCCACATTGCGAGCCACAATGCGCTTCCATTCCATTCTTGATCTCACCCTTCTTCTTTTTCTTATTCCATATTGGCCTGGATCACTTGACAATATCATCGTCGTGGTGGTCGTCTTCCAAGTGGCTGATTCCGGTCTCTTGGATACCACTCAACAACTGCATGGGTCCACCTGTTGTCTGTGAACCTTGTGATGTATCCAGCTCAGCGGAACTTCTGCTTTCCATACTCCGCGATCATGTTCTTCAAATTCATTATAATAATATGATAAATAAGATACTTTTGTATAAGTTATGTCTGTCTGGTAATAGTTGTTGCATTTAGTCTATAAGATATATATATAATATGTATGTATGTATGATATATATAATATATTATAATATATGTATGTATGTGTGTATGTGTGTGTGGTGTGTATGTATATATGTATATGGTGTGTTGTGTATATATGTATGTTTGTATGTATATATGATATGTATGTATATATGTGTGTGTGTGTGTATATGTGTGTGTAATGTGTATGTGTGTGTGTATATATGTGTATTGTGTATATATATATGTGTTTGTATTATGTGTGTGTGTAATATATATGTATGTGTATGTATTGTATGTATATTATGTGTAATATATGTGTATGTATATGTATGTGGTTATTGTATGTGTGTGTTATTATATATGGATGTATATATGTATATGTATGTAATGTATATATATGATATATATAATGTATGTATATGTATGTATATATATATGTATGTAATATGTATGTATATATATATGTATGTGTATGTATGTATGTATATTATATATTATGTATTGTAGTATATATATGTATGTTGTGTATGTATATATATATATGTATGTGTATGTATATATATGTATGAATGTATGTATATATATATATGTATGTGTAGTGTGTATATATGTGTATGTATGTGTATATATGGATGTGTTATGTGTATGTGTATATATGGATGTGTGTGTATATATATGTGTATATATATATATATATATATATAAGAACTATTATAGGAAAGAGGTGGTAATGGTATTATTATAATTATTATTATAACATGTTAAGTGCATAGTGTCTTTCAGTAGATCTCTATGAATTTAAGAGGCTTTTAGAAATTCCTCTTTAATTTCATTGCATTCTGTGAACTTAATTTATTGATTCCGTCTAATGGAAACTGATCATTAGCCTTAAGTAAATTTATTTCCAATTCATTATCATAAGTCAGCAGCAATGAGTGGTGAATGTGGGGAGGTTCTGCTGTTAGAAATGGTTAAGTGGCTTTTGTTAACTGTAAAGTTTTGCTATCAGATAAAATGCATTTAATCCACTGCCATTCAGAGAGAGAGAGAGAGAGAGAGAGAGAGAGATATGAAATGGTCTGCTGTCTTATCTGTAAGTCAGATCTTCATTTTTTTTCTTATAAAATAGGTTCAATATTGAAGTACATAAATTCATACCTGGTCTGTACACATGAACATATAAAATAATGTTTTACATCCTACAACATGTAATAAGTCCCACGTGCAATACCCTGTCCTCATCAGCTGCAAACTAGGTGTGATAATACAGTTTCAGTGCCTAAAAGTGGACTGCCACACCTAGCTGTAAGAATGATCTCATTGCCCCTTCCAGCTGGGAAAATTTGGCTCAGGACCGCCCTCGGTGGCGGCAGGTTCTCTGTAGAGGACTGTTCGTGTCTGAAGTCACTGTGGCGCAACACCATGAAGCTAAGCGGTCCAAAAGAAAGCAGTGACAACAAAGCACTGGCACATCAACATCTTCAGGGACAGCCTTCACATGCAACATCTGTGCTCGAGAATGTTTTTCAAACATTGGACTTCACAGTCACAGGAGGCGCTGTAACTTCAGGGGCACAAAAACTATATTATAGTCTTCCGAGACTGAAAAGCCAATAATAAAATGAAATAAATGGATGAATAAATAAATAAATAAGGTCTGTTCATCTTAGCAGTTTCAAGTTGAATTTATTTTGTGATTTTCTTAATAACGCATCTACTTTCACCCATGTAGATCCGGCCAACACCGGGGGTCCAGTGGCTTCGGCCCTGGATCTTTACAAGTTAATAGAGTCAATCCCAGGTGGCTGTCCTCCCAGGCAATACCCGCCCCCTTGATTTAAAGGGGCAGGGCTGGGTTTATTGCCCAGCACCTGAGGCGCCACCCTTGAGAAGGAATGCCGACGGATCGACGCAATTTTTCACCCGCCACCCATGAGCTTCGGTTTGTGGGTGGTGCCACATTAATAGGGCCTTGTGCCTAACCCATACAAGTGGGGTACTAGGTAAATAAAATCTACTTTCACCCATTGATGACATTAGGCACTTGTATTAACCGTCATTAATTGTCCTTGATGTCATGCAATCACATGTTGATAAGTTGTGGTAAATTTTGCATATATATATATCATATCTGCTTAAGATTTTTGACTTCAAATTCCCTGTCTGCTTAGAACTTTTCCCCGCACGTCACTCAGCAATGAGGTCCATAATTCTGGGGGGGGGGTGATTCTGACTCTTAACCCTATCATTCGATTTATATTCTCCAACAGGGGAATTACAGCGTTCGCATCAGCGTGTCATATGAATCGTAAACCTATTAGGCAGTCAAACTTTCTGTATACATTCACATATATATATATGTGTGTGTGTATTATTATTATTATTATTATTATTATTATGGAGATTCAGTGTCTGTTTGTCTGTAACCGAAACTACCTCACTGTTTATGTTACACTACCCTCAGGAATTCAATGAGTATTTAATTTATAGACAAAATCATTAGCACATAGAATAAATCTTATTTATTAACGATGTCTCTATGAAAACATGAGGTAGATTTGCCTCAAAACAACCCATGTTATTAATGTATTTAAAATCCTGCAATGTGTCTTATATATCACTTAGAAATAAAGGTTTACATAATATATGATGTGGTTAATTTGCATACTGATTTTAACAAAAGCAGGTTTAATAAATAATTACTTGGTTTTATTGGTCTCTTATATTATTGTTTTATTCTCCAACATATTAAAATCTATCCTATAAATGATTTTATATAGAAACCAATTAAGATATAATTAAAATAAGTGTAATCTTTTCATATGTGTTCTTATTTAATTTTGTTAGTCTTTCTAAGAGAAGGAAAATTCTTGACTTGACCATAATATTGAATGTTGGACTATTTTTTAAGGAAATGAATGTTTCATTTATTGTTCATTTCTATCGTGGTAAATATATATATTTACCAACTCCTCCCCACGAGCAGGATGCAACACAAGGTCAATTTCTTAAGCGGAGTTTAACAGGTTTGAATTCAGAATTTTCCTTTTCCTAGACTGGTTATCTAGCCATGGTTAAAAAGCCCAGTCTGCCCTGCTATTTACCCATAGCTGGAAGGAGAATTGGATTCATGCCTTTCCCAAGGGTATTTCTTAGGACTCCATTAGACCACACACCTCCATACCATGGTAAATATAGTTTCAGTCTTGACACATTTTGAAAGCACCGCATATAATTATCTTTTACTTATTTTCTATGCTTACTAGGGCAACCAATCTAGGAGAAGGAAAATTCTTGACTTGACCATAATATTGAATGTTGGACTATCTTTTAAGGAAATTAATGTTTCATTTATTGTTCATTTCTATCATGGTAAATATAGCTTCAGTCTTGACACATTTTGAAAGCACCTCATATAATTAGCTTTTACTTATTTTCTATGCTTACCAGAGCAACCAATCTAGGAGAAGGAAAATTCTTGACTTGACCATAATATTGAATGTTGGACTATCTTTTAAGGAAATTAATGTTGCATTTATTGTTCATTTCTATCATGGTAAATATAGCTTCAGTCTTGACACATTTTGAAAGCACCTCATATAATTAGCTTTTACTTATTTTCTATGCTTACCTCCGCTTTTCTGCTTCGTTTGGGGCAATGCTACCTGCTGCTGATAGTGTTGCACTGCTGTTTGATATTTTCTTTGTCCTTCTATTAAGTGTAAATTGGGCATGAATATATGCCTTTTCAACTTTTTATTAAACACCCATTCAAAATCAAGGACTAGGTGCGTGTGTGTGTGTGTGTGTGGAGTGAAACAGCTGAGGAATTTTTTTCTGGGTGTGTTTGGGACAGGCAAAGCACTCTTTCTCGAAACTCCCTTACCAAGTTTTCTAGCCTTTCCCCTAATAATACCCACCCCTCCGCCGCTGCGAAGCCGACTTACTACCCCACCCCACCCCAGCCTGGCACCAGAGTTCTTTTAGGGTGTAAATACATCACTAACCAACTTGCCACTTGACCTCTTGTCTAAATAAAAATGCCTTTTACTTTTTTCACATGTGCTCCTCTCTCTCTGTTGCCTCTGTCTATCTCCTCATTTTAAGAGAGGGAAGGGGAGAAAGAGAGAGAGAGAAGGAAAGAAAAGAGAGAGGAAAGAAGAGAAGGGAAAGAAAAAGAGAGAAAGAGAAAAGGAGAGGGGGGAAAAGTGAAAGGGGGAGGGAAGAATAGAGATGAGGGAAGAATGAAAGAGAGGTAGGAAGTGAGAGAAAAAAAGAGTGAAAGAGAGAGAAAAAGAGGGAAGGGTGAAAGGGGGAGGAAAGAAGAGTGACAGGGAAAGGAAAGAAGAGAGAGAGGAGGGAAAAGTGAAAGAGTGAGGAGGGAAGAGGAGAAAGAAGGAAGAGAGAAAGAGAGAAAAAAAGAGTGTGTGAGGAAGGAAGAATTCTGATTTTAATTCTTCAAATTAATTCAAATTTCTTCATTGTTGGAACGTGATAAATTTCAGGAAATTAGACTAAATGTTTTTTTTTGTTTTTTTTCATTTTATTTTATTTTTCAGTTTTTAATTTGTCCAATTGTCTAGACTATTACACATCATTTGCAATTTAAATTCTTAATCTTACAACTTAAAAAAAAATTTCTTTAACAATATAAAATTTATTACTTTTTTTTTTATTTCCTGTTATTTTTCACCCACAAAATCCATCATTAAAAAAAAAAAAGTTTTTTTTGTGTATTTTTTAATTCTTGTGTCCAGCGTGTGATGCTATATTGTATCTGGCGGTGAGGCTCCATTTCTCGAAACTCTGGGGAGTGTGGAGTTATTCCTTTAATGCCAGTTCTCCCAGGTTCATTCTGACCTGTGGTGGTGTAATGTTTAGCAAGCTAGCCTAGTAGATCCATCATTATTGAATAGCAGCGAGTTCAACCCTTGCTGAATGCCCCACACTTGTGTATCACATCCTACCCATGGTAAATGGGTTGGATAAAAAAAGGGTGTCCCATTGTGTGGAAATGGTTATCAAGTTAGTCTCGCAGCTCCATTTCTTCTGAATAGTGAGTGCAACCTTCACTGGATGCCCCATATGCCTGTTAGGGTTCCATCTATGGGTCAAATAGATCTGTTTGAAAATTGTTCAGATCCAATGGGAATACTTGAAACCATATAAGACAAAAGGGTAATTTATGAGGAAGTGCGTCCCGGTCTCCTGCCTCAAGAGTTGCTGCCCGGTGACTATTAAAATAACAACCCAGCTCAGTCTATTCAAAACTATCCATCTATCTATCTCAATTTGTTCATATTTATCTATATTACTTTAAATATTTATTTTTATTCATGTTTGTTTAATGTCTTGTTTTTAGTTTAAATAAACAAGAATTATGACAAAAAAAGAAGCGCCCCCCCCCCAAAAAAAATACATTTACTTGTCGAAAATATCTATCTATCTCCATTTGTTCATATCTATCTATATTATTTTGTTTGTTTATCTATCTATCTATCTCAGTCTATTCAAAACTATATATCCAACTTCATATCTAAACAAGAATTACGGCAAATTACGATAAATAAACAAGAATTACGACAAGCTGGGGTTGTTATTTTGATAGTCACTGGGTAGCGGTTTTTGAGGCGGGAGACCAGGACGCACTTCCTCATAAATTACCGACAAAAGGATAGATCTGATGAGCAAGCCAAGCAAACCACAGGATGTTACTTGATTTTGTTGTGGGTGCATATAGCGTGTCTTGGTAGGTACAGTCTGTCAGAGGCCCACCCTTTTGGATGGGGTATTAGAATACACCAACTGCACACCTGTTGGCCATGGGTGGCGACCCATGATGATTAAGGATGAAACCCAGGTGGATGAGCAGTGCATGACATGCAACACTCCAGTTAGACCGTTACTTGGGCTAGACGGGCACTCAGACTCCCTCCAATCAATCGGCTGGTCACATCAAGCCCTAGCACCTATGACATTAAACTCTATCTAATGGTGAAGTTCCAGTTCTGGAGGTTTGGGGAATGTGGAGCACCCCTTCATCACCATTACTCCCTGGTCCGCTCTGAACCAGAATGGTAATACCTGTTAGGGTCCCATCTATAGGTTAGATAAAAAAAACATGAGTTTATAAACAAAATTGTGTATCCATTAAGAATGACTTTATTTCAAAACTTTGTTGACATTAAATGACCCACCAAGGTTGATATGCCGTAAAACAAACCTGTCTGACCAAACCTGTCTGAGCCGATCCTTCCAGGCCTACAACTGGTTTGAATTCAGTTTTCCTTCTAGACTGGTTGCCATATCAAGGTTAAAAAGAAACCCAGTCTGCCTTGATATTTACCTATAGGTGGCAGGAGAATAGTTGGATTCTTACCTTTTCCTGTGGGTATTCATGCTAGGTGAAATGCAAACGGCTTCATTCAGAATTTGAATTTGTGTAGCCAAGCCCTTTTACAATAACCCCTGCACCACGAGTTTTATTACTGTTAATTATGTCATAGTCATATTCCTTTCTTTCTATCTGTCTATCTCTTTGTCTATCTATTTTTATTCTTGATCTTACTATGTCTATATCTATTTATATTTTGCTTCCTATCTAATATTGATCTCCGTATGTGTCTATCTCTAAATCTTAAGGTCAGAGGGCCGCAGCCACACTGCATCTCTGATGGTGCTGTGGTTCCATAGCAAGTAGGTTTTTTTATGGGGTGGAGTTGATAGCCCTATGGCCCCTGGTTTTGAATTCATAGTTGTTTTTCCTTCTCCTAGATCAGTTTAGCTTTATCAAAGCTAAAGTGCCAAGTCTGCCCTACTATTTACCCATAGCTGAGGGAAAAAGAATGGCTCATACTTTTTTTTTTTTTTTTTTAATTTTTTTTTTAGGAATATTTATTTACAGGGGCCGGGTTGGCTCAGTCAGTAGAGCATTCAGCTAGAAACCACAATGTTCCTAGTTTGATACCGGTCCTCGCCAACTCAGTGTATGAGTAGCACAGGGATCTGTGCGGTAAAGTAAGGAGCTGATGGTAGGTGTGGCGCTCCATTTCAGACGCTAAAATAATCTCCTTGGTCTAGCGCAAGTGAAAAGGGGATAGACTCCCTCGCCGATTGGCTGATACCGACTTTAGGCCGCCCCGATGACTTTTTAACATCCATAAAAATTAGTATTACATTCATGAAAAATTTGTATATTACATTTACGAAAAGGTAGTGTAATTACATTCATGAAAATTTTTTTCCCAACGGCATTAGCAGGAAAGTGAAATTCAAAAAACCTCATCAAAGATTTAAACTTTTTTCCTTCTCCTAGACTGGTTGCCTTACTAATGCTAAAGATCCAAGTCTGTTCTACTATTTAACCATAGCAGGGGTGGAGTAGTAAATTAATTATTTTTCTTAAGGGTATTAGTGCGAATGTGGACTGTAAATTGCCTTGGCCAATATTTGAACTTAGCTTATTGAATCCATTTCCTAATAGGATAACCATTGCACCATTGCACCTCCATTGATGTTAAAAATATTTGTTAATATTATTAATATTTTTGTTAATTAGTTGTGTTATTTTTAGTTCTAATTTTATTCATTTTGTGTCAGATTTTTTTTTCCCATATGTGTTAAGAATCCATTTCCTAATTACGATAACCATTACGCATATAACTTCATGAATGTTAATAATATTAGTTAATATCATTAATATTTTTAATTAGTTGTATTGTTTTTAGTTCTAGTTTTATTCATTTTGTGCCAGATTTTTTTTCTTTATTTATTTTCTTCTTTTTTTAATTTTTTAAAATTTTTATTTCATATGGATTAAGAATTTATCCTGTATAATTTTCTTCCCATGTTTTCGTTCCCTTTGAGGAGAGATATTTTGACAGCTGATGAAAACTTGTGAAGCAGGGAAGCTATCTTGGGGGTGAGGTGGGAAAGAGGAACTTTTCTCATACAAGTTTTGGTTTTTCGGGTTCCATGGTGGTGGAGAGATCTGGAAATCCTTGAAACGATTTTTGCAGATGTCAAAATTCTGTAAGAAAGTTGTCCCCGAGCTGTAAATCAGCAGATTCTCCCGGCGCCTCTGGGACATTGCAAAGTTAAAAGACAGCATGTTGTGATTTCCGTTTTGAGGACCGTTTAATACCTTTGACACAGTGCCATTACAACAACAACAACAACAACAACAACAACAATAATAATAATAATAATAATAATAATAATAACAACAACAAAATAAAAATAAAAATTAATTTCTACCCTTGATGTGCTTTCAATTAATAACTAAAAATAATTTTTTCTTCTTCCAATTGGTTTACCTCAACTTCCAATAAAAATACATGAGGGCTTTAGAATACACCAAGTGCACCTCTGCAGAAGGGTAAGACATTCCTCCTAATAGCGCCACTTGTTAGCTGTGGTTGGCAATCCCTGATGCGTAAGGACGTCAAGCCCTAGCACCTATATGATTGTCCCATCCCTATTGCCCTTATGGAAAGCCCCAACCCTTTTTACTATATATATATTTACTAACCCCTCTGCACGAGCAGGATGCGACACAAGGTCAATTTCTTAAGCGGAGTTTATCAGGTTTGAATTCAAAATTTTCCTTCTCCTAGATCAGTTGCCTTACCATGGTTAAAGAGTCCAGTCTGCCCTACTATTTGCCCATAGCTGGAGGGGTATTAGCACTAAATGAAATGCAATTACCAAGTCCAGGATTTGAACTCGGGGTGACGAGTCCATTTCCCATGACTTTAACCATTACACCACGCGCTTCAACCCTTTTTACCATATATGTGCTAGAAGGCAGTGGCTGAGGGTCTTAATGTCCTGGGTATGATGTTAAACTCTATCTGATGGTGAAGTTCCAATTTTGGTGCTCTGGGGAGTGTGGAGTGTCTGTTTATCACTATTACTCCCACTCTGAGTGGTAGTACCTGTTAGATAAGAAAAATACCACTGTATTGTATAAAAACATAATAAAATAGAATGTAATGAATTATGTGCTGTAATATGTTTTAATGTTCATTTTATTTTTTTATGAATATTTTTCTTTGATGTAATAAATTTGGAAAAATAAATGTTTTTAGTGAACTTATTAATATAAGCATATCTGAAGCTTGCTCGTACCTAAAATTTTAGCTTGGAACACAAAGCAAAAAATTGTCTGTGAGAGCTCAAAACTCGTAAGTTAAGGTACCACTGTATATATATATATATGATTGTTTTTGATCATTCTCTGTTTCTCTCTTCAAGAATCTGCTAGAAAACAATCATATCTTAAAACAGTCCCAATTGTCTTCCTATCAATATGCTCTGATGAAGATTTTTTGATGAAATCGAAATATTGGCAATATTAGCAAGCAATACAAAGTTGTAAAAATAAATTCAATTGAGCAACATCTGGGTTTTTTTTTTATATCATTTTATCTATATATATATATACCGTTGGATTCATTTCCTTACTCTTAGCTAATATCCTGTCTTTGAAAATACACACTAGATATATATATATATATATATATATATGTAGTCATCCACAGACACCCTGTTTCGACGTATCACATCTCTTCAGTGTGGCTAGACATTTGTAAGTTACCTACAGCCGGAATGAAAATTTGATCAATTCAGCATCAGTCAGACAGCTTAACCGCTCAGCTATCATCACCTACAGAATGGGAAGGGGATTTTAACTGTTTTAATACACACATCTGTATGTATGTATAGGCCACCATAGAGTGCTCAATCCTTTTTACAAGAGAGCGTTGCATTTACGCTTTAGTTGGTGGTCGTTTGCAAAATCCCCTCCAAAGTGCTCAACCCTCTGGGGGATGGGGAGCATATATATATATATATATATATATATATATATATATAAGGTATCCAAATGACTGGTAGTAAGGATGATTCCAGTTGAGATCCGCAAAATCTTACTGTATAACCATAGTGTATGCTCCTGTAGTTACAAACATATATTCATACAAGGATTTTTATAAATCCCTAAAGAGAGCTCAATGTATAATAATAAATTAGATTAAATACAGAGCAATATTTAACTTTCAAAGAAAGAAAAAAACTTAACAAACCGTCATCCGTAATAAATTTATTTCGACCAGAAGCTCAAAAGGCTTTTAAAAGCCTTATATATATATGAGAAGAAAATGTTTTAATAATATAACAAACACAGGCTGTTATGATCAGGAAACAATTTTTTTTTTTTTTATGTGTCAATACTTAAGCATTTCGGTACATTGTACCATCTTCAGGACACTGTTAAGTAATGTTTATGTGAGGGACAAAATGAAAGATATTAAGTGTATAGTGAATGTCCCTCACATAAACATTACTTAACAGTGTCCTGAAGATGGTACAATGTACCGAAATGCTTAAGTATTGACACATAAAAAAAAAAAAAATTGTTTCCTGATTATAACATCCTGTGTTTGTTATATTTTTAAAACATTTTCTTCTCATATTGTCGGATTGATTTCCTCCCCGTATTTCCATATATATATTATATATATATATATATATAATATACCAAGCGTGTTGGTAGATCCTTGCGGAGAGAAAAAACCCGGCAGAGAGTTTGATTGTAAAAATATACTACCAAACATCAACCAGGAAGAAAAAAATTTTTGAAAAAAAGAAAAGACCAAGATATTCATACCAACAAAAAATAATCTATTGGTATAGTATTTGGCCAAAAGAAAAAACAATTTATATGCATATATATGTATATAAGATATATATATATTCATATAACCGCTAGGAGAAAGCTAATTTGTAAAAAGTGCTCGATACCTAAGTAGAGCCAAGTAATAAGGATATCTACTGAGTCAGACGAACCTACTATTAGTTTCGCATAAAGCTCTTCAGGGCTAAAATCTGACTCTATTTTAGCCCTGAAGAGCTTTATGCGAAACTAATAGTAGGTTTATCCTTATTATATATATATATATATACACACACACCTTTGGTGTTGGAATGAAACTGGAGACATATACAAGATGTTGAATGATCAAAGAGAAATTCTTTTATAATGATCAAAGAGAAATTCTTTTATAAGTTTCTAAATAAAAATTTTGTTAACTAAAAAAAAAATTGTTTTAAATCTTTCTGCCTTTTTTTTTTTTTTTTTTTTTTATCATCAACAACTTGTTTTCATTTTCATATAATTCTATTTCTATTCTATCCTAGTCCTTCTATTCTATGAATGCACGTACGTGCAAGAAACTTGGTGGAAAGATGCGTCTTGGCTTTTTATTGCGATTGGCCTAAATAAGTATAAACACACACTCATACATACACACACACACACGTGTGCATGTTTGTTCATGACTTTGTGCATTAGACATGTAAAATTGATTACGTCATGTTCAGATGACATTGGCAGACGAGTATCTTTTTTTTTTTTTTTTTTTTCCAAGATAGTGTGGGGGTGGGGGTTGGGGGGTGCCACACCAAGTCTACTTGGGTGTTAGTCGCTGTTGTTGTTGGTGTCAATGCCTCCTCCCCATACTGATTTTGGCAGACAGCCAGTCGGCTCAGTTTGGAGATCTGGTCTGCTGGGCACCTCGTTAATTTTTGTCAAGATAAGACTCTTTGTCTGTATCTTCACCTCTCTATCTATCTCTCTATCTCTCTCCTCTCTCTCTCTCTCTCTCTTCTCTCTCCTCTCTCTTCTTTTCAATCTTATTTGTTTTCTTCTTCCCTCTTTTTTCCCTTGTTTCCTTTTTTCTTTTCCCTCCCCTTTCTCATTCTCTTTCTCACTCCCTCTCTCTCTTTCTCACTCTCTCTCTCTCTCTCTTTCTTTTCAATCTTATTTGTTTTTCTTTTCTTTTTGCCTTGTTTCTTTTTTCTTATTTTCCCTCCTTTTCTCTCTCTCTCTTCTCTCTCTCTCTCTCTCTTTATCTTCTTTTTCTTTTTCTTTTCCACTCTTTTTCCCTTGTTTCATTCTTTGTTATTTTCTCTCTCTCTCTTTCTCTTTTCTCTCACTTTCTTCAAAGGCATGAATTTCAAAACTGTTTGTCTTCCCACAATGCCCTTCTATTTAGATTTTCATATGATGTAGGTTTTGGCATTAAAACAATTTCTTTTTCTTTTCTTTTTCTTTTTTTTTTTTTTCTTTTATTTCTGTCAATTGCAAAAATAGATCTTTTTTCAGAGGAGATTGATGCTGAGATATGAGATTATGAACATAAAGCAAATGCTTTTCTTTCTTGAGCCGATTCCAAATATAAGGAGGGGTTGGAGGAGGAGGGGGAGGTTAGCCTCAACTTGATAGGTACAACAACCAGAAAAAAAAAGATAGGATCTTTCAGGTACAAAGAACATGATACCTGCTTTGAACTCTTCACCTTGTTAACATTATTAAAGAATTCATATTTTACCATTAAATAAAGAAGTCTTTTATTGCTAGAATTAAAACTAAATAATACAAAAAATATTGATTTCCTGTTGTAACAGCAGTCCATGATGATATTGATGCTTCTATTTAAGGAGGAGTGAAAGATTCTAATTAGCATTTCATAGTTATCAGCTGTCCATGATGATATTGATGCTTCTATTTAGGAAGGAATAAAGAATTATAATTATAATTTCATAGTTAATAGCTGTCCATGATGATACTGATGCTTCTACTGAGGGAGGAGTGAAGGATTCTAATTAGCATTTCATAGTTATCAGCTGTCCATGATGATACTGATGCTTCTATTTAGGAAGGAGTAAAGAATTCTAATTAGCATTACATAGTTAACAGCTGTCCATGATGATATTGATGCTTCTATTTAGGAGGGAGTGAAAGATTCTAATTAGCATTTCATAGTTATCAGCTGTCCATGATGATATTGATGCTTCTATTTAGGAGGGAGTGAAAGATTCTAATTAGCATTCATAGTTATCAGCTGTCCATGATGATATTGATGCTTTATTTAGGAGGGAGTGAAAGATTCTAATTAGCATTTCATAGTTATCAGCTGTCCATAATGATATTGATGCTTCTATTCAGAAAAGAATGAAAGATTCTAATTAGCATTTCATAGATAACAACTGTCCATGATGATATTGTTGCTTCTATCTAGGAAGGAGCTAACTTTTTTAATTAGAATTTCATAGTTAATAGCTGTCCATGATGATACTGATGTTTCTATTTAAGAAGGAGTGAAGGATTCTAATTAGCATTTCATAATCAACAGCTGTCCATGATGATTTGGTGCTTTTATGTAGGAAGGAGTGAAAAATTCTAGAATTTCATAGTTAATAGTGGTCCATTTATGATATTCTCATTTAACTCTTAACATCTTATACCACCTCATTCCACCCGGCCGGAATTCACATTTGTTTTGTTAATCTACCCCAAACGATAGCCTTTGTTTAAATGTAATATGAAACATTTAGAAGTCTTTGATTTAAGGAAAATAACAGCTAAGTTTAAAGGAAAATGCCATTTTTAGTCATTTTTTGATAAATCCTGATAGGAACAGGTCTCTGGACTTAGAAAATTCTCAACAGGATGTTAAAGGAGTCAAGTTATAATTTGTATTTCCCAGCATTTCCAGTTGTGGTTTTTTCTTTTTGAGGTTATTATTATTTAATCATATTAGTTAGAGCTGCGTAAATGGAGTTCAAAACTGTTTGAATCATATAAATATCTCCAGTGGTTCAAAAGTTATGAGAATTTAAAAAGTGGACATGATTTTGTTAAAAAAATATGTCAAATCACAGACCCATTCAAAACAAACAATTCAGTAATTTCTTCACTATTTCTTTATTTTTGGAGCAATTTTGATAAAACTTGACATTCTTATGTAAAATTCTATGTTCTTTCTGATTCTGCACTCAAATTATATCTATCTCTATCCTGTAACGCATTATTTAGAGAATAAGAGGTATGGATATCTGTGTTTGTTTGTTTTGTTTTTTCTTGTTTTTTTCTTTTTAAAGTTTACCACAAGATTATTCAACATTTTCCTTTTAATATTGCATGTATACACATATATAAGTATTAATTTAAATAACATCACTTTGAACTTAAAAATATCTTTTTAAATACCTGCTATGTTGTATTACATACAAGAAATAGAATAACTCTTTATATAATTTTTTAAAGCAAAGCGTGGGGTTCATACCTTTATCATGGGTATTAGTCTGAACATAATAGCAAGACTGGGGTTTGAACTCGTTTACTACATTGCTTCAGTCCAACATGTGAACCACTAGGCCAGGGGGAGTCCCCACCCCCTACTTGGGGTTGGGACTGTTACAGCTCAAATGCAGATGTTTTTTTAACTTGTATTGAATTCTATCAACATTATATTCATATTTTATCAACATTATATTTTTACATTTTAGAATTGTTGTTTATCTGGGGGTGGGGGGTGAGGGTGGGTGTATTGTAATTGATGCATGTGTAGATGAAAAAAGACAAGATCTCTTCTGTCCATCCACCCTCTTCCTAATGCATCCGCCCTCTTCCTAATCCATCCCTGTTATTGGCAACAAGTGAATTGTTTGCTCCATTTTAAAATCTCAGAGGGTACCATCTGCTGCCTCTTCCTATCCTCATGTTCACAAACGTCCCACCCCTGTCATTGATCTTCTTCTTCTTCACACAGTTCTAACTGTAATTCATCTTCCTTTTACTCTAGACAATTATTACACAATTCCTAATTTAAAGAGAAAAGAGAGAAAGGCATGCACACACACTTCATATTTAACTGATGTTGCTTCAAGTTTAATGTCACAAGTATCTAGTTCATTGAGATTGCTAGTATTATATATGAATTATCTCTGTGCATGTGTATATATATATATATATATATAGAGAGAGAGAGAGAGAGAGAGACAGATTTAAGTTTTAATAGCATAGACACAAAGTTAATGGTGCTTGGTGACTGTTAGTTTCTCACAATTGTTGGTCTGAGGATTGTATAGACAAGCAACTGAGTCACCAAGCAACATTGACTCTGTGTTTGTTATCCAATATATATATATATATTGAAATATGTGTATTTGGGCAGCATTCTTTCATTTATAGATGTAGAATTAAACAAAAGACACATCTCTTGTTTAACAATTTTATTTTTGATCTTTGAGTTTTCTGGCCAACTTTTTAGTATTTGGGTGGAATTTGTGGATAAGTCCGCCAAAGTTCAAGTCCCGAGTACTTTCGGCACTTCGAAGTGCCATCATCAGGGGTGATGTGTTCAAGTTTTTTTTTGTTTTTTTTACTCGGGACTTGAACTTTGGTGGACTTATCCACGAATTCCACCCAAATATTTAAAAGTTGACCAGAAAACTCGAAAAGATCAAAAATAAATTGTTAAACAGGAGATGTGTCTTTTGTTTAATTCTACATATATATATATATATATATATATATATTATATATATATATATATATATATATGGATAGCTATGGGATATAGTAGAGCAGGTTGGGCTCTTTAATCTTGGTATAGCAAGCCCATCTAGGAGAAGAAAAACTCTGAATTCAAACCTGTTAAACTCTGCTTAAAAATTGACCATGTGTGACATACTGCTTGTGTGGAGGGGTTGGTAAATACACACACACACACATATATATATAAATGGCTATATACCTTGTTTTGGAAATGTGTATTTTTTAAAATGAATTTACCAACAAACATTACTGATAGTTTTATGCTATTGGTAGCAATCCTGTCGATGGTAAAAGAAATTACTTATATTTATCATTTAAAAAGAATTTACTTATATAATAATTCTATCTCTTGTTGTTGAACAATTTGTTTTGTATGTCAAAACCTTTTTCCCCTGTTGCCAAAACATACAACTTACACTATATATATATATATTTTTTTTTTTGTTGGGGGAGAATATGTGCTTAATTGAAGTCGTACCCAATTTTGAAAGTTAATTAATAATTAACTTGAAAGTTAATTAATTAATTATTAACTTTCAAAATTAGGTACGACTTCAATTAAGCACAAATTCTCCCAAAAATTGTCGGCTAAAAAGGAGCCATATCATAAATACATCGCTTGTGTATCTACTTCTCATATATATATATATATATATATAATATATATATATATATATATATATATACACACACACACACACACAACCTTGAGGTTTGTTTCGCTGTCGTTTATCGCAAAAGATTTATACACACACACGCAACCACACACCTAAAAAATGCACAATGCTTTCTTTTCGATACACACACTTACACAGTCCCATGCTCACACCGTAAAAGAGAATATTTGATGTCATATTTCAAACCGTCTTCTTTTTTCAAACCTCAAAATTTTAAACAGACTGAATAACAAGGAATATCACTCGCTTTTCTCGTTATTCTGTGATAAAAAATTTCTTATTACCTTCCATATACCAACAAATGCCCTGAAGATGATCTAATTAATAGATTGAAACACTGCAGCGTCGGCCAATAAACTCACCACTTAACTCATTTAAACCTGTGTTTTTTCAATCTTTCTTAATATGCTACATATCGTCGGATTCACTTCCTTTTCTTCACATATATATATATATATATATATATGAGAAGTAAACAAACAGACGATGTTTGTGATATGGCTATTTTCAGCCGACAATATTTGGGAGAATATCAATTAAACACATATTCAATTAAACACATATTCAATTAAACACATATTCTCCCAAATATATATATATAACACATATTCAATTAAACACATATTCAATTAAACACATATTCTCCCAAATATATATATATATATATATATATATACTAGAAACGGCTACCCGGCGTCGCCTGGATAGAGTGTGGATTTTTTAAAAGTTAGTCTCACTGGTCCATTATTACTGAATCATGATTTGGATCCTCGCAGGATGCCCCATTAAATCCCTATGTAAAAAAGACCTTGCATTGATCCAGCCACTCTGAAAAGAAAAATTAATATCTACTTGTCAAAATATAAAATGCAAAAAAAAAAACAATTCTATGCTGTTATCATTTAGATTTTATTTTTTTATCTTCACTAATATAAATCAAATCTTTTCATTATCTTTGCTCAAAAACCAAGCCCTGGTGATATTTAATGTGTATATATATTTACTTTGTCGTTAATTGTTTTATTTTCGAAGTTTCCTCCTGACATACAGATACACACAACTACCCTTTATATATGTATAGATATATATATATGTTGAAAAAATGAATAAAGGAAAGAAAAGTATAGGATGGATAATATAGGATATTTTAATCAATATTACTTACACGTGTTTCGGTCAGGAGTTTATCCATGTGTACATAATTCAAACTATTATTATTATTTTTAAATAAAAATTTCATTTCATTTGATTATTTAAAAATAATAATAATAGTTTGAATAATGTACACATGGATAAACTCCTGACCGGAACACGTGTAAGTAATATTGATTAAAATATCCTATATTATCCATTCTATAATTTCTTTCCTTTATTCATTTTTTCAACATAACGTCAGATTCACTTCCAGTTTCATTTTACATATATATATATATGTATAAATATAGACCATTTATGTATGTACTTATTTTCTATGTGAGTATGTCATTCATGTTTGCTCACAGCAGAATTACATTATTCATAAATTTAACACGGAAAATGTTTTTATAAATGAAGTTGTCACACATTATAATTATATTTGTCTATATTGTCTAAACCAGGGATTTCCAAACTTTTCATATTAGTGACACACTTTAAAAAAAAAAAAAAACTTATTTATTACTTATATTTTGTTAGGTTAAATATATAATTCACTATGTATATACAAGGTGTGTCATAAAAGTATCTAGATTGAAGCTGTATTAACCAAGATAGAAATGAACAATGAATGGAACATTAATTTTTTTTTTCAGAATACAAGGTGTGTCACAAAAGTACCCAGTTTGAAGCTGTATTTACCAAGATAGAAATTAACAATGAATGGGACATTAATTTTTTCAGAATACAAGGTGTGTCAAAAAGTACAAAAAATCTTGATACATTTTTGGTACACTTTGCGTGTGTGTGTGTGTGTGTGTGTGTATATATATATCACACAACCACACACACACACACACACATACATACATATATATATATATATCTGTGTATGTGTCTGTGTGGTCAAAAAGGATTGATAGAAATACTTGAAACTATATAAATATGTGCAAATTATTAGTATTAGATAGAAATACTTGAAACCATATAACTGTGTGTAAATTATTGTATTAAGAATAGTTACTTGAAGTCATAATTGCTTACAAATAATTATCATTAGTTACTTAAGACCGTTTATAATTGCTTGCAAAATAGATAACTAGCCAAAAGACTGACCTAAATAACCCAACAAGGTTTGACATGCAGTAAAACCAACCCCCACCAGCCATTAACTATCTTTGATAAATAGAAGAGTGTTTATCCTGCAAACATATGCCACTTTGTGTATCAAGAAACATACATCATTTTGGCTCAAGTTGACCCGGTGAGATTTCCTGTATATTCACATAAACACTGTTCGTATATAATATATAAGTATATTGTTGTGTTAATACTTTATCTGCCTAACTGAGAAAATGGTCTCCTATTTATCATTCTTATTATCAGAAGAAATTAGTTTACTTAAAGTTTGTTACTTTCTAGATGATAGGACTTCTCTCATATATATATATATATATATATATATATATATATATATATATATATGGAGGCGCGTGGTCTAGTGGTTAGAGTCGTGGAAAATGGACTCGTCGGTTCGAGTTCAATTCCTAGACTGCTGTTGGCATTTCACATAGCACTAATACCCTTGGGAAAGGTATGAATCCATATATTCTCCCTCCAGCTATGGGTTAAATAGTAGGGCAGACTGGGCTCTTTAACCCTGGGTAGGTAACCAGTCTAGGAGAGGGATAACTCTGAATTCAAAATTCCTGAGGTCGGTCGTTGATTGGGTTTGTGGCAACCCTTGATGCACCAATTCTTTCCTATCGACTGTGCCAAAAAGTGCGGAATGGTCCTACACAAGCCTTCACCACTATAAACAAATCACTGTGTTGGTAGTTCACTGGATGAACACTCATGCGTCAAAACTCAACGAGAGAGTCCATTTTATATATATATATATATATATATAAGTCATCCACAAACGTGTTTCGGCGTTTCACGCCTCTTCAGTATGATTAGACACAACAACTACTTCTGACCAGGAGCGAAATCCGACTGACTTTTCGCCAGCCTGATTCATTAACCTCACGGCCATTTGATAGCTGCCGTAAAGGGGTGGTGTTTAAACTATTAAATACATAGATTTGTTTATATATTTTACGATCACCAGAGAGATCCAGTCTGTAAACAAACAATATATATATTTACCACACCCTCTGCTTGAGCAGGATGTGACATAAGGTCAATTTTGTAAGCAGAGTTTAACAAGTTCGAATTCAGAGTTTTCCTTCTCCTAGACTGGTTACCTAGCCATGGTTGAAGATTTCAGTCTGCCCTACTGTTTACCCATAGCTGGAGGGCTCATATTCTTACTAGTATAGATAAAATCTATAATATTCAAGTGGCTGAAATATTTTCTTCCAGGAACAATATTGTTGTTTTTTTGTTTTTGTTTTGTTTGTTTTTTGTTTTTTTCTTAATAAACTGTAAATATTTTGTTGAACAAGTAAATTTGTCAAAATTTAATCTGCTGGCATTGGGAGAATGACACAGTTTTTAGAACATTTCTCATTTGTGTTTAGGAGTGCAGCAGACATTTCAAATGATTCTTAGATCAAAATACTTTCTCCTGGAAATGCTTTATTTCAGGGGATTTTATTTTTGTTTTGTTTGTTTTTGGGGGGGGGGTGATTTTTTTTAAAATTCTAAGTGAAAAAAGGGAGTGGACATCTCAATTTTCATTCTACTGCTGGTTTAGATTTTCCTGTTTTTTTTTCTTCTACTTTTCATTTAGTCTTTTTACCTTTTTTTTCTTTTTCATTTTCTTTCTTTTTCATTCTTTATTTTGATTTTTTTTACTTCTTTTCATTTCTTTTTCTTTAAAAAAAAAAAATTTTTTACTTCTTTTTTCATTTATTCTTTTCCTTTTTTCTTGTTCTTTTTCTTTTTCTTTTTCATTTCTTTTGCTTTTTTGTTTTTATTTTTCATTTCTCTTTCCTTTTTTTTTCTTTTCCGTTTTTCATTTTTTTTTCTTTATCTATCTTTCTTTTCCTTCTCTTCACTTTTTTATTCTCTTCATTCATATTGTGTTTCTCTCAGCTTTTAACTTATTTGACCAGCCAAATCTCACCGTTTAAATTTCAAAATGTTTACCGTGTTGGGGAGATTGCTGCCAATTTTGCCTAAATATTGGATCTTTTAAATTAAAGCTATACACAAATCTTTATGGTAATCTTTTATACTACTGTCATAAGTTACCTTAATACCCATGGGTCTATTAATGATTTTATTTGCATAGGAAAAACAATTGGACCATTTTTTTGCAATATTGATTCATAAGGACATTTTTTTCCATTTACACCGTCAAAATCCGGTTGTTTGTTAGGGGTTAAGGTTAGGGTTAGGGGTTAGTTTTATAATTAAAAAAAAAACTTCTGTTAACAAACAACCGGATTTTGATGGGGTAAATGGAAAAAAATGTCCTTATGAATAGAGATCGCAAAAGGGGTGCCTAAAGGTCATATGGTCTAAAAAATCAATACTATTCAACAATTATTTGTCTGTATTTTTGAGATGAGGCTTGCTGTGAATAATTTTGATTTTTCAGACTGTTGTCCTCACCTTTATTGTGGTATGTATAAATACAATGTTTCGGCTGCTGTATCCTCCCAGGTTGGATCATTACTATACTCGGATACACAGGGAACACCCGAGGAAGGCCGGAGGATATAGCGGCCAAAATGTTGTGTTTATACATAACACAATAAAGATGAGGAAAACAGTCTGAAAAATTAAAATTATTCACTATTCAACATTATTCCTCAGTCCATTCTGAACCGGATTCTTAGTACCTGTTAGTGTCCCATCTATGGGTCAGATAGAACTGCTTGAAAATTATTTCTCAGAATTTTTTAGATGAGGCTTGATAATTAGTATTATTTGTATTATTCAGACTATTGTCCTCATCTTGATTGTTATCTATACAATGTTACGGCAGATGTGCCCTCCGACCTTCTTCAGGTATTTCTTGTCGGGAACCTTCTCAGACTAGGGAACCATCATGAAACTTTGAACCTAACCCTTTATTCAGTCCACAGGGGTATACTGTTCTCATTCCACTAACCATAGCTGGGGTACAGGTGTTAATCTGTGTTAATTATTATTCTATGTTACTGCTGCCCCTGACCAGGATTGAACTTGCAATCTAGAGATAACTGTCATTTAGAACTGTCTTAACCTAACTCCTTTATCCACTAGGCTATGTGTCCAATTGGACACAAAGACTAGTGGATAAAGGAGTTGGGTTAAGACGGTGGTACATCGGCCGAAACGTTGTACAGATAACAATGAAGATGAGGACAATAGTCAGAATAATTGTTTACTAAGGATTATTATTATTGGTTACTTGAAAGCATATAATTGCTTGCAGTGTTGAAAAGGAATACTTGATATCATAAATGTGTGAAAACAAATGATTATTATTAATTACGAATAGTTACTTTAAACCATATAAATTAAATTAAATGCAAATTATTTGTTATAGATAGGAATACTTGATATCCTAGAACTGTGTGCAAGCAAATGATTATAGACAAATGAAAAAGTGCAATTCAAAAAAATTTAAGTTGAACATTAAAAATATAGTTCTGATTATATTTAAACATTAAAAATGAATCAAATTTTGGCATTAGATAACCCATAAGGAGTTGATATGCCGTTAAACAAATAAACCAAACCAAACCAAACCTATGAATAGTTATGATTACAATCAAACATTTAGAAATGAATAAAATTTTGGCATTAAATAACCCATAAGGAGTTGATATGCCATTAAATAAATAAATAAACCAAACTAAACATATAGATAGTTATAGTTATTATAAAAAATGGGGAAGGTATGCATCCAATTATTCTCCCTCCAGCTATAGGTAAATAGTAAGACAGACTGGGCTCTTTAACCTTGGTTAGGCAACAGGTGTAGGAGAAGGAAAACTTTGAATTCAAACCTATTAAACTCCGCTTAAAAATTGACCTTGTGTGACATCCTGCTGTGGAGAGGTTGGTAAATGCATACAATAAAGCATTTCAAAATTAGTCAAATTTTGGCATTAAATAACCCATAAGGAGTTGATATGCCATTAAACAAATAAACCAACCAAACCTATGAATAGTTATGATTACAATCAAACATTTAGAAATTAATCAAATTTTGGCATTAAATAACCCATAAGGAGTTGATATGCCATTAAACAAATAAACCAAACCAAACCTATGAATAGTTATGATTACAATCAAACATTTAGAAATTAATCAAATTTTGGCATTAAATAACCCATAAGGAGTTGATATGCCATTAAACAAATAAACCAAACCAAACCTATGAATAGTTATGATTACAATCAAACATTTAGAAATTAATCAAATTTTGGCATTAAATAACCCATAAGGAGTTGATATGCCATTAAACAAATAAACCAAACCAAACCTATGAATAGTTATGATTACAATCAAACATTTAGAAATTAATCAAATTTTGGCATTAAATAACCCATAAGGAGTTGATATGCCATTAAACAAATAAACCAAAACCAAACCTAAATCCGTAGCATTGTGATCTGCTGTAGCTATTTTTGGCACCACACCCATATAGAGTCCCCAAAATAAAATAGATAATGGGTTTAGACAATAGAGCAGGACATCACCCTTGTTGATATATAAGGATACAGGCCAATTCTGAGTAAGGTGCTTTAACACATTGGTGAAAGATCTGCAACAAAGAGATTGTTTGTCGTAGATTTCTTGGTAAATACAGCTCAATCTCAATACTTTTATGACACACCTTATATATATATATATATATATATATATATATAATATATATATATGAAGATACAGGTCATCTTTAACCCTTGCCTACCAATCCTGTAACACATTGGTGAAAGATCTGCAAAAAATAAATTTTTTCGTTGTAGATTTCTTCAATGAGACTGCAATTGTTATTCTTCCCATTTCTCTGAATGTTTGAGATGAGGCTTGAAGATTAGTATTATCTGCGTTATTCGGACTATTGTCCCCATCTTCATTGTTATTTGTACAATGTTTCGGCCGATATACCCTCCGGCCTTCTTCAGGTATTTCTTGTCGGACTCGGGAACCTTCTTTTTTAACTCGGGAACCTTCTTGTCGTAATCGGGAGTCATCACGGAACTTTGAATCTAACCCTTTATTTATTCCACGGGGGTATCGTGTTCTCATTCCGCTAACCATAGCTGGGGTAGGAGTTGTGTTAATTAATTATTTTTCTAACTGCTTTCACTCAGGATTGAACTCGAGTTCCAGAGATAACTGTCACTTAAAACTGTCTTAACCTAACTGCCTTATCCACTAGGCCATGTGTCCAATCTGACAAGGTTCCTGAGTCCAACAAGAAATACCTGAAGAAGGCCGGAGGGTATATCGGCCGAAACGTTGTACAAATAACAATGAAGATGGGGACAGTAGTCCGAATAACGCAGATAATATTCTTCCCAATTTGAAATAAACTTGTTTCTAATGTTTTAGTATGCAAAAGATGCAGACTTTGGTTTTCAGCCTGTGCACACCTGGTTGCACAGGTGCATCTGACACCCACACACACCTGGCAGGCAAAGGGTTAACATGGAAGGGATCAACATTGCCATCAAAGAAAAAAAAGGTTCTGGAATTTGGGGGCAGCATTGGTTTGGTTTGTTTTGTTTTTTATGGCATATCAACCTCAGTGGGTCATTTAATGCCGATAAAGTTTTGAAATAAATTCATTCTTAATGGATACTCGGAGGGCACATCGGTCGAAACATTGTACAGATAACAATGAAGAAGAGGACAATAGTCCGAATAATGCAGATAATACTAATAATCAAGCCTCTTCTCAAAAATTCAGAGAAATAGACCAGAGAGATTGTTTTTACTGAAGTGAAGCGCCACACCTACTGTCAGCTCTCCACTTTACCGCACAGTTCAGATTACCCAATTCTGTGCTACTCGTACGGCAGGGACCACTATCGAACCAGGAACCTTGCAATTCCTAGGTGGATGCTAAATTGGCCCCTTGTAAAATCCTCAAAAAGGACAACAATGTCCTCAAAATAAACGTCTGTTATTCTTTCCTTTGTTGTGATCAGCAAAAATCAGAATTGTGGGTGACCTTCTACCCCACTCATCTTTTACACACACACCCACCCCAGATATTTTTCTCTCCCCTTATTTTTCCTCTCCCTACGACCCATTCTTTACTCCTCCCTCTTTCTTTCCTACCTCCCTCTCCCTCTCTCTCTACTGCTGGTTGTGTTGCAAGATCAGCCTAGCTCAACTTTCTTCCTGTCTAGTAATCTAATTCTATGTAAATCTATTTATATGACTTGGCTGCTGCTGCTGCTTTCTGCTTGTGTTCACTCAACATACAATTCGTTGAACTTTTCACCCTCTGTTTTCTAAATGAACAAACATACAAACACACACACACACACACACACACATACACACATACACTGCCAACTGCCACACCAGTGTGTTCCGCGTCCAGGCTACTGCTCTGTCTCTTTGTGTGTGTGTGTGTGTGTGTGTGTGTTTGTGTCAAATATGAAATATTTTGGGTATTATTCACTAAATCTATTGTAGAAGAAGAGACCAATGATCCGAGTGAGTCATGGTGATTTTTAACTTGACAACCACTCACTTTCTTTTTTTTTTCTTTTTTTTTTCTTCTTTTTTTCTTCTCTTTTCTTTTTTTTTTTCTTTTTTGTTCCTTTTTTGTTCCTTTTTTGTTCCTTTTTCTACTTTTTTCTTTTTTTTTACCCTTTTTATTTTCTTCCATCTTCTTCTTCTTCTTCTTCTTCTTCTTATTATTATTATTATTATTATTATTATTATTATTATCCATCTTCTCCCTTCTTATTCTTTTCCTCCTTCTCCTCCACTTCTTCTTTTCCTCCTTCTCCTCCACTTCTTCTTTTCCTCCTTCTCCTCACTTCTTCCTCCTCTGCCTCCCTCTTCTTCTCCATCTTCTTCCTTCTTTTTCTCTTCTTCATCTTCTTCTTCCGCCTTCCTCTTCCTTCTTCTTCTTCTTCTTCCATCCTCTTCTCTTCTTCCTTTCTCTTCTCTTTTTCTTCTTCCATCCTCTTCTTCTTCTTCTTTTCTCTTCTTCTTCTTTGTCTCCCCTCTTCTTCTCACCTAATAAAAAAGTAGCAGACTGACTACATTTGTCTTGGCTTCCAAAGGATGATTCCTTAATCCACCATGACTGGTTCAACCCTAACCACTGCACCCCAAAAAGAGTCAATATTATTTTTACTCCTTTCTGTAGATCGTACTTCCTCTGACTTGTAAAATCCACCACTCTCAAATATTGTAAATATTTTCTTTCTCTTCTCACAATTAAAAAAAAAACAAACAACAAACATGAAAGGTCAATGAATGCATTTCCATGATTTGTTGCGAATGGCTAACTTCATTGCATGACAGGGACATATATGAGGGGGCGGGATCTAAAAACATGCCCCCCCCAAAAAAAAGCCCCCTGATGGAATGGGATCTCAAAAGCTTTGTAAACAGTTGTCCCCTTGCATTTCCGCTGACATTATATAATAATAAATATCAATTAAAGTTGGAGTTGGGAGGTGAATATGCCCTCACCTTCAAAATCTTTAAATTTCAAGGTAAGATTGATTTGAATTTTTTTTTTTTTGGGGGGGGGGGGTAAGTCTTACCTGGCTTCTTATATAATAATCTACTGAACAATGAAATATCCTTCTGACTTTTTCTAAACATTCATAGGATTAAATATTAACTGTAATGTTCATTCCCCCCCTTCCCCAACCACCTAACATGCCTCAGGAAACCCAACAGATGGAACACATTGCATTTAGTATTATCTGCGTTATTCGGACTATTGTCCCCATCTTCATTGTTATTTGTACAACGTTTCGGACGATATGCCCTCCGGCCTTCTTCAGGTATTTCTTGTCGGACATGGGAACCTTCTCGGACACGGGGACCTTCTTTTTGAACTCGGGAACTTTCTTGTCTTAATCGGTCCGAGAAGGTTCTTGAGTCCGACAAGAAATACCTGAAGAAGGCCGGAGGGCATATCGGCCAAAACGTTGTATAAATAACAATGAAGATGGGGACAATAGTCCGAATAATGCAGATAATACTAATCTTCAAGCCTCATCTCAAAAATTCAGAGACATTGCATTTCGTCCTGTTGGTAAATCCAAGTTGGTATTGAGTTTGGATTCAATTGGTTAATCCTTGTAATCCCAGTCTGTAGCGTTCCTTGAAATCCTAGTAGAAAAGAGTGTAGCATCAGTATATCTCCTTGTAATCCAGTCCGTAGTGTTCCTTGAAATCCTAGGTAGAAAAGAGTGTAGTATCAGTATATCTCTTTGTAATCCTAGTTCGTAATTTCCTTCGTAGAAAGATTTAATATCAGTAGATCTCCTGGCAGAAAGTCCAATTAGCAATTGATTTGAGAACAGCTGACAATGATCTTATATACATTCTTCATACATTTCTCAATGGCCAATTTTTACAGTAAGTAAAAGTAAAAAGTAAAGTCGTCGGGGCGGCCTAAAGTCGGTATCAGCCAGTCAGCGGGGGAGACTGTCCCCTTTTCAATAGCGCTAGACCAAGGAGATTGTTTTGGCGTCTGAGGTGGAGCGCCACACCTACCATCAGCTCCTTACTTTACCGCACAGATCCCTGTGCTACTCAAAATGCTGAGTTGGCGAGGACCGGTATCGAACTAGGAACCTTGTGGTTTCTAGCCGAATGCTCTACCGACTGAGCTAACCCGTGCTGCTAATGTTGGGAAAGTTCATAAAAAGTAGTGGTGATTTGGCATGCATTTTATACCTAGATAACCCAACTATTTACCTACAATATTGGAAGTGAAGTAAGGAAAATTAAAGTCGGCATCATTGTCGGTATCAGCTAGACAATGAGGGAGTCTATCCCTTTTCCAGTACCAGACCAAGGAGATTGTTTTTAACTCTGATGTGGCGTACTACACCTCCTATCAGCTCCCCACTTTACTGCATAGATACAAGCTGTGCTACTCGTGTGCTGAGTTAATGAGGGCTGGTATCAAACACTGGAATAACAACATCCACAATAAACTCTTCTTAATCAAACCCACTTTGGGAGGCTGGAGACCAACTTTAAGGAAGTCTAGAAAGGAACAAGTCATTGTGTCCCGATTACGCATTGGTCATACAAAACGTGCTCCAATATACTCAAACAAGAACAACAACCACAATGTGGAACATGTCAAACACCTTTGACAGTTAAACACTTATTCATGGAATACAGGCTTCTTGCTCACATTAGAAACCGTAACAATATGAAAGATCTGTTTGAAAATGTCAACATGGAGGATATTCTCTCCTTTTTGAGGGAAATAAAATTATACCATAGAATATAGACGTGAAACAAATCAATACCATACAACATAATCCCCAATAATGCTAACACATTTTTTTAAAACCAATTACTAAAAAGTATAAATATAAATACACGATATGTATAACTTCTTAACTGTTAGGCATGACATAACCCCAGACGGGTTGATATGCCGTTAAAATCAATAAATAACATAACATATAAATTAAATACTCATTGATAAACTGTTACAATTCCTGACGGTATTATGACATAAGAGGGGATGTAGCTTCGGTTACATACAGACATACACTAAATCTCCATTATAATAACTAGCAAAATAAAAAAAACGCCCTCTGGGCGATGTAAAGTAAATATTGCCTAATGGGATAGGACTTGAAAATTTAATATCAGAGAGTTTGTATCATGAGTAAAGTAAAATCATCAAATTTATTAAAGGAGTAAAAAATAAAATAAATTTATTAAAGGAGTAAAAAATATTAAAAAATTGAAATGGAAACTTAGTTCTGATAACTTTAAATATATATTAAAATAAAACAAACTATATATAGATAGATAATACCAGGTATGTATTTATTAAAACTTGTTTAAAAAACCAATGAGGACTGTCTAACATTGCATACTCAAATTTTAAGTGTATTTATTCTATGTTATGACGATTTTGGGTAATGTGACGTAAGCAGTGACGTAATTTTTGTTACAGACAAAAACCGGAAGCGAATCTCCATTATTAATAGATATATGGTGTATTCCTAGTCTTTTGATGTGTAGATGAAATAAAGTTTGGAGTAAATGTCTGTAAAAATAAAGATAATTATGATAGATTAGAATAGATAATCTTTAATCTCAAAGGAAAAAACTACTTTGCTTGTAATAGTCATAAAATAAACACAAATAAAAGGATTAGAAATTTTTCCCAGCTATAATAAGCAAATTGTGGAAATCAATGTTTATCATTTAAAACAAATGTCTTCTTCTTCTTTTAAGATTGCTTTGATGATAAGATTTTCACCAAAAGTCTTTTATAACAGACAGAATGTTTTTAGTGATCACAATGAGAAATCAATTGTCTTGATTTTTCAATGGCAGCCATTTTGGTAGCCATTTTGATTTTTAGCTTTTTTTGGTTTTTTGTTTTGTTTTTTGTTTAGTTTTTGTTTTTGTTTATTTATTTCATGGAAATTTTGATATTTGTCTGTCTTAATAAAATTTTCATCAATACAATTTTTTTTTTTGATTTTCTGTAGTTGTAGAATTTAAACTGAATTTCCCTTTTATTGTTGGTTGGTTTACGGCATATCAACCCTTTTCAGGTCATTATTGAAGTCAGTTAGCCTACTGTTGGTTTGAATAACAGCAGCTAAGTACAACTCAAGCAGTGTCCAAGACAGTTGATATAAATAGGACTCAAGAACGATCCATCCATGAATCTGGGTGACTTGGGTGATTCCATTCCTGAGTTCTGATTGGCTGCTTGACTGCTTGACTTGAATGATATTGTGGAGTCTTATATATACTCTGTCATTTTGCAGTGGACTTTGTGGCTTTTGGGATTGTATTCAGTTACAACCGTTTGCTGCCTTGTCTTCCCAGTTCGACGGTAATTGGACTTTAATTATTCTTCAGTCATTTAATGCCGAATTTAAACTGAATTTCCCTTTTATTTTTGGTTAGTTGTTTGGTTGGTTGTTTTACAGCATTTTAAGCCTTTTCAAGTCATTTGAGTAGTGAGTTTGATTCTCACTGGGTGCATCCTATCTATTCTTTGGCTTAGGCCAAATCTTACAAGGGAAGCTCCTGTGGTGTAGTGGCTTATGTTCTGGACTTTGACATCATAGTGAGTTTTTTTGGGGGGGGGGTGTTTTGTTTGTTTTATTTTTATTTTATGGCAATTTTAATATTTGTCAATCTTAATCAAATTTTCATCAATACAAATTTTTTTAATTTTCTGTAGTTCTAGAATTTAAACTGAATTTCCCTTTTATTGTTGGTTGGTTGTTTTGGTTTACAGCATATCAACCCTTTTCAAGTCATTTAATGCTGAATCAATTTATTTGATATTAGATTGCTTACAGTATCTGCTGTTGTTTAAATGGTTACCCATCTAAGTATTGGACAGGCTCAACCTGCTTAACTCTGGGGTAATTCCATGTCAAATCATCCAGAAAGAAGTAAAATTGTCACCCACCCCCTTCAATTTTTCTGATTTTTTTCAAGTGTGGACTATGTGAACATTAGTCAATCTCCAAAATCTGAGCTTCCAATTCCAAAAATTGGCGGAGTTATGTTGATTTTTTTGGCTCTCCAAATTTGGTGAGGTTGGTGAAAAATGGCGACTTTTTGTCACTAAAAATTGGTTTATAAAAACATTTTTGCCCATGAAATCAAAAAGTCAACCAATTTTAAGTTATTGATGATTTCTGATTTTTTCTTAGCAAGATCAATATCCCGATTTGGCAGTGCATCGATGACATTTTTTTCTATTGTTATTTCACATATATTGAACATTATTTGTACTAAATTCTTTGCGACACCCCAGCCAAATTTGGAGAATTATGTCAATTTTTAGAATCAACATAACTCTGCCAATTTTTGGAATTGGAAGCTCAAATTTTGGGTATTGGCTAACTTTAAGATAGTCCATACCTGGAGAAAATTTCAGAAAAATTGAAGTGCAAAATTTTAACAAACTTTGTCAAAATGTTGCAGATGCGGTTCTGAGCAAATTATCAAACTATCATTTTAGTACATCATATATATGACTTGCCGTTAAACCACCAACCAACCAACCAACCAACACTGTGCATTCGTTCTTGTAAAATCTTTTTAGAGAGCCCCCCTCCAATCAATTGGCTGGTCACGTCAAGCCCTAGCACCTATATGATTTTCCCAACCCTATTGCCCTTATGGCAAGCCCCAACCCCTTTTTATCATATGGGTGCTAGAAGTCGGTGGCTGCGGGTCTACATGTCCTGGGAATGACGTTAAACTCTATCTGATGGTGAGGTTCCAGTTTTGGAGGTTTGGGGAATGTGGAGCACCCCATTCATCACCATTGCTCCCTGGTCCACTCTGACCCGGAGTGGTAGTACCTGTTAGGGTCCCATCTATGGGTTAAATAGAAAAATGTATTTATAAAAAATTGTATTATCCATTAAGAATTGATTTATTTCAAAACTTTATCAGCATTAAATGACCCACTGAGGTTGATATGCCGTAAAACAAAACAAACCAAACTAAAATCTTTTTATTTAATAGTGTAGATGTCTCCCGGACAAATCTTTCCTAGCCAAGAAGTATGAATGCTCAATTTGAGAAATTGCTTCTTCTTATATTCACATTGGACTTTAAAAAAATTTTTTTTTTTAAAGCTAACTTGTAAATCTATAGATTTCATTCTTTCTTTTTTTTTTTTTTTTGTCCAACCTTTTACATTGTTTTTATTTTCTGATCTTGTTGATTCAAAATCCTTTCATTTGGAAAAAAATAAATAAATAAATATGGCTGCTATGTATTTAAAAAAAAAAAAAAGAAAGAATTTCCTGTTATGTTAACCTCTCTTTTTACATATCAATGATATTGCTAGACAGCGGAGAAATTACCTCATTCTATCACTAAATGAATGTAGATATCTACTAAGATTTACTTGGGCTGATATGAGGTGAAATATAGGGAAATAATAAAGACTAGCAGGACTTGTGGATATACCGCAGTATGATAATTTAATTATTACAACTTTTGATATGTTTACTTAAGAGCTATCGCTAACTAGTTCAATATGTAGAAAATATAATAATCTTGATTTAACTTTCTCACTCTTTTTTTTTTTTTTTTTTTTTTTTTAAACCACCTCTTTGTATCTTTCCCCTCTTCTCTTTCTTTTTTTATTTCTCTCTTTTGGGTGATTTGGGCGGTCTCATTTGGAAAGCACTTGGACAGGTTAAAATTAGATGAAAAAAATTGTAGAAATGAACATTTAGCAATTAAGCGACTCCAGATAAATCAGATTTATATTTGTGCATTTCATCTTGGACAATTTGGACGGTCCTATAATTTATACAAGGATTCTTTCAAGTCCCTAAGATAGCTCAGTGTATAATAATTAATAAATTAATTATATACAGAGCAATGTTTACACTTCCAACAAGAAAGCAAACAGACCATCATTTGGCTATTATAAATTTATTTCAGCTGGTAACTCTATTAAAGAGCTTGGTCTCGTCAGATAGCCATCAAACAATAAAGAAAAAAAAAATAATATATATATATATATATATATATATATATATATATAAGTAAAGAAATAACAAAAGACTTAGAGATTTTGCATTATAGTCTATTTCGGGGAGCTTAGACAAAGTGTCTAATTCTCCCAGCACATCAGATGCGAATGATGAATTCTTTATTACTTTAAGGCATTTGAAAACAGATTTTTTTTTTGTTTTTTGTTTATATTGTCCTGTCTGCTCAGCTGTAAGGTAATAAAAAAGATATTTGACTACTTGTCAGTAATTTGTTAGGAATTTCTGTTAAATCGATCTATTCCAGATTTTAGATAAATGGGCAACCCCAGTTCATTTATTTAGTAGTTTGTTTATTCTTCATATGTTCCTTAATTTATTTTATTTTGTTATTTTTTTTTTATTTTTTATATTTTTCCTTTCAAAGTCACTCAAATATACACATATATACATTGAGCTCTCAAACTGCGACAGGTTGTTAAAAAAAACTCCTATGTTGTAAGGAAGATTTCTTCTCTGGACTTTTGGATATATATATATATATATATATATGTATATATATATATATATATATTATTAATGTGTATGGTTGGCACTAGTATACTAGAAAAAGTAATAGTAATCCAACATACAGTGTTATTAGAAGAGTGCTCAATATCTGTGATAGAGCGTTGATAGTTCAATGAGAAATCAAAACAAATAAAAAAGTTTTTGCTTTTATTTATTTAATTACGGGAACGGTATTACAACCAGCGGTTTCTTGCTAAAAGCATTCATCGGGTAAGACGAAACGGTTCCTTTGAAAATGACAGAAATTGTGTAAAATTTTACACAATTTCTGTCATTTTCAAAGGAACCGTTTCGTCTTACCCGATGAATGCTTTTAGCAAGAAACCGCTGGTTGTAATACCGTTCCCGTAATTAAATAAATAAAAGCAAAAACTTTTATTTGTTTTGATTTCTCATTGAACTATATATATATATATATATATATATATATATATTAAAACTCTGACAGTGTAAAAACTCCTGACACTATAATTTTTAATTACATAATATAAATTTGTGCCTGGAGAAAAATACATTTAAAAAAAAGAAAAGACTAAAACATACTCACCATCTGAAAATAATCAACCGGCACTTGACCAAAAGAAAAAAGAAATACTGTAAGAGCTGCCTATATCAAATATGCTAAAGTGCTCAATACACTAAGTAGAGCAAAAAAAACAATCTTTACTATTATATATATATATATATATAAAGTGAGAGAGAGAGAGAGAAATGTGGAATAGAGAGTTAACAGACAGCAAATACTACCACTACACATGCACACATAGGTGTATGTCTGTATATACGATTGTAAATTGTTGGATTTTACGGCATGTCAACTCTTGTTGGGTTATCTTATTACGAAGACGTTTTGTTCTATTTATGCTTGAGGATTTTCAAATTTTTTAAAACTCTTTTTCTTCTATTTAATCAATATATAGGACTATAACAGTTATTGCCACTCCGGGTCAGAGTGTACCTGCGAGTAATAGCAATGTGTGTGTGTGTGTGTGTGTGTATATATGTGTGTGTGTATATATATGTATGTGTGTGTGTGTGTGTGTTTGTAATACACATTTCTGCCTGGAGAAAAAATACGCAAAACAATGAAAAGACTAAAACATACTCACCATCTGAAAATAATCAACCGGCACTAGTATAATGACCAAAAGAAAAAAGAAATACTATAAGAGCTGCCTAAATCAAATATGCTAAAGTGCTCAATACACTAAGTAGAGCAAATAATAATAGTAAAGCCTCAAAAGACAGAAACTACCTACCTAGGTTTCTCGTAACAAACCATCAAGATAATTTTGACTCAGAATCAGAATTATCCTGATGATCCGTAAATGAGAAACCTAGGTAGATAGTCTCTAACTCTTTAGGCTTTACTATTATATATATAAAAGCAATTGGTAATTTGCTTGAAGCATTGTTAAGTATGTTATAATATATTAATATTTTGAAGGCCAATACAATGCGTATGAAAAATAAAAACAAAAAGAACATCTTTTTGTTTTTATTTTTCATACGCATTGTATTGGCCTTCAAAATATCAATATATTATATATTATATATATATATATATATTTTAAGGGGCCGGGTTAGCTCAGTCGGTAGAGCGTTCGGCTAGAAACCACAAGGTTCTTAGTTCGATACCCGCCCTCGCCAACTCAGCGTATGAGTAGCACAGGGATCTGTGCGGTAAAGTAAGGAGCTGATGGTAGGTGTGGCGCTCCACCTCAGACGCTAAAATAATCTCCTTGGTCTAAGGCTAGTGAAAAGGGGATAGACTCCCTCGCTGCATGGCTGATACCGACATTAGGCCGCCCCGACGACTTTACTTACTTTATATATATATATATATATATATATGAGTAGTAAACAAACAGACAATGTGTTTTGATATGGCTTTTTTAGCTGACAATTTTTGGGAGAATATCTACTTAATTGAAGTCGTACCTAATTTTTGAAAATTAATTAATTAATAAATAACGAATTAGGTGGGAATACCTATTCAAATGTAAGGCTAAACAAATCGAGAAAAATCAATCTCTGTATGTACATTTCAGCCTATTAGGCCTCATAGATTTTGTTGTTACATGAATCGTAATTCCAGTTTACTCTTGAACAATTAGCGTCTCCTTTTCAAGCCACCTCATCCTCGACATTTCATCTCAAAACAAGGCTCTCAAAATAGAAGTAGTCGAAGGTAACGTTACTGTAGCAGTAGTAATAAAAGTACCCAACATGACTGTAATTTTTTTTCTTTTTTCTTTGGACAGTTGAATTTCTTCTTATTATTATTGACACAATGTTTTGACTGTTTCATTCTATGGTCTTCTTCAGGTTCACACTGTCTCTATTGAAAGAGAGGCAACTCTTTTTTTTCAACCTGTAAACGTACTAAACAAATATTTAAACAAAAATCATCTAAACAGCAATTTTTAGGATCTGTTATATTTTTATTTTCATTTTCATTTTTTTGTTATAATACACAGAAGCTTTAAGATATCCACATATCTTCTTTTTTTTTTCTTTTTTTTTTTCGTTTTCTTCTTTTTTCTATACTTTACTTTTTTTCTTTCTTTTTTTCTTTTTCTTTTTCTTCTTTTTCTTTCTTTCTTTTCTTTTTTTTTTTTTGCTTTCTCTTTTCTTTTTCTTCTTTTTCTTGCTATCTTTTTTCTTTCTTTTCTTTTTCTTTTTTTTTTTTTTTGCTTTCTCTTTTCTTTTTCTTTTTTTCTTTCTTTTTCTTTCTCTTCTTTCTTTTTTTTGTTCTTTTCCTTTCTATTTCTTTCTTCTTTTTTCTTTTTCTTTCTTTTTCTTTCTTCCTTTTCTTTTCGTTTTTCTTTTTTTTCTTTTCTTTCTTTATTTTTTCTATCTTTTTTATGTTCTTGTTTTTTTTAAAATTTTTTTTTTACAAAAATTTAAAGCTTTCCTTCTCCTAGACTGGTTACCTAGCTAAGATTAAAGAGCCCAGTTTGCCCTACTATTTACTCATAGTTGGAAGGAGAGTAGTTGGATTCATACCTTTCCCAAGGGTATTGGCGCAATGTGAAATGCAAATAGCCTCATCCAGGATTTGGACTCGCGTCGACGAGTCCATTTCTTACAACTCTAACAATTACACCATGCTTCTACTGTACATGCAACTCCTTTAAATCAAGGGGGCAGGTGTTGCCTGGGGGAATGGCCCTCTGGGATCAACGATATTAGCTTGTAAGGTCCCGGGCTGAAGGTTCACAGTACGAAATTGGATTGGTACATTTTTATTTTCATTTCTGAATTGTGTTAATTGCAACATAGTTTAGACATAGTTTATCTAAATTAATAAAATAAAATCTAATACAGATTATCTTTTAGCTAGAAATTCCCCCCCCCCTTGAACCTGGGTGATTTTAGGCAGCAAACATAAGAGTTTTCGTATATCAAATAATCAAACCTGCTTAAAGAGGTTTGTTTCTGAGAACGACGAAGATGAAGAAGACGTGAAGAGCTTATTGAGTGACAGATTCCAAAATCAACAACATTTGACGTTGCGAGAAAAGGAAAACGAGCCTCAAAGGTTAATGACGATAATCCAATTTGTTATCTTGTGTGAAGAGTTGACAAATCTTTTAACATAATCAACTTAGGATCTTTACTTTATTCACCACCTCCCCTTCTCTCTCCATGTCACACCCAGACCCCACACCTACACATCTACACATGTACAAACATCCTCATAAAGATTCCATCACATGATTCGTATTTAAGCGAATTCGTAAAGAATTCTAAAATTCAAAACAATAAAAAAAAAAACATTTTTTTTTTTCTCTTACTTGAAAGATTTTAATTCATTTCAGTATTTCTGTAAATTTTCTTCATCAAAGAGAAAAAAAGAAAAAAATTATTTATTGCTTTTTCGTAATCTTTGGCAAGAACGTTTATTCTTGATTTGATTTTAAAAAATATTTTCCTTTCCAACCATAACCAGATTTTTTTGTTTCTCTTAATTATTTATTTCTCTTTTTGAATTCTACCATTATTGGATTGACATCAAATATTTGGTGAATCAGAAATGTTATCTTGAATTTTTATCAAATAGAAATTAGAATCTCTCTATTTCTCTGAATTTTTGAGATGAGGCTTGATAATTTATTATTTGGATTATTCGGACTATTGTCCTCATCTTTATTGTTATCTACACTATTTCTCTGAATTTTTGAGATGAGGCTTGATAATTAGTATTATTTGGATTATTCAGACTATTGTCCTCATCTTTATTGTTATCTACACTATTTCTCTGAATTTTTGAGATGAGGCTTGATAATTTTGATTATTTTGATGTTCCAATTGTCCAATATCTAAACCAGCGTATCAGCCCTAGATTCCAGCAAAAGAAATATTCACAACTTTTGTTATATGTCTTTCCGAAAAGAATTGCTGCTGCTGCTGCTGCTGCTGCTGTGACTGTCTGTTTGATTGGAATTGGTCTTTGGAGTTGTTTAGTCTGTTTATTATAGGGCCGGTTTAGCTCAGTCGGTAGAGTGTTCGGCTAGGAATCACAAAGGTTCTTGGTTCGATACCGGCCCTCGCCAACTCAGCGAATGAGTAGCACAGGGATCTGTGCGGTAAAGTGAGGAGCTGATGGTATGTGTGGCGCTCCACCTCAGATGCTAGAATAATCTACTTGGTCTAGCGCTAGTGAAAAAGGGATAGACTCCCTCGCTGTCTGACCTATACCGACATTAGGCCGCCCCGGCGACTTTACTTTTTACTTATTACTGACAAACAGGCATGAACCCTGACAAGGAAGCATAAAACTCGGATACCAACTGATTTGAGCAAAAATTTTGTCAAAAACAAAAGAACCAATTTCTTGGTATCTTTTTGTTTGTGGTAATCTCGAAAAGGATTCAGGGTTATTTCCTATAAGTCTAACATAAACAAAGGGGAACCACTCTTGACTGATAAATTATTTATTTATTTTCCCATTAAACTAACCCTAAACCTAACCCCGTCTTCTTTTTTCCTAGTAAATCAATAAATAAATAATTTATCAGTCAAGAGTGGTTCCCCTTTATTTATGTTAGACTTATAGGAAATAACCGGATTCAGTTTTGATCCACAAAAAATCACTGAGGGTTCTTCTTACTAGGCTCTATCTCTCTCTCTCTCTCTCTCTCTCTCTCTCTCTCTCTTTGGTTTCATCATGAAACCAAGTTCAAAAATGAGGCTGTTTTATTTCACATAGCACTAATACCCTTGGGAAAGTAATCCAATTATTCTTCCTCTAATTAAAATAGTTAAATACATAAAAAAATTTTTTAATTCAAACCTGTTAAATATCGCTTAAAAAAATTGACCTTGTGTTTTCTTTCCTGGTATACTTTATAAGGGTGTGTCTCTTTATAAATGAAAATAAAAAATGATATATTAAACATTCATATATAATATAACCAAACTGAAGATCTCATACTCCTTTATAATGATCTGCACACACTGCATACTCCTTATATACAACACACTACTCATAATCTGCACATACACACACACACACATACTCCTTCATACTGTACACACACAAACTTCATACTGATCTAGATACACACACACACTGCATACTCCTCTCATACACACATATAACACACCACACACACACTCCTTTTATACTGATCATAAAAAACACACACACACACACACACACACACACACACTCTTTTCGTATTGATGTTAAGCACATATGCATGCAGATGATTACAATAAACCTCTTTCTTTCTTTCTTTCTTTTTTTTTTTTTTTTTTTTTTGTTGTACCAAACAAAGTGCACAATCTTGAAAGATTCATTTTTATTAATTGACAAACTAAACAAAAAAAAAAAAGGCCCCGTCATCTGCATATTAAATTGGTTCAATGAAAATCAAAGTTCAAGCTAATGATGCAAGATTCAATGAACTTTTATTCACCCTTAAATCATAAATGATTCTATAATAAGCTCTAAGGAAATCTTCAAATTTCTTTACCCTGACTCATATTTTGAAAGTTAATGCTTTACTCTGTAAAGTGTCTTGGGTATGATGTTATATTTCATCTAATGCTGAAGTTCTAACTTTGGAGTTCTAATGAGTGTGGAGTACCCCTTCATCGCCATTACTTCCAGGTCCACCCTGACCCGGAGTGGTAGTACCTGTTAGGGTCCCATCTATGGATTAAATAGAAAAATGATTGAGTTTAAATAAAAATGATTGAGATTTTTTTTTAAAAACCCAGCATTTTGATATTTCTAATCGAATATTATACAATCAAAATAAATATAATTAGATATTATTTATTACCAAACTCTACAGCATAAAAATTCTATAACCAAAAAAGAAAATTCCAATACCTTTCTAAGTGTACTAATTTTATCATCTTAGCCAGGGAGTTTTACAATAAAATTGGATTATACATGATTTTTACTATAAAAATGCATTGGAAATGATTTTTAGCATAAAAATGCATTATATATTATTTTTGATATACACATTCATTGGAAATGATTTTTACTATAAAGATGCATTCTACTTGATTTTTACTATAAAAATGGATTAGAATGAAATGATTTTTACTATAAAATGGATTAGAAATGATTTTTACTATAAAATGGATTAGAAATGATTAAAATGGATTAGAAATGATTTTTACTATAAAAATGGATTAGAAATGATTAAAATGGATTAGAAATGATTTTTACTATAAAATGGATTAGAAATGATTAAAATGGATTAGAAATGATTTTTACTATAAAAATGGATTAGAAATGAAATGATTAGAAATGATTTTACTATAAAAATGCATTAGAAATGATTTTTACTATAAAAATGCATTAGAAATGATTTTTACTATAAAAATGCATTGGAAATGATTTTTACTAAAAAAAAATGGATTAGAAATGATTTTTACTATAAAAGACATTATTAATTCTTGAAAAAGATTGTTTTTGCATTCTTGAGTATTTTATTTGATACTTACTTCTGAAAGATGATCTTGTCTTATAGGGATGAATTTTTTGAGTAGGTGTAAATAAATAAATTCTATTGGTTGGTGCAGTATTGTTAGTTACTACATTGTGTCTAATTTTTCAACCTCCACCAAAAATTGTCTCTCTAATAACGGCCGGATTTTTAGGAGAAGCAATCTGTCAGAAATTCTGTGTCCAGACATTAAGCCTGTTTCTAGGAAGTCTTTCTGAAAATAGAATTGTACTCTGCATTGCAAAAAGAGATTTTTGTCTCTTGTCTGGTCAATCAGGCATATCTATCTAGGGTCGGGGTTGGTGGTGTGGTGCGTGTGGGTGGGTGGGGATTGTTGCTCTGCTGAAAAAGAGGGGGGGGAAAAGAGAGAGAAAAGAGACATTTACACCATTGTCTGCAAGAAGAAAAAGGAAAGAGGAAAAAAATTTTTTTTTTTTTTATCTATTTACTTTTTAAAAAAAATTTTTTTTTTTTATTGTTCAGACAAGTCATAAATCCCTATCAGCCGACTTGGATCCTAAATGTCCCGCTTTTTCTTTCTTTCTTTCTTTCTTTTTTTTTTTTTTTCTTTCTTTCTTCTTTTTTTTTTTTTTTTGTCAAAATATTTTCTTTTTACTCTAGGTGACAACTAGCATTGTTTCCTTTCAATCATTTTAAACGTGTATGCTAAGATTTATTGGTCTACCCACATTTATGAATTCACGAGCAGATGATACAAAAAAAAGAAATTTACTAAAAAAAAAAAAAAAAAAAAAAGTGATAAACAATGACCAAAATACCAATTCTACTTTACAACCGCAGTTCTTATCTCTGGTGTTCTTGCTGCATTTTTATGGGTTTTTTCTTCTCGCAGCCATATAACCACAGAAATAGCAACAACAACAACAAAAAATACGTCCTACTTATTTCCACAGAAATTATAACAGATACAAGGAGCATAGATAACACTGTTAGATAGAGCAAGTTTTCAGCTACAAAACACTGTTTTCTATATAAATACCACTATTAGCTATGCATTTTCATTAATGAGGAACAAGAACTTTCATGCCATGTGCATAAGAGGGTTTCTCTAAAAGTATATTCATCCATTTTATCATATGTCATTTCTCAACATCAGAAATTGATATTGGTGGTATAGTAGTAGAGGCTGAATTCTCTATCAAAATGATATCTCTATGAGGGACACTCGTATCAAAATGATATCTCTATGAGGACACTCGTATCTGATATCTCTATGAGGGACACTCCTATCAAAATGATATCTCTATGAGGGACACTTCTATCAAAATGATATCTCTATGAGGGACACTCCTATCAAATAATATCTTTATGAGGGACACTCTGATAGTAAAGCCTTGTATTAATTTCCATGGAGATGATCGCAGATACAGGGAGCAAATAACTCTATTGGATAGAGCAAGTTTTCAGCTATTTTTAATGGTGACTCAAAGTTAACAACCCCTACCCCACCCCCCTAAAAAAATTATGGAATTAGCACACTTAGGGGATGTTTGATTAGATTTTTTTTTTTCATTTTTCATTTAGCAGTAAATAAACTAATAACAAATAAGATGCAAAACATATTTTATTCAATGGCTGAAAATTATTATAATCTTATTATAATGGAGATTGTGTGTTTTTCTGTCTGTAACCGAAACTATATTCCTACTCAAGTCACAATTCTCTTAGTTATTGACATCACATTCTCCATGATTTTATTTTTATCTAAACCTCAATTATTAATAAAATTGTCTTACATTATTAATACTGTTAACTATGTCTACATACTGACAACATGCAATTATATTTATATATACAACAAAATAGCGGTTTACAGTGTGAACGGGAAGGCTAATTTGCATATTAATATTAAAATTAAATTTAATAAATATGTGCTTAGTATTATTGATTTCTAACTGTTTGGTTTTATTTTAATGAATATAAGAAAAAGTCTCTTCAATAAATCTTAAATGAAATCCATTAACAAGATAAAATAACTGTCATGTTATTCTTTACTTCCTCTTATAACTAAATACTTAAATTAGAAAAAAATAACAATGAAAGACGAGAGTGATGGAAGAGTTAGTTTCAGTTGTTCTATTTTTTATTATACTCCCTCTGTTTCAAATCTTTTATTATACCCCCCTCTGTTTCAAATCTTTTTATCTGTATTCTTATTTAGTTTCATTAGCCTTTCTAATTTAATACAATATTTTATTACATTAAAACTTAAATACTTGCACCCGGAGGGTGCATATATTTGCTAGTAATAATAATGATGATGATGATGATGAAATTTATTGCGTACAGTGCTCAGGTGCACCACAACTCATCAAAGTCTCATGTAGAATAATGTATTAATGAATATGAATAGCGTACAGTAATAATATACATGTATGTGTGCATGTGCGTGCATATGTGTGTGGAGGGGGATATCAGGTATAGTTTCTGTTGAATTACAGGAAGCATGGAGGTTTTGAATTCTGACTTCATAAAAATATTTCTTAAACATAAGTCCTGAGTATGACGCTAAACTGCATCTACTGGTGAGATTCCAGTTCTATGGAAATATGGAGTACTCCTTCATTGCCATTACTCCCAGGTCCACTCTTATCCAGAGTGGTTGTATCTGTTATCTATGGGTCAAATAGATCTATTTGCAAGTCAGTGAAAATTATTATTGGCTCGGACCTATGCAGCAAAGTGGGGGGAGACACAAAACAATCTCTCTGGTTTAATGCTAGTGAAAAGGGGATAGACTCCCCTGCTGCCTGGTGGATACCGACAATAGGCCACTCCATCTACTTTACTTACTTACTTATTTTCAGAACGACCGTATCATGACTGTGGCATGCAGTCTTTTGTTTGCTGTTTGCAAAAATGCATACAGCAAACAGTGGTGACTGTTTGGTAAGATATTGTTTTATTATAGCTGAAAACCCGCTGGTTTTATTGTGCACTCAAATAAGCATCAAATTGTTGTTTTAAAATAGTCCCAAAATTTCAACTTTGTTATTCCATCCTTTTTGTCTTTTTTTTCTTTTCTCTTTAATATACATATATATATATATATATGAGCGAGGGTTGGTGGTGTGAGCCAAAAAAAAAAAAAAAAAAAAAAGTTAAATTATTCAGGGTTGGGAAAGGGGCGGGGTGATGCAAAATAAAAAAAATCACTAAATACCATTAACTGAAATTTTCACTGACTACACCCCCCCTACCCCCACCCCCCACCCCCAGGCATATGGTTGTTTTGGTTTGGGTGTATCAGAATGTTGGGACATGAAGAATTGTATTGTCTAGCTGGTTTGTTTTGTCTTTTATGTATGTATATTGTTTTTTGTTTGTTTTTGTTTTTTTTATTAATCCTTTGTTCCATTTTGTTCCGTCATCGGAACAGCAAGTCAGAGAAAATAAAAAAAAGCTGTATTCTTTTCAATATTTAATGTTAATAAAGAAGACTAGCATAGTTCACAAATGAACAAACAAAAATATCACAATATCCATCATATATACTAATCTTTCCTTTGGATCACAGCGGCAGTGTGGAGAGGGGGGGATTTGCTGCATGGGCAACAGCTCATCCTCCATATGAACCCACCCAGGCTATGTAGTTCAAGTTAACAAAAAAAAAATAAAAAAAATTTTTTTAAATTAAAAAAAAAATGAATAAAAAAAAAAATATTGAAACTATTCCATCGTCTCCCGTAGACGGAAAGATGCCAACCATACTAATCTATGTAATTTTAAGTTAAATTCTCCCTCCCTGCTTATAGGTGTGCTGATGGCCCAGGTTTAGTAACTTTGACTCAATAAAAATCGGTTGGGTTTGGATCCCGGCTAGAGGTAGCCTGCTATGTCTAGCCACACTGAGGAAATGCTGCAAGTTTTTTTGTTTTTTCATCTTTTTAAAAACTTCTATCTTACTTAGCTTTATGTTGAACTAGAAGCGGCTACCCGGCGCTACCCGGGTAATGAAATGGGGTAAAAAAGGTAGTCCCGTAGATCCATTATTATTGAATTGTGAGTTCGATCCTCACAGGATGCCCCATTAAAATCCCTATGTAAAAAAAAAAGATGTTGCATTGATCCAGATAATTTGAAAAGAAAAGTTAATGTCTTCTATTTAAAATACTAAATGCAAAAAATTCCATGCCGTTATCATTTAAATTTCATTTTTCTAATTATCTTCATAAATATAAGTCAAATATTCATTATTTTTGTTCAAAAACCAAGCTCTGGTGATATTTAATGTGTATGTATATTTACTTTGTCGTTAATTGTTTTATTTTCGAAGTTTCCTCCAGACATACACATACACACAACTGCCCTTTATATATGTATAGATAGATATAGATTTTTAAAAAATGTATTCTTTTCAATATTTAATATTAATAAAGAAGACTAGCATAGTTCACAGATGAACGAACAAAAATATCACAATATCCATTATATATACTAATCTATGTAATTTTAAGTTAAATTCTCTCCCCCCCTCCTGCTTATAGGTATGCCCAGGTTTAGTAACTTTGACTCAATAAGAATCGGTTGGGTTTTGATCCTGGCTAGAGGTAGCCTGCTATGTCTAGCCACGCTGAGGAAATGTGATACGTCAAAACACAGTGTCTGTGGATGACTAAATATATATATTCATCTGTAGTGTGTAGTGTTCATGGCTTTTTGTATTTCTTCTAACTTCTTGTTCTGGTCCTTCAGAATGCTGGTCTGTTGTTGACAGGTCTGATTATGCCAAGGTTGTCATTAGTTCTTAGAGACAACGCAAGGCATATATCTTTTATTAACTTCAGAACCAGAATTTTTTCAACCGCGCGGAAACAAAGCTGGGTCCATGCTTGCATTAGGACGTCTAACAGCTTGTCTGCTTCTAAACTAACTAAGCGTTCTGTTCCCACCGTTTTCATAAGGGTCTGATCAAGTTTATGGAACATCAATTACCTAACACCTCAGATTTGAATTAAACAACAGCTGGATTTAAAATATGTTCCTACACTAACTGTCTAAAAAATGATGGTACCCTTCAATATATAGGGTGTCCATAAAGTCCCGCTACAGGTTGAAAATGTATCAACAAAGATGGTGGTCGTGTTGAAGTGCCATAATAAAATTTTTAAAAATACATTAATATTAAAACTTTAAGAGTTGAACTTTTACATGTTTTTTATGAAAAGATTTTATCATTTGTACAATGTGATTTATTAAATGTTCAATTTTAAAACTGTTTGCACACCCTGTATAACAAAATGCCACTCCGTCAACTTTACTTACTTATCAGTCGTATGGAAGTTTGATCTCACTGACAGGTTAAAGCGACAATTCTTCCAAGCTGTAGTCATATCAGTGTTACTATATGGCTGCACTACCTGGACCCTAACAAAACACCTAGGGAATAAGCTAGATGGTAGCTGCACAAGAATGCTGCATGCGATCCTAAACAAATTGTGGAAGCAGCACCCCAGAAGAAAGCAGTTGTATGGTCACTTGACCCCTATAACACAAAACCATCCAAGTGAGATGAACAAGACATGATGGGTACTGCTGGAGAAGCAAGGATGAACTCATAAGCAACATTCTCCTGTGGAAGCCAGCACGTGGGCATGCCAGTGTGGGCAGCCCAGCAAAGAACTACATTGACCAACTCTGCTTTGATACTGGATGTTACGCAGAAGACCTGCTTGGGGCAATGAATGATAAGGACGGTTGGTGAAAGATTGTCATGGATATCTGTACTGTTAGCATGACATGATGATACTGACATCTACTATTATTGTTGTTCTTTCTCTTTTTCTTCCTCTTCTCCTTCTTCCTCTTCTCCTTCTTCCTCTTTTTCTTCTTCTTTCCCTTCTTCTTCCTCTTCTCCTTTTTCTTCTTCTACTTCTCCTTTTTCTTCTACTTCTCCTTTTTCTTCTTCCTCTTCTCCTTTTTCTTCTTCCTCTTCTCCTTCTTCCTCCTCTTCTCCTTCTTCCTCCTCTTCCTCTTCTCCTTCTTCCTCTTCCTCTTCTCCTTCCTCTTCTTCTTCTTCTTCTTCTTCTTTTTATTCCTCTTCTTTTTTCTCTTCTTCTTATTATTTTTATTCCTCTTTCTCTTCTTCCTCTTCTTCTTCTTCTTCTTTCTCTTTCTCTTTCTCTTATTCTTCCTCTTCCTCTTCTTCTCCTTCACCCTCTTCTTCTCCTTCTTCTTCCTCTTCTTCTTCTTCTCCTTCACCCTCTTCTTCTCCCTCTTCTTCCTCTTCTTCTTTGGAAAATGAAAGTTGACATTGTTTTGGCAAATATCCAATCATCATTTGATAATAAATTGGCCTGGGTGCTTACCAGATTATCTGATACGATATCTCATGATGATAATCAAAATGACACCCGCAAAGCACAAAGTAATTTTACTCTACAAGAAATCTTTTTTGTTTCCCCCTTTCATATTGGTTATGGCATTACCATCTTTTAATCACTGATATCTTCTCATTTAAAGATATTGAAATTCATTTTGATGACACATTCTTTAACAAGGAATATAATAATCCTATTTGACAAATAATCCAAACTCACACAATTAAATGCTTATATTTAGTAAGTAAAATATTTCTTCAAGTAATTAAACACACACACACACACACACACACACACACACACACACATGTGAATAAGACTTTTAATTACTCTGGCGGCACCACTTTGAACTTGTGATCCACCTGCATCCACCCTCTCCTTTCCCTTTCTCCTGCCCACTCCACCTTTTCAATATATATATATATATATATATATATATATATATATATATATTGGTCAGGAGGTTGATTTAGAAGGCTGTCACAATGCAGGTATAAAGAAAAAATAATAATACGGTAACGATGGTGTTGTGTGTTAACCTGTATTTAATTCTTGAATTTTCGAGATAAAATCTCTTTTTCAAAAGATCACTGGAACTGAAGCAGTCTAGTTATGGCATTTTTTTTTTTAAATGAATTTTTTTTTCTTTTTTTGAAAATGATGGTATTTTTATATAACTGTATTCTCGTGTTGTATGTTTACATGAATGCGTTTTTTTTTTTTTTTTGTACTTGCGCGTATGTTGTCATCCGCGTGTCCATGAAAATGCGTGTTGGTTGTGACGTTATGACTGTATCCTAGCGCGGGATTGCACGTGCATATGTATGTGCGTATTAAAGAGCGTATTTGTGTTTGGTGGCCATGGTGATGTATAATATTGGATGTAATATAAATCAATTCAATCATTTATTATTATTATTATTATTATTATTATTATTATTATAAATATTATTATAATAATATTATTAAAAAGGAATGTCATAACTAGATTGCTATAATAATAATATTAAAATTAATAATACGGGAGGTCACAAACTTCACCTAAGATGTATAAGACGCAGGGCAATTTTTTAGCCAACATTTTTTTGGGGAAAAGTGCGTCCTATATGCCGTCAAATACAGTATTTTCTGACAGGAATTATGCTAGTTATTTTTATAACTCAATGTTTGTATAACACCTTTTGTCATCATTAAGCTTTATTGAATAAATATATTAAGACTCAGTTACTCTAATGTTTTCATCTATAATGAGAGTAAATTGTGATAATGGGATTGAGAAAGAGAAAAGAAAACAATTAACACCTTTACTGCCATTGCACAGCTCCAATGCTTTTTGTTGTTGTTGTTGTGTTGTACTAAATATTTCTGGCTGGTTGGTTGGGTTTTACGGCATGACAACCTATTGGGTTATTTTATGCCAAAAATGTTTCGTTATGTACATTTTTATTGGGTGTTCAATATTTTTTTTCTTTTCTAACTCTTTTTTTTTTTTTTTAAACACATCTTTTAATAACTAACCAGTGACGATCAAACTTGCTAGTGGGTAGAAGTGGATCAGCGAGACTAGCTTCTGGTTAGTTGGTTGGGTTTTATGGCATGCCAATCTATTGGTTATTTTATGCCAAAAATGTTTCGTTATGTACAACCTATTGGTAGGCATGGCTGGCCACAAACAAATTATCAGTCATATGGAAATTCGATCTCACTGACAAGCTAAAGCGACATTTCTTCCAGGCTGTAGTCATATCAGTACTGCTGTATGGCTGCACCACCTGGACCCTAACAAGGTGCCTTGAGAATAAGCCAGATGGGAGCTGCACAAGAATGCTAAGTGCAGTCTTGAACAAGTCGTGGAAGCAGCACCCCACAAGGAAGCAGCTGTATGGCCACCTGCCCACTACCTCACAAACCACCCAAGTGAGACGGACTAGGCATGCAGGACACTGCTGGAGAAGCAGGGATGAGCTCATAAGCGACATTCTCCTGTGGAAGCCAAACACATGGACATGCTAATGTGGGCCGCCCAGCAAGGACCTACATTGACCGACTATGTGAATATGCTGGCTTTTGTTATGTACATTTTAGTTGGGTATTCAATATATTTTTTTCTTTTCTAACTCTTTTTTTTTTTAAACACATCTTTTAATAACTAATTTCATTCAATTTAACCCTATTTAACATGTGACCCTCAGCTATGGGTTAAATAGTACCATTATGGTTCTTTTGAGTAGAACTGGATCTACAAGACTAGCTTGCTAACCATTAGACCATGATGAGAAAGCCTCTCTTGAGATATGGGTAAGTATTTACCCAACCAATTTGCCACGGGTAGGATATGACACAAGGTTTGCAAATATGGGGCATCCAGTGACGATCAAACTCGCTATTGGGTAGAAGTGGATCAGCGAGACTAGCTTGCTAACCATTATACCATGATGGGGCATCCTGGGACAGAGGTAGTAATTCCAAAGCAGTGTGTACAAATAGACATTATTAGTGTTTTTTTTTGGGGGGGGGTATTTTTAATGGTGTTTTCGATTTATTTAATTTAAAATTTTTTGTTCCTTCCCCACCCATCCCAATTGAGTTGCTTTTTATCATATGGGTGCTAGAAGGTGGTGACTGCGGGTCTACATGTCTTGGGAATGACGTTAAACTCTATCTGATGGTGAGGTTCCAGGTCTGGAGGTTTGGGGAATGTGGAGCACCCCTTCATCACCATTGCTCCCTGGTCCACTCTGACCCGGAGTGGTAATACCTGTTAGGGTCCTATTTATGGGTTAAATAGAAAAACATGAGTTTATAAACAAAATTGTATTATCCATTAAGAATTGATTTATTTCAAAACTTTATCGGCATTAAATGACCCACCGAGGTTGATATGCCGTAAACAAAATAAAACCAAAACCAATTGAGCTGACTTACCCTTTTACTTGAGCTGAACAATCTCTGGGGATTGCTACAATTTGCTCTATTTATTTTTGATGTTCAAGTTTGGGGGGGGGGTCAGCTATGACTTGATTCTCCCTTAAGAATATGTTTTGCACTATTCCAAAATTATTAGGTAAACTGGAAATGGTTTTTACTTGGTGACTAGCATACTTCTCTATTTTCTACCATTGTCAATGATGTATATTGTTTTATATATATGTGCGTGCTGAAAAGTTCTCAGCCCAACAAAGAAGTCCATGACCTAGACCCATAATAATTTACATTCTATTCCATATATTCATTCCAACACGGCACATCTTTTCTCAAGTTTTTTTTTTTTAGCCATTCTCTCTCTAGATATACATATATATATGTGTGTGTGTGTGTGTATATATATGTGTGTGTGTGTGTATATATATGTGTGTGTGTATATATATATGTGTGTGTGTGTGTGTATATATATATATGTGTATATATATATGTGTGTGTATATGTGTGTGTATATATATGTGTATATATATATATATATATATATATATATATATATATATATATATATATGAGAGTTATTCTCCTCTCAGTTTGCTGAGAGCTCTTCAGTCCCCTCCCGCCTCATATATGGATATAAATTGCTTCATTTTTTTTTTTTTTAAATCTAAAACTGCATTGTGGAATTTCCATAGATCATCTTCGAAATATCAAATTGGAGCAAAGAAAGAAAGAAAAAAAAAACAGAAAAAAATGCTAACATTTCAAAGAAACATTTTTTTTTTTTTTTAACCCTTTTCAATCTGCATGTGGAACAAATTCCTCACTTGTTTGTCTTCTTTTTTTTGTTTTAAATAAGAAATTTGCATTGTTTGCAATTTATAGATTTTTCCAACACTGACATTATTTCTACTCATTTTTTTTTTGTTTTTCATTCTGATATATTGTAATATTCTATGTTACAATTTCTTCTTTTTTTCTCTTTTTTTTTTTTTTTCTTTTTTTTTCTAGATCTATCATGTCTAAATATTGAAAGTGCAATCTTATAAATTAATGAGTTAGTTTAAATAAATATCTTAAACCAATATTGATTAATAAATATTTAATTAATAAAGTTGTAATATTATTAGTCTGAATTTTTTAGATGAGGCTAGATAATTTGTATTATTTAGATTTTTCAGACTGTTGTCCTCATCTTTATTGTTATATACACAATGTTTTGGCTATGAGCTATCCGGGCCTCCTTTAGGTGTTTCTTGTTATTTTTTAGGTGAGACTTGACAATATTTATTATTTAGATTTTTCAGACTGTTGTTCTCATCTTTATTGTTATATACACAATGTTTCGGATGATGTGCCCTCTGGCCTTCTTTAAGTGTAAGATATTTGAAAACCATTGTTCTAGATCAGGGGTTCCTGACCAGGGGTGTTCACACCCTCTGGGGATGCGAGCATCATTCCGGGGGGTGAGAAGCATCCATTCAAATTTAGCTTAAATATTTTTCTTTTGTAATTGATATTATTTATATTTTCGTTTCTTTATTTCAGATTATTATTATTATTTAGAGAGTGAAATATATATGATCTTTTGATGAAACTGTAGTATGGATTCACATTCTATATTTTTGATCAAAAGTATAAATTGTAGGTGTGCGAGGTCAGAGTAAAACTCTTTTAAGGGGTCCAGGAATGGAAAAAGGTTGGGAACCATTGTTCTAGATGAATTGAAAGAATAAATTATCTCAGAAGTATTGTAGTGTGTAGCAAATATCTTTCTACAAGATTCAAACAACAACGTCCACTTGTAAGTGATACACTTTCTGTTGCCTCTCTTTGAAATCGGCTTATCAGTTTATGGCCAAAATCTGTTGGACAAAAAGGTCATCACTTGTGCCACAAAGAATTTTGGCAGGTGGGGGGTGGGGTAATCTGGGAGACGGGAAACCAGAGTTACCTCATCTGTTTTGGTTGTTTGTTTTGGGATTGTTTTTTTTTTCTTTTTCTCTTTCTCTTCTCTTTTTATCTCTCTTTTTTCTCTCTCTTTGTCTCTTCCATTTTCTTTCTTTCTCTCTCTCTCTCTTTTCTCTCTTCCTCTCTCTCTTTTCTCTCTTTCTCTCTTTCTTTTCCTCTCTATTTCTCTCTCTCCCTTTTTATCTTTCTTTTCCTCTCTCTCCTCTCTCTCTCTTTCTCTTTTCCCCCCTTCTTTCTCTTTTTTTTTTCAGAATCTTAATTGGTTTTTCATCTCACCTCACTCTTCCCGTCTTCTTCTTTCTTCTTTTGCAGATGACATTATCAGACGTCGGCTGTTGATTGACGGTGATGGAGGCAATGATGATAAACGTATCAACAGTCTGCTACGAATGTTCGTTCGGTGGTGCAACATGCCCGACAACGATGATGAAAGGTACCATTACCATTTTATCTACATCCTTCCTTCTGTTTGGTGTAAATCGTTAACAATTTCTTCCTATTTGAATAAATCTCTGAAAAAAGGAACGGCTGATTTAGCTCAGTCCGTAGAGCATCCGCCTAGAAACCACAAGGTTCCTGGTTCGAATCCGGCCCTTGCCAACTTAGTGTACGAGTAGCACAGGGATCTGTTAGGTAAAGTAAGAAGCTGATGGTAGGTGTAGTGCTCCTCCCTAGATGCAAAACAATCTCCTTGGTTTAGTGCTAGTGAAAAGGGGATAGACTCCCTTGCTGTCTGGCTGGCTGAGACCAACTTTAGGAACCACAAGGTTCCTGGTTCAATACCAGCCCTCGCCAACTCAGTGTATGAGTAGCACAGGGATCTGTTAGGTAAAGTAAGAAGCTGATGGTAGGTGTGGTGCTCCACCGTAGATGCTAAAATAACCTCCTTGGTCTAGTGCTAGTGAAAAGGGGATAGACTCCCTTGCTGTCTGGCTGAGATCGACTTTAGGCCACCCCGACAACTTTACTTTTTTACTTAGAGAAAAAAAAACCGAAAGGTAAAACAAATCAAAACAAAACCTAGATTACTTTTCACTCAACAAAATATCTGGTAAACTTCTTTATACATACTAGCAAAATGAAAAAAAACGCCCTCTGGGCGACGTAAAATAAATATTTCTTGAGGGGATGGGAGTTGAAAATTTAATATCAGAGAGTTTGTATCATGATTAAAGTAAAATCATCAAATTTATTAAAGGAGTAAAAAATAAAATAAATTTATTAAAGGAGTAAAAAATATTTAAAAAATTGAAATGGAAACTTAGTTCTGATAACTTTAAATATATATTAAAATAAAACAAACTATATATAGATAGATAATACCAGGTATGTATTTATAAAAACTTGTTTAAAAAACCAATGAGGACATTGCATGCTCAAATTTTGAGTGTATTTATTCTATGTTATGACGTTTTAGGTAGTGTGACATAATCAGTGACGTCGTTTTTGTTACAGACAAAAACCGGAAGTGAATCTTAAAAAGCCTAGCAAAATTAAATAATGTTTTTTCTCGACTCTTCTTTGTTGTTAACCCTTCCATCTACCATTGTTGCTTTACTTGCAGTCACCTGACCTATCAACGTATGTTGGCCACCTTGGCACAATGTGAATACACAATGGAAAAGTCTGTCTTGGTGTATGAAATGAATCTTCGAGAACAGAAGAAATATGAACATTTAAACCAGGAAATTGGTGAGTATACTTTTTGGTTATTTAAGAAGTTTTTGTGTTGGGAGCCAATAGGAGAACATTGCATGGACTACTACACACGGACACATCAGTTTTGGCCAACCAGCAAAAACTTACATTCATCAGCTATGTGCAGACACTGGATGCCACCTATAGGACTTATCAAGAGCGATGGTTGATAGTCTAAGGAATATTTTTCAAATCTTACTGCTCCCCTTAAATTTTAAAATCATATTGCTCCCCTTAACTTTTCAAACCTTACTGCTCCCTTAACTTTTCAAATCTTATTGCTCCCCTTAGCTTTTCAAATCTTACTGCTCCCCATAACTTTTCAAATCTTATTGCTCCCCTTAGCTTTTCAAATCTTACTGCTCCCCTTAACTTTTCAAATCTTACTTTTTCAAATCTTACTGCTCCCCTTAACTTTTCAAATCTTATTGCTCCCCTTAACTTTTCAAATCTTATTGCTCCCCTTAGCTTTTCAAATCTTATTGCTCCCCTTAGCTTTTCAAATCTTACTGCTCCCCTTAACTTTTCAAATCTTAGCTTTTCAAATCTTATTGCTCCCTTCCCTTTTTCAAATCTTATTGCCCCTTAGCTTTTCAAATCTTATTGCTCCCCTTAACTTTTCAAACCTTACTTCTCCCTTAGCTTTTCAAATCTTACTGCTCCCCTTAACTTTTCAAACCTTACTGCTCCCCTTAACTTTTCCCCTTAACTTTTCAAACCTTACTGTTAACTTTTCAAACCTTACTGCTCCCCTTAACTTTTCAAACTTACTGCTCCCCTTAACTTTTCAAACGTTAACTTTCAAACCTTACTGTAACTTTTCAAACCTTACTGCTCCCTTAACTTTGTTCTTTATTGTGACTAGAAAGAATATATGCACCCTCCAGGCATAAGTATTTAAGTTTTAATGTAATGAAATATATTAGATTAGAAAGACTAACGAAATTAGATAAGATATTTGATAAATATATATAATATATATATATATATATATATATTACCCTATTTGATAAACATCTCCACCTCAGACACAAAAACAATCTCCTTGCGCTAGTGAAAAGGAGATAGACTCCCTTGCTGATTGGCTGATACCGACTTTATTCCACCCTGACAACTTTATATATATATAAATATATATATATATTACCATATTTGATAAACATATATATATATATATATTATTCCACCTGATATATATATATATATTAATCACTCGACTTGATGTGTATGTGTATATATATATATATATATATATATATATATATATATATATATATATATTATCACTCGACTTGGTGTGTGTGTGTATGTATATATATATATATATATATATATATAATATCACTCTATTTGATATGTGAGTGAGTGTATATATATATATATATATATATATATATATATATATATATATATTTGTAAGGATAAATGAAATTGAAAAAAAAAAGATCATTTTTTCTCCCTCTAATTTATGATATCTTCCTTGTCAATTTAGAAAGATGAAGAAGAAAAAAAGATTGTTATAAAATAATTCTATTTGAAATCTTATTGGTTTGATTGGTTTAAATTGAATAATGAAGAATTAAAATGGCCGCCTGGACTCATCTTCATCATCACAGTTGAATGAGATGTTTTTGTTTGTTTGTTTGTTTATGGCTGGCTCTCTCCTACCCTCTACCACTAGATGTGGGCTGGGCCCGCTACCACCGCTGCTGCTGCCAATGCTAAAAGTAAAAAGACCTTACCCATGGCAGCCTTTTCCTGACTAACACCCCCCTCCCCCTCAGCCACCTACCCCCCCCCCCAACTTTGTGTAATGTTATCCTCTTTTGCCTTTTCATTGCATTTTACCTCTCTCTCCCTCTCTCTCCCTATCAACCCCCACCCGCTTAATTAGGTCATATAAACCCCCCCACCCATCATCAAAACTAATTTCAATCCTTTTTTCCTTTAGTTTTTACTGCAACTCATTCTTCGTTCGTTAGGTTCGGATTTTATTTCCTTCTTCTCTTTTTTTTTTTTTTCAATGTTTGCTATGTCATTAAAAAAAGATTAAAAAAATAGTTTAAAGAAAGAAAAAAAATCATCTAAAAGAAAATAATGGAAAGAAATATTTTTATTGTTGAATAATTTTATTGGGATTTTTTTTTTTTTAAATAATTTTCAAGTTAGTTAACTAAGATAAGAAAAAAATGAATAAATCGAAACGGAAATTTGATGAAGTCATTTTTATTTCTCATTACAATTTTCCTTACTAAAAACTGCCAACAGTTTCTTTATAAACCACTGGATTTTTTTTTTTAATCCTTCTTCATCATCATCATCATCATCATCATAATCATTATAATAATAATAATTATCATAATAATATTAATAATGATAATAATTATCATAATCATAATAATAATAATAATAATTATCATAATCATAATGATAATAATAAGGATCAATAAAACATAATAATAATAATAATGATAATAATAAGGATCAATAAAACAATAATAATGATAATAATAATGAATATAAGATAATAATAATAATAATAATAAGATAATAATAATAATAATGATAATAATAATGAATATAATAAGATAATAATGATAATAATGAATAATAATGAATATAATAAGATAATAATAATAATAATGATAATAAGATAATAATAATAGTGATAATAATAATAATAATTAGTGATAATGAATATAATAATAAGACAATAATAATAATAGTGATAATAATAATGATGATAATAATAATAATGATAATAATAATTGCTGCACAAAATAATGCCATAAGGACAAACTATATAAAAGCGAAAATTGATAGGACCCAACAAAATAGTAAATGTAGACTTTGCAGTAATAGAGATGAGACTGTAAACCATATACTCTGCGAATGTAGCAAACTAGCACAACGAGAATACAAAACTAGACACGACTGGGTTGGGAAGGTGATCCACTGGGAATTATGCAAAAAATTAAATTTTGATCACACAACAAAATGGTATATGCATAAACCAGAATCTGTTCTTGAGAACAAAACGCATAAGATTCTCTGGGACTTTGAAATAAAAACGGATCACCTTATCCCAGCAAGAAGACCAGACCTAGTGTTGATAAACAAAAAAGAAAGAACTTGTCAACTGGTGGATTTTGCAGTTCCAGCAGATCATAGGGTGACGTTAAAGGAAAATGAAAAAATGGACAAATATCTGGACCTTGCCAGAGAACTAAAAAGGTTATGGAATATGAAAGTGAAAGTGATACCAATTGTAGTTGGTGCACTTGGAACAGTCCCAAAAGGATTGGAAAAGGATCTGGAAAGTTTGGAAATCAGAGGAAGGATTGAAACCATTCAGAACACTGCACTGCTGCAATCTGCCAGAATACTCAGAAGAGTCCTGGAGACCTGAGGAGACTTGCTGTCACTCAGACTCCAGTGAAAGACCATCAGCTAATGCTGATGTGAAAACTCAAAAGGAGTAAATAATAAGGATCAATAAAATGATAATAATGAATATAATAATAAGATAATAATAATAATAGTGATAATAATAATAAGATAATAATTATAATAATAAGAGTAATAATGATTATAATGATAATAAAGAGACTTGCTGTCACTCAACCCCCAGCAAACCACCAAACTCTAATGAAGCGAAATGAAATAATAGTAACATTAATAATGATGAATAAAATAATAAAAATAAAAATAGATAAAAAAATGATTACTTTTATTTACCCATAGCTGGAGAGAGAATAGTTGGATGCATACCTTTCCCAAGGGTATTACTGCTATATGAAATGCAAACAGCCTCATTCAGGATTTGAACTTGTCTAAAATCCAATCCCTCTGATAAGTGGTAAGCTTGAAACCTTTGAGAAAAGAAATTATTTTTTTCTTCTCTTTTAAGCAAATGTAAAAATTGCAGATGTTCACTTTCAGAATTTAAGAGGAAATTTTTTTAATTTTTTTTTTTTAGAACTATCTGATAACTATGCTATACTATCTGATTAACAGGATTTGATCTTTGTATTATTTGTATTATTCGGACTATTGTTCTCATCTTCATTGTTATCTGTTCAACGTTTCAGCCGATGTGCCTTCTGGTCTTCAGGTATTTTTTTGTCGGACTCGGGAACCTTACATTCGAAATCAGGAACCTTCTTGTTGTAATCGAGAACCTTCTTGTCGTAACTTTGAACCTAACCCTTTATTCAATCCACGGGGGTATCCTGTTCTCATTCTGCTAACCATAGCTGGGGTACAGGTGTTAAGCTGTGTTAATTATTATCCTATGTTACTGCTGCCCCTACACGAGTATTATTGTATAGATATGTTCTGTGCAAAGATTGCTTCTTTTTATTTATTTATTTATTTATTTATTTATAACTAGAAGCAGTCACCCGGCATCACCTAGGTAGAGTGGGGGTAGGGTAAAAGAAATGTAGACTCGCATATTCATTATTGTTGAATTGTGAGTTGGATCCTCGCAGAATGCCCTATTAAAATCCCTACATAAAAAAGACGTTGTGTTGAAAGAGAAGAAAAATTTGTAAGACTAACTAGCTAACCGTTATACCACAATGGAACATCCTGGAACCGTAGATAGTATAATAAGCATAGATATTTTGAAAACATAGTGCCTCACAGCAAGAATAAGAAGTTACATTATCAGTAAAGATATTATCTCTTGGATAAAAGATTAATTGAAAACAGAAAACAATGTGTCAATGTAATTGAATACGGGTAAGAACGGAAATTTATCTTATCAGGAATCCTCCAAGGAAATATTCTTGGATTCTTTTTATTTCTAATAGCATATTTATGACATAATCCCTCTCAGTAGAATCATTTTGCTGATAAAGTTTTAGGGCTATAAAAAAAAAATAGGGACCTTTTATTTAAATCCTTTTTTTTTTTTTTTTTTTTTTTTTTTTCAAAATAATAGACACTTTTTTTTTCTTTTTAGTCTTTATTGTATTTTTACTCCAAATAAATTTGTTGTTGTTATGTAACTGAAACCATTGTACCTATCATTCTTCCTTAATTAAGTTTGTATTAATTAATTTAATTAATTAAGTTTCTATTAATCATAACAAAATCTAAATAATAGTAATAGTCTGTATTCACCCAACCCCTCTGCTACAGGCAGGATGTGACACAAGGTCTACTTTTTAAAGTTGGTTTGAATCCATAGTTTTCCTTCTCCTAGACTGATTACCTAACCAAGGATAAAGATCCAAGTCTGCCCTACTATTTATCCATAACTGAGAGAAGAACAAATAGATTTGTGTCTTTACCAAGGGTATTGTAGCGTAATTATTATGGTCTACGGGGAATTCAGGATTAAAAATAAAATGGCATTCGGATTTCTGGAAAAAGAGAGGAAAAAGAAATAAGAACAAAGAAAGGTTAAAGTTTGGAACTCAACTGACCGACAAATGACCCTGAAAATAGATTTAAAAATAAAAACGGAAGTTCCAGATTTTGACCGGAAGCAGTAGTTGGGTAACCCTCCCACCCCGGAACGAGAACTGGAAGAAGAAGAAAATCGGTCTTTTTCGACTGGGCTTTGTTGGGAGCCAGATGTGGCCTCCTAGTTCTCCGTATAGGTTTTGCATAGTAGTACCAAACGTGATTTACAATCTCTCTCTGAAAAGAACCCACAAGCCTAGAAATAAATAAACAGACCCTTGTGACTATACAACTTGAGTATGTTGTTTCTGAACTAACGTTGACTACTACTACAACTCGAACTTGGCCCTATGCAACAGGTATTAACATGAAATAAAACACAAACAGCCTTATCCAGGATTTGAACTCTGGTCTCTTACTCCAGTTCCTATAATGATAACCATTATACTAAGTATGCCTTCCTGTAGTAGTAGTAGTAGTAGTAGTAGTGATGGTATGCATTCCCCCCCCCCTCCTTGCATGAGCAAGATGTGACACAAGGTCAATTTTTAAGCAGTTTAACAGGTTTGCATTCAGTTTTCCTTCTAGACCAATTGCCATACCAATATTGAAGAGCCCAGTCTTCCCTACTATATACCCATAGCTGGAGGGAGGATAGTTGGAGTCATAGCTTTCCCAAGGATATTAGCACTATGGGAAATACAACCATCCTCCTCCAGGATTTGAACTTGTATTGCTATGTCCATTTCCTATGATGATGACTGTTACATTATAAGCAACACTAGATAAACAACATCTAAGGAGTGCCCCTTCATCACCATTACTCCCAGGCCCACTCTGACATGTAGTGATAGTACCTGTATGGGTTAAATAGAAGAAATTAGTTTAAAAGAATGTGTTTTTTAAAAAAAAACAAATTGAGTTTTTAAAAAATGTTGAATACCTATTAAGAATAAACAAAACAAAACATCTTCATTATAAAATAACCCAACAAGGGTTGACATGCCATAAAATCCAACCAACTAGAGAGACAAGATTTAATGTATGTAAAACATTTACATCAGTATTTGTAATAGTAATAATGTCTATACATATATAAAGGGCAGTTGTGTGTATGTATGTCCAGAGGAAACTATGAAGATAAAACAATTAATGACAAAGTACATGTATATACACATTCACTATCACCAGATCTTGCTTTTTGAACAAAAATAATGAAGATTTGATTTATATTCGTGAAAATAAGTAAAAAAAAAATTTAAAAAATATTTAAATTTTAGCAGCATGGATTTTTTTTTTTTTTTTTTGCATTTATATTTTAAATAAAAGTAAAAAAAAGTAAAGTCGTCGGGGCGGCCTAAAGTCAGTATCAGCCAGTCAGCGAGGGAGCCTATCCCCTTTTCAATAGCGCTAGACCAAGGAGATTGTTTTGGCGTCTGAGGTGGAGCGCCACACCTACCATCAGCTCCTTACTTTACCGCAGAGACCCCTGTGCTACTCATACGCTGGTTGGCGAGGGGCGGTATCGAACTAGGAATCTTTGGTTTCTAGCCGAACGCTCTACCGACTGAGCTTTTCAGAGTGGCTGGATCAACACAATGTCTTTTACGTAGGGATTTTAATGGGGCATCCTGCAAGGATCCAACTCGCGATGAATCTGCGAGACTACTTGTTTTACCCCCATACCTAGGCAACGCCGGGTAGCCGCTTCTAGTTCCATGATAATGATCTAATTTTAGTACAACAGTAAAAATAGAGCATAGATTTATTTATTTTATGAGCACAATCGCCTTGAAATGCTAGAAGAGAAAAAAAAAAAACAATTTCCAGTTTTCGAGGCAATTTGATAATACTCTGGATTTTGCTTATATCCTCCTCACCCTAATCATTACGTATATTCTGGGTATGACATTAAATTGCATCTAATGGTGAAGTTCCAGTTCTGTAGTTCTGAAGAGTGTGGAGTACCCCTTCATTGACATTACTCCCAGGTTCACTTTGATCCGGAGTGGTAGTGCCTGTTAACTGACCTAAAATTGTTTTTTTATGTATGAGGTGGAGTGCCACAACTACCATCAGCTTCCACTACCCCCACAGATCCAAGCTGTGCTACTCATGTGTTGAGTTGGTGTGGATCAGTATCAAACTAATAGTACATACCTATATTACATACATGGAGGTGCGTGGTGTAATCATCAGAGCCGCAGGAAATGGACTCGTCAACCCGAGTTCAATTCCTGGATGAAGCTGTTGGCGTTTCACATAGCGCTAATACCCTTGGGAAAGGTATGAATCCAGTACTCCCTCCAGCTATGGGTAAATAGCAGGGCAGACTGGGGTCTTTAACCATGTCTAGGTAACCAGTCTAGGAGAAGGAAAACTCTGAATTCAAACCTGTTAAACTCCGCTTAAGAAATTGACCTTGTGTCGCATCCTACTCGTGCAGAGGGGTTGGTAAATATATATATTACATATAGTTTGTAAAAAGGTCATTATTAAAAATAAAGGGCATAGTGTTGCTTTTATTCAAGTTTACTAGCAGTACTTACCTATATTAGATTATTATACTTACCGTGACTAGTTTCTTCGTAAACTTGTGGGTCCAGTGGCCAAAGCCACTGTAATTAACGGCATGATCCCAGGGGCCCATCTCCCCAGGCAACAGCTGCTCCCTTGATTTAAAGGGGCAGCGCTGGGTTTATTGCCCAGTGCCTGAGGTGCTCCCCTTGAGGGGGAATGCCGAGGGGATCCACACATTTCTTGTGCCTGCCATCCCATGAGCTTCGGTTTGTGGGTTGTCTCACATTAAGAGGACCTTGTGTTCAACCTGTATAAGTGGGATACGGGGTAAATTGTTGGCATCCTTCCATCTACTAAAGACGATGGCGTAGTGTCCACTTTTTTTTCTTTTTTTTTTAATTTAAAAAAAATCTGCAACAGCATGATTGGCTGAACAGACCAATACTTGAATGGCAATCTCTGGTGCAGTGACTGCAAACAGTGATGCTTGCTGGAGTTGCTGTTGTCTCTCCTTCCTTTTGGCTCTCTTTTCTGCGGCGGCTTCTTTCCTCTCCTTTTCACTCCTTGTTTGATGAGGAGGCGCCAGGTCACACGGTCTTCTGCACAAGCCTCCCATGTGTTGGTGTTGATGTGGCACGTCTTCATATCCCTCTTGCAGACATCTTTAAAGCGCAAGCGTGGTCTTCCTACCGATCGGGTGCCCTCTACTAATTCACCATACAGTAGGTCTTTGGGCGTGCGGCCTTTGTCCATACCCTTACCCACATATTAGATATGTGATGGTCATCATTAAAAATAAAGGACATTTTTTTTTGTATCATTTATTTATTATTCAATGTTTTTATTTTATTGTTCTTAATCTCAATGTTAAAGTTAAAATTATAGTTTCCAAACAGTTTCAGGCTGCCCCACGCTAATTTTTACCCAAACTGCATCCCTAGTGCTCCCTTCTATATATAAAACTAGACATGACTACTCAGCATCGCCTGGGTAGAGGGGCGGAAACTCTGGTATATTTGTTTGCTTACTTTCAAGATTTACAATTGCTGGAAATTTTTAAGTAGAATTTCAATGCTATTTCTATATATGTTTTAATTTCTAAATATAAATCAATTCTTCATAATTTTTGCTCAAAAAGTAAGAACTGGTGATACTTAATGTGTATATATATTTACTTTGTTGTTAATAGTTTTATTTTCGTAGTTTCATCCGAACATACACCAACTGCCCTTTATATGTGTATAGATAGATAGATATACATTTTTTCACGCTCAGAATTGTGGAGGCATGGAATAAGCTGCCCGTGTCTGTTGTAGGCTGCTGAAACACTGAATCTTTCAAAGCCTCCATGCTTCCTGTAGTCCGCCAACACTATACCTGATGCCCCTCTCCACACACATATGTGCACACATACATGCATATTACTACTGTAAACTGTTCATGTTCCTGACACTAATCCATTATTCTGTGTACTTGACATGAGACTTTGATGAGTTGTGGTGCACCTGAGCACTGTACACAATAAATTTCATTATTATTAGATAGATAGATAGATACATATCTCTTGGCATTGGGTCTACAGCAAATTTAGAATATAAACACCATCTACTATTAAGTCTATTATCATACTTACCTAGAGCCTTAGTCTTTGCAAATGGATTATATAGCAATGATGGGCCAATGCTTAAAACATCTGCTACCTGGATGTGCGGGGGGGGGCTGATGTGTAGGGCACATGTTTTGTCCAGACAATGTCACCACCAAGGTACAAAGCTTTAGACTTTTAACCATAACTTTGAACGACAAAATAAAATTCTCCTTTTATGTATTGACTGTGTTCATTTTATTCTTTGTAATGCCAGCTTACCTCTTATTTTAGGGTTTTTTGAGGTTTAGATTTTGTTTTAAAAAAAAGAATTAAAAAAAAAAAAGAAAGAAAAATGCTCCTTGATGGCATTCTGCTGCCCCCTCCCCCCTCCCATTGCCTCCCCCTCCCACTGCCTCCCTTTCCCTTGGATCTTTCCAATGCACCCCACACACACACGTGGAGTGGGGTGTGTGGAGTACCCCCTCCTTTGGGAATGACATAATTAAGACATCATCCCCCCAAAGTATTTGACTGTCTTAGTTAAAGGCTTATGTACAGAACAAGCAATTGGGGTTGAAATAAATATTCATTGTGGTTTGCAATTTTTTTACGTTGTAAAATGCAATGCCAGCCTTACTATGAACAGCTTACGATATCTTTGATTTCCTTATTTAAATTAAGTTTTTAGGTTTTTGTTTTTTCTGTCCTCAAAATTTTTTTTTTTTTTCCACTTTCAGAGGAAAAGATTTTTCAAGCAACAGAGAAAATAACAGATCGAAAACTGGAACTACAACATGCAAAACGAATCCGAAAGAACAGACAGGGTATTTTTTCTTTTTCTTTTTCTTATTATTTTTCTTCTTCTTTTTCCTTTTTCTTTTTCTTTTTCTTCTTTTTCCATTTTCTTTTTCTTTCTTTTTCCTTTTTCTTTTTTCTGTTACTTCTTTTTGTTTTTGTTTTTGTATTTCTTCTTTTTAAAAAAATGTTATTTATATATTTGTTTAATTTTTTTTGTTGATTTTATATGGCTTGTATTTCTTTTTTTTTTATTTGTTGTCTTTTTTTTATTGTTTATTTTGTTTGTTTTTTATTTGTTATTTGTTTTTTGTTATTGTTTTTCTTTATTTATTTTTTTTTTTTTTGTTTTTTTTGTTTGTTTTTAATCATTTCCTGTTGTTCCGTTATCAACAGCCAAGTTTAAAACAAAATGTCGTCAACTACAGAAAATGTCATTAAACAAACAAATAATAAAAAAAAAAAAGAAAAGAATTTAAAAAGTTAACTGGTATTTGTATATAACTCATAATCACTAAATCTTTCAAGTAAGATATTTGCTTTTTTTTTTTTTCTTTCTTTTTTTTTTTTTTTTTTTTCTTTCTTTCTTTTTTTTTCTTTTTTTTTCTTAAAATAATTTAGTTGCGAGATCTCAGAACAAATAACATTTGATATCTGTTGATATTATTATTATTATTATTATTATTATTATTATAAGAGGATGATAATGATGATATGTATTTGTAGAAAGCTGCGTTTCTTGTAAATCTCAATAGTTGTGTCTCTCCACCAGACAAAAGCAATTGAAAACCATGCGTAATGATTGCAATAAAATAGAAGAAATGTTAAAGAATTGTTTCAACATAAGGTCATCATTAAATGAAAATACAACACATTCACAAAAAGAATAAAAGATTGCCACAATCTGGAGACCAATACCAATATTAATATGGGCGCAATTCTAAAGGGTTGTAGATATTCTTATAAATTTTAAAATTCTAACTAAATAACATAGTAACAATTATATTGGTGTACCATGGTGTGGAGGTGCGTGGTCTAATGGTTAGAGTCGTAGAAAATGGACTTGTCAACGTTGGCATTTCATATGGCGCTAATACCCTTGGGAAAGGTATGAATCCAATTCTCCCTCCAGCTATGGATAAATAGTAGGGCAGACTGGACTCTTTAACCATGGCTAGGTAACCAGTCTAGGAGAAGGAAAACTCTGAATCCAAACCTGTTAAACTCCGCTTAAGAAATTGACCTTGTGTCGCATCCTGCTCGTGCGGAGGGGTTGGTAAATATATATATTGGTGTACCATTGGTTTTCAATTGCTTTTGTCTGGTGGAGAGACACAACTATTGAGATTTACAAGAAACGCAGCTTTCTACAAATACATATCATCATTATCATCCGCTTAGAATAATAATAATAATAATAATATATTAATACCCAAAAAGAAATATACAGTAAATTAATACTGATTACTGTTGGTGACCTGGGTATGACATTAAACTGCATCTGATGGTGAAGTTATATTTCTGGAGAGTGTGGAGTACCCCTGACCTGGAGTGACAGTACCTGTTAGGGTCCCATCTATGGATTAAATAGAAGAAAATGTGTTTTTCTGGAGAGTGTGGAGTACCCTGACCTGGAGTGACAGTACCTGTTAGGGTCCCATCTATGGATTAAATAGAAGAAAATGTGTTTTTCTGGAGAGTGTGGAGTACCCCTGACCTGGAGTGACAGTACCTGTTAGGGTCCCATCTATGGATTAAATAGAAGAAAATGAGTTAAAATGTGTTTTTCTGGAGAGTGTGGAGTACCCCTGACCTGGAGTGACAGTACCTGTTAGGGTCCCATCTATGGATTAAATAGAAGAAAATGAGTTAACGAAAATGTGTTTTTTTTAAAATTGAGTCAAAAAAAATTTTCAATACCCATCAAGAATGAATAGAACAAAATGTCTTCAGCATGAAATAACCCAACAATGGTTGACATGCCGTAAAATCCAAAAAAGAAGAAAGATTACTGTTGATAGACACCTTATTTATTTTTTTCATTTTTGGAACTTGTGCTAAATATTGATTGTGTGTAACATTGTAAATGAATGCTAAGGTGAAATGGTTCTAGGTTTACGAATAGATAAGTACCGTATTGGACAGCATATAAGACGCACCCACATTTCAGCAGGTCAGATTTCAGGAAAAAAAGTTTTTAGTGTATTTAAGCATATATTGTTGAAAACAGTCTAGCTGTGCCTGATTATAACAATACCAGCAATAAAATAAGGATGCATGGAGTTTAGGGTAGGTAAAAGTACTGAGCTTAAGCTGGGTTAGTGAGCATCATAGAGAAGATTAGCCTAGGCCTACAGGAGTCTCAAACTTCATTTACGATGTATAAGACGCAGGGTAATTTTTTGAGCCAAACTTTTGGGAAAAGAAAGTGCATTCTATATGCCATCAAATACATTAACTGTTTCTTGGAATTTTTGAGATGAGGCTTGATAATTAGTACTATTTGGATTGTTCAGACTATTGTCCTCCTCTTCATTGTTATCTGTACAGCGTTTCGGTCAATGTGCCCTCCGGTCTTCTTCAGGTATTTCTTGTCAGACACTGGAACTTTCTCAGACTCAGGAACCTTCTTTTTGGACTCGGGAACCTTCTTGTTGTAATCGGGAGCCATTACAGAACATTGAACCTAACCCTTTATTCAGTCCACAGGGCTATTCTGTCCTCATTCCGCTAACCATAGCTGGGGTACAGGTGTTAAGCTGTGTTAATTATTATTCTTATTACTGCTGCCCCTGACCAGGATTAAACCTGCAGTCTAGAGATAACTGTCACTTAGAATTGTCTTAACCTAACTCTTTTATCCACTAGGCTATATGTCCAATTTTCAAACTCCATCAGCCACCTAAGTAGTCACAAGAGCTGATTGAGCATGCTGCCTATGCGGTTGGGTAAGAAGTCCTGTGAACCATAATAAAAGAAGCTGGGCCTTTTGATTCACTCTTATTTTGGCTTTGATCAGAAGGGAGAGGTAGGTGGATTGGGGGAGAGAGAAAAAAACACCCAAGGATCCACAGTTGGTTCCTACTAGAACAAAGAGAAACCGTGGATCTAGCCCCACACATGTGTCCATCATCCGTTTTCACATATTTCCGTGACCTGGGCAAAGAGAATAAACAAACAGAGGGTTGTATATTTGAGGCAAGTTGTGTGGCACAAGAATACTGCATGCGGTCTTGAACAAATCCTGGAAACGGCACCCCACAGGGAAACAGCTGTACGGCCATCTGCTCCCTATCTCACACACCATCCGAGTGAGACATGCAGGACACTGCTGGAGGAGCAAGGATGAACTCATAAGCAACGTTTTCCTGTGGAGGCCAACCTGTGGATATACTAGTGTGGGCCACCCAGCAAGGACCTACATTGACCAACTCTGCGTGGGTACTGGACCTCCCAGGGGCAATGAATGATAGAGAAGGTTGGCAAGAGATTGTCATGGATATCCATGCTAATTGCGCAACATGATGATGATGATGATGATGAGTAACGAAAATATAGTGTCTGTAATTTTATGATTAATAGGTTTTATACATGTTGGAATATTTTGGTATATATATATATATATATATTATAATATATATATATATATTATATATTTACCAACCCCTCCGCACGAGCTGGATGTGACCAAAGGTCAATTTCTTAAGCGGAGTTTAACAGGTTGGAATTCAGAGTTTTCCTTCTCCTTGGACCGGTTGGCACCTTAACCCATAGGTTAAGAGCTCAAGTCTTGCCCTACTATTTATCCATAGCTGGAGGGTGAGTAGGATTCATACCTTACCCAAGGGTATTAATGCTAAGTGAAATGCAATTACCACATCCAGGAATTGAACTTGTGGTGACGGAGTCCATTTCCCATGACTTTAACCATTACACCATGCATAATATTTTGGTATATAAGATGTGCTACATACACCACTTAAATTTATAGACTAAAGCAAGGTCACATGGTTTAAACCTCAGTCCAATCAACAGCCCAAATAAGTGACTGGTTAACTACTTAATTGCTGATACTGAGAGACATCCATTTGCAATCATTGACGAAGGACTTGCAAGACGGAGGAGCAGCAAGGAACAACCAAAGGATTCTTTCAAAGGATCGTCCCTCTGCTTAACAACAAAGGATCTCTGCTGGACAAGCGTTCTTACTTGAAGCCTAAAGGATGGCCACTAAAATCATAACAGCTAGAAGTATTTTGATCCACCTATTTTCTGTGTATGGAGTCAAATACCATAGAAAAATCTAACAAACCAAAATGTTGCCTCAAAAATTTTTGTTCGTACTCCTTTGCTGATGTGATATTGTGGATTGATTGTGCTTTCCCATCACTAAATGATCAGCCTCACTGACCTAGCAGTTATTGGTGCAATGCTACCCAACATATGTAATCATTTACATTAGTCCAGCTAAATAACCCCCTGTCGGCTGGGCATTAGAATGCACCCTCTGCAGAGGGTAAGACCCCTCAATGGGGACACCTGGTTGCGTGGGTGCGACACGTGATGCTTAAGGATAGAAACCTAGGTTGATGAGGAGTTCATGCCTGCAATACTCCACTTTGCCTATCTTGGCTAGACGGGCGGTTGGAGAGGCCCCCTCCGATCAATCGGCTGGTCGCATCAAGCCCTAGCACCTATATGATTGCCCCAACCTATGTCTTTATGGCAAACCCCACCCTCTTTATTCTAATGGGTGCTAGAAGGCGGTGGCTGAGGGTCTACATGTCCTGGGAATGACGTTAAACTCTATCTGATGGTGAGGTTCCAGTTTTGGAGGTTTGGGGAATGTGGAGCACCCCTTCATCACCATTGCTCCTGCCACTCTGATAGTGGTAGTACCTGTTAGGGTCCCATCTATGGGTTAAATAGGAAAAACATGAGTTTATAACAAAATTGTATATGCATTAAGAAATGAATTTATTTAACAACTTGTGGCTTAAATAACCCACTGAGGTTGATATGCCATAAAACAAACACAACCAAACCAAAACCAGCTATATAAGCTGTACATTTAATCTAGGTAATTGGAAACGCAAGTTCAGGGTGTAGAGGCACAAGGGGTGGTTGTAACACGGTTATGCATCTTAGGTAATGGAATCGGCATGCCAAGTTTCAAATCCTGTTTGCATTTCACTTGAGAAAGGCATGAATCCATTTTTTTCCCATCCATCTCTGTGTAATAATAGGACAACCTTGGTATGGCAACTGGTCTAGGAGAAGGAAAACTCTGAATTCAAACTAACTTTAATCTGCTAAAAATTGATCTTGTGTCACATTCTTGTGGGGAGGGGGCAGGTTAAATACATTTCACGGGTGTTGCAATTTTTAATCCCGTATCGTTTAGAATCTGGTATTACAGTTTTGTAATTATATTAAATGGGGGTATGCATAATATTATATATAAATTACATAATATATATATAATATATTATTATATATATACTAATTAAAGTAAAAGTTTGTCGGGGCAGCCCTAAAGTCGGTATCAGCAGTCAGCGAGGGAGTCTATCCTCTTTTCAATAGCGCTAGACCAAGTAGATTGTTTTAGCATCTGAGGTGGAGCGCCACCACCTACCATCAGTTCCTTACTCTACCGCACAGATCCCTATGCTACTCATACGCTGAGTTGGCGAGGACCGGTATCAAACTAGGAACCTTGTGGTTTCTAGCCGAACGCTCTACCGACTGAGCTAACCCGGCCCATCATATATATATATATATGAGGCTGCGTAAAAGCGTATACATCATGAGAGGAAAATTTCTTAAAAGAAAATTAGGGTAATTAAGAAATTTTCCTCTCGCAATGTATACGCTTTTTACGCAGCCTCATTAAATTTTGTACTCCAAAGGAACTTATATATATATTATATATATATATATATATATATATATATATTATAATATATATATAAGTCCTAAGTCATCAGTGGCGGCCTAATGTCAGTATCAGCCAGACAGCAAGGGAGTCTATCTCCTTTTCACTAGCACTAGACCAAGGAGATTATTTTAGCTTCTGGGGTGGAGCGCCACACCTACCACCAGCTCCTCACTTTACCGCACTTTACCTTGTGCTACTCATAATTGGCAAGGGCCGGATCGAACCAGGAACCTTGTGATTCCTTGCCGAACGCTCTACCGACTGAGCTAATATATATATATATATATATATATATATATATAATAATTTTAATTACAGTTGTGCTACTATGTTCACTTTCAGACTGAAAGGTATGAACCCCTCATCTTCCTAGTTATGGGTTAAATTGTACCACTACTATTCTTCTACAAGGATGGCTTTGCCATTGACTAACCTGCAAAGGGGTGAAGTTGCAACCTCATAGTAAACAAGTTTGAACTCCAGTCACATTATTATGTTCAATTTCGGATTAATACTCTTGGGAAAAGTATGAACCCCCTCATCCCCCAGCTATGGGTTAAATAATACCACTACTGTTCTTCTTCAAGGATGGCTTTGGCATTAAATAACCCACAAAGGTTGACATGCCATTAAACAAAGAAACCAAACTAAAATTAAATTGAACAACATTTATCCTCTATGGAAAATGACAAAGGAATGGATGCTGAAATGAGGCTAGCACATCATTTCAGCTACCAAACCCTGTTGTTGGTTGGTTATTTTGTCTTACAGCATATCAAACCTATTCAGATCATTTAATGCCAAATCAAGTCATTTTTATAAACAAAGGACTCAGGTTACTTACAGTGCCTGCTGTTGCTTTAGTGGTCACCCAATTAAGTATTGAACTGGCTCATCACTGCTTAACTTTGGTGATCTAGCGGGAACTGGTGCTTTCAGCGTAACTTGACCATAATCCAAGTTCTGTTGTCTGGGAGTCCAATGTTACCATGTGACTGATAATAGAGCGTAGAATTTGCATATGCATAAATTTGACCCTCATTAGTGGGAGGGGGGTCACCTAGGGAAAAAAAAATTCTGTGTGTGCATGCGTGTTTGTATATTTTGCGCATTATTAAGTAAAACTTAAAAAATGCAAAACTATTCATACTGGCTTAATATATTTTGATATTAGGTTTTTATATATTTAATATTTTAGATTTCCTATTTAAAAAAAATATTTAAAGATGTTTTGATTGAATAAATTTTAAAAAATGAAATTGACAGTTAGTGACATGCATTTTGGGGATTCTTCTGTGTGTGTGTGTGTGTGTGTTTGCACTGGAGTTACATAGTTACTCTAATAATGCTGATCCACAAATCAGTCTCCTATCTCTCTCTCTCTCTTTCCCCTTCTCTCTCTCCCTCTCTCTCTCTCTTTCACTCCCTCTCTCCCTCTCCCTCTCTCTCTCTCTAGTAGCACATCAAGCACACATACACAGACCAATTATATATGTTGAGTGTGATAACAATTAACGTTAGGTGGGGTTATTTTCTCTCTCTCTCTCTCTTTCTCTCTCTCTCTCTCTCTTCTCTCTCTCTCTTCCTCTCTCTTCTTCCTCTCTCTCTCTTGTCTTTCTCACCCCTCTCTTTGTCTCTCTCTCTCACTCTCTCTCTCTCTCTCTCTTTTTCTTCCTCTCTCTCTCTCTTTGTCTCTCTCTCACTCTGTCTCTCTGTCTGTCTGTCTGTCTCTCTCTCTGTATTTATTGCAGACCAGTCATTATTTAAATAAAACAAAAATGGCAAAATATTTTTCATGAGGGGAGGGGTTTTCTTCTCTCCTCCTCCTCCATTGATTTTTTCTGTGTGTATAAAATTTATAAAACTATTTCTGTTTTTTTTTTTTTTTTTTCTTCTTTTTTTTCACTTTTACTGTCAGCTGACATTTTTTATCACCTTGTCTCTCACCCCCTCCCTTTTCACCCATCTCCCCCCTTCCTTTTGATTGCTCTCATTACCATTGTCGACCCCACCCTTTCTTTTTATGCTGTGCTCTTTCCTTTCTTTTCCCTTTGTTTCTCAGCTGTGAACACACACACACACACACCCAGAGGTATATATATAATATATATATATATATATATATATATATATATATTATGAACAGTAAATGCATGAACTAATTTTCTTTCCTTTCCTTCTTCCTTAAACCAAAAATCTTTTGAAATATGTCTTCAGTTCATTCATCACCTTAAGGGAGAGGTAGAGGGGAAGGGGGTGATAAATTCCTTGGACTATCTTTGAAAACTATCAGAGAAAATTCACATATTTCTTCTGTGAAAGAAAAATATTTTTGCTTAATTTTGATTTTTTTGATATTTGCTTTATTTTTTTTTTTTTTTTTGTATTCATTTTTTTTTTGTATTCATTTTTTTTTTTTTTTCAAAGAAAGAAATTCTCGTAATTTCCTTTTTTCAGAAATTTCACCACCATCACAATTATTCATTTCATCTTATTTCCATTTTTTCACAAAAAACTTATCCATTGGAGGCGTGCATGTGGTGTAATGGTTACTGTTGTAGGAGATGGACACGGCAAGACAAGTTCAAATCCTGGACGTGGCTGTTTGCATTTCACATAGTGCTAATACCCTTGGGAAATGTATGAATCCAACTATTCTCTCTCCAGCTATGGGTAAATAGTAGGGCAGACTGGACTCTTTAATCTTGGAATGGCAACCTGTCTAGGAGAAGGAAAACTTTGAATTAAAACAAAAGGAGTTTTCTTCTTGTTAGTCAAAATGACTTAATTTGGCATTAAATGACCCAAAAAGGGTTGATATGCCATTAAACAAAACAGCCAACAATCACCGAAGTTAAGTAGCGATGAGCCTGTTCAATACTTAACTGGGTCACCACTTAAGAAAAAACAATTATTGCAACCTGAGTCCTTTGTTTATTAAAATGATTTGATTTGGCTTTAAATTAACTGAAAAGGATTGATATGCCATAAAACAAAACCAACCAACCAACCAACCAACCAACCCAACAATAATGTTTTGCACTATTGCTTTCATCTTTTTAAAAAAAAAATCATGGCCAAATAATGGGGGATCAGTTAATAACTACGTTAAAATAGAAAATGGATCCCCCACTTTATGATCATCTCCTTTTTTCTTGTTTCTTGTTTTGCACAATTGCTTTCATCTTTAAAAAAAAAAGAATGGCCAAATAATGGAGGATCAGTTAATAATTACGTTAAAATAGAAAATGGATCCCCCACTTTATGATCATCTCCTTTTTTCTTGTTTCTTAAATAATGGTTCCCAACAAGAATAATTTCGGTCAAGTCACAATGAAAGCATTGTTTCCCACTAGATCACCAGAGTTAAGCAGCAATGAGCCTGTTCAGTGACCACTTAAGCAATAGCAGGTATTGTAAGCAACCTGAGTCCTTTGTTTATTAAAACGACTTGATTTGGCTTTAAATGACTCAAAAAGGTTGATATGCCGTAAAACAACAAACCAATTCTGAGTTTATTTCTAAACAAAAATGTTCACCAAATTTGTTTTTCCAAATTTGTCTTTAAGGCAGACAACTTTCGTAAACTATATACTTTGCTGATAATCTATATATTAATACTTGTATTCCTTAATTGTACGATCGTTATCATCTTGCAACACCCTCTGGTTAAAAATAAGACCGTCCAAATCATCCAAGATGACATGCAAAAATGTAAATTCTGATTATCTGGTGTTGTTTATCCGCTGAATTCTTAGTTCTTATAAGTGTTGTCACCTCAGCTAAATAATGGACCATTATGTTTTTATTATAAAGAAAGAAAGGGAAGAAAAATAACATGCTACACAAAAAAATATAATGAGAAAGAAAGAAAGAAAATGAGTAGGGGAAACATTAAAGGTTGAGTACGCAGAAGCGATAACGCTAATTTGTTTAAAAAAACCTTGTTAAACTCCACTGAAGAAATTGACTTTGTGTCACATACTGCTTGTGCGGAGGGGATGTTATATATATATATATATATATATAATATGAAAGTACGTAAACAAACAATGTATTTATTTTTTATATGGCCTTTTTAGCCGACAATTTTTGGAGGATATGTGCTTAATTGAAGTCATACCTAATTTTGAAAATTAATTAGTTAATAATTAATGAATTTAAGCGGGCATATATGTTCAAATGTCTCAATTTGTTTAGCTGTACATTTGAACATCTATGCCCGCCTAAATTCATTAATTATTAACTAATTAATTTTCAAAATTAGATATGACTTCAATTAAGCACATATCCTCCAATATATATATATATATATATATATATATATATTTCACTTGGCTAACAAAACTTAAGAAATATGAGGGTCATTCAATAATTAAGGTGAATTAGTTGACGATAGAAAGCACTGTTTACAGTTGCATCATTTTCAAGGAAATCAATTGTGATGGGGGGTCCTTTCATGTCCAAGAAGACTGTCAGCATGACCTTCTTTAATGATTGCTGCACCCAGAACTTTTTCTTTACTGATGAGTCAATGTGTTTTGACTCAATCAGTCATCTTCTCGATTCCATTTTCATGCTATTCTCCTTCCACCCTGCACACATTCAATTTGGCCGAATGAATTTTGTCTTTTTTTCCTTCTTTTGTTTTGTTTTGTTCTCCATTTTGTTTCTTCACTCTTCATCTGTTTCTTGCTTCGTCTGTCTTATACTGTTCATATCTTCTTTCTTTTCTATCTATCTTTCTTCTATATTTTAATGTTCATATCAATCTATCTATGTATCTATCTATCTTATACTGTTCATATCAATCTATCTATGTATCTATCTATCTTATACTGTTCATATCTATCTATCAATCTATCTGTCTGTCTGTCAATCTTATACATTCAATTTGGTCTAACGAAGTTGTCTTTCTTTCTTTCTTTTTTCTTTTTTCATATGATCTATCTTCTACTGTTCATATCTAACCTACCCTACTGACCAATGCAAATTTAAAAAAAACTCTTTTCTCTTAACTCTATACTGTCTCATTCCACCCGGTCAGAAGTCACATTCATTTTCCTAATCTGTCCAAACGATAGCCTTTGTTTAAATGTAATATTAAACATATTTAGGAGTCTTTGATTTAAGTGAAATAACAGGTAACTTTAGATGCAAATGCCATTTTAGCCATTTTTTGATAAATCCTTATATGAACTAGCAAAATAAAAAGACGCCCTCCGGGCGATGTAAAAAATAATTTTTTGAAAGATATTGCCTGAGGGGATGGGAGCTGAAAATTCAATGTCATAGTGTGTACAATAAGTATGTAAAATCGTCAAATTTATTAAAGGAGTAAAAGAAAGAAAGAAAGATAATTTGAAATGGAAACAGTTCCGATAACTTTAAATATTATATTAGAATAAAACAATCTCTATATAAATATATAATGCCGGGCATCTATTTATTGAAACAATGAGGATTGTCTAACGTTGCATGCTCACATTTTGAGTATATTTATTCTATGTTATGACGTTGGATTATGTGTTGGGTAATGTGACGTAAGCAGTGACGTAATTTTTGTTACAGACAAAAACCGGAAGCGAATCTCCATTATTAATAGAGATGGGGCTCTGGACTTAGAAAATTCTCAACAGGATGTTAAGAGTTAAGAGATGAAATGACTGTGTATGATAATGAATTGCACATTAATGCAAATTGTATCCAAATAAATATTTAACAACATTATTCGGTTTGTTGGGCTTAAAAGTTAATTAGTAAAAGGTGAGAAGAGGAGAATTAAACAGCGATAAATGTACGACTGTTATTAGAACTGGAAACTTCTCTTTAAATAGAAATTAGAGGGTTTGCTTTTATCACAGTCGATAATGTGTCGGTAAAAGTCTACTAGTTTCGTTATTAATCAGGTTTAAATCATTTACTAAGTTTTTTCATTGAATTATTTTTGTTTTTACATTTCTTATTATAATAGAGATTGTGTGTCTGTCTGTCTAACCAAAACTATGTCAACAACAATAAAAATGAGGATAATAGTCCGAATAATCCAAATGATACTAATGAATTGAAAAATGTTTTAATAAAATGTTGCTTAAATTTTTTTCTTTCTGTTCTCTTTTTATCTTTCTTTTTATTTTTCTTTACTTTTTCTTTCTCTTCCTTTTTTCTTCCTTTTCTTTTTCTTTCCCTTATTCTCATCTGTCTCATTCGTCCTCTGCCCCCTTTTTTATTTTTACTTTTTTTCTTCTTCTATTTCTCTTTATCTTTCCTTTTCTTTTTTCTTTCTTTTACTTTCTTCCTCTTTTTATTTCTTTTTTCTTTTCTTTCTCATTTGTCCTCTTTTTTATTCTTTTTCTTTTTTACTTTTTTTCTTTTTCTATTTCCCTTTCTTTTCTTTTTACTTTTCTTTATTTTTCATTTTTTCTTTCTTTTTTCTTAACTGTCTCATTTGGCCTCATCCTTTTTTTCTTTTTTGTCTTTGACCCTTTTTCTTTTTCCCCTTTTTTTCTTTTTCTTCCTTCCTTTTTTTATTCTCTTTTTCTTCTCCTTCCTTTTTTTTCTTTTCCTTTTTTTCTCCTTTTTCTTCTTCTCCTTTTTTTTTTCCTTTTTTCTTCCTTTTTTCTTCTCCTCCTTTTTTTCTTCTTCTTTTTCTTCTCCTTCCTTTTTTTTTTCCTTTTTTTCCTTTTTTCTCCTTCCTTCTTTTTTCTTCTTCCTTTTTTTTTTCTCTTATTCTTCTCCTTCCTTTTTCTTCTTTTCTTCTCCTTCCTTTTTTTCTTCTCCTACCTTTTTTTTATTCCCTTTTTTTTTCTCTTGTTTTATTTTTCTGCCCTCCCATTTTATAATAAACTTTTTCTATGCTGCAAACTTATTTTGTTTCTTCCTCTTCCTCTTCTTCAGAATACGATGCTCTCGCCAAAATTATCCAGAGACATCCCGACCGACTGGAAACAACAAGGTAATCAAATTAATTTTATAATTCCAACCATAAAAATGTCTGCTCATCAGTTTGGTTGGCTTCTCACTTTCAGAAATCTACTTATTCATTGATAGACAAATGCAAAATATACCATATCCCCAACTTCAATTCTTTTTCAGGAACACCAATAGAAGTAGGATTGGGGTACTTACTACTCACATAAATCCCCAAATGGGTTTGAATGGGCTCTTTAGCCTTGGTAGGCAAACCCATCAACTCAAGGAGAAGTCCGACACAAAACCTCTGCTGCCTTTCAAGGAAAGGCTAGGGGAGTAAACCCCGAAAATAAATCAGGAGCCGGAGTCCCTAAAGTGGTGTGATGCTGAAATCCAGTGCTACCTATTAACTCCTGCGACACTATCGTTGCCAAACTGCATTGGTCCCTTACTTTCCCTTTGGATCACAACGGCAGTGTGGAGAGGGGGGATTTGCTGCACGGGCAACAGCTCATCCTACATATGAACCCACCCAGACTATGTAGTTCAAGTAAACAAAAAAATTGGACACTACTCCATCGTCTCTCGTAGATGGAAGAATGTCAACCAACTTATTCATTACACAAACTTTTGAAAACATGAAACTAAAAAAAAAAAATGAAGACGAGTTTCTTGTAAATAGTATTCCATCAAAATCAATGCAGCTTCAGAACTTAATAAATCCTAAAATGTCGGTGGTGGGTGGACCTTGGTTACGCTATTACATTAACTTTCAGACTAATACCCTTGGGAAAGGTATGAACCCCCTCATCCTCTCAGCTATGGATTAAATAGTACCACTATTATTCTTCTACAAGGATGGCTTTGGCATTGGATAACCCAGAAAGGTTGATGTGCCATTAAACAGGGAAACCAAACCAAACCTGAGATGCCTATGAATAAAATATTGTAATATCAACAGAAACAATACATGTTTTCTCTTTCTCTCTCTCTCTCTCTCTCTCTCCTCTCTCTCTCTCTCTCTCTCTGTGTTTATGTCTACCCTCCCTCTTTCTCTCACACACTCTTTTCCCCTCTCTATGAGGGAAGAGTGTGTGTGTGTTTTTTTTATGTCTACCCTTTGTATGTCTATCTGTCTCTCCATCAAATATTGACAAACATGTTTGGAAGAATTAGCTTTTATTTTATAATATACGAGAGTGATTCCCCTTATTTATTGAATGACCCTTGTAGATTATAAATTGAGAATTGGGTTGGGTTAAGCAAAAAAAAAAAAAGGCGGGGAGAGAATTTCTTCATTTGAATGAAGACATTCAAAAAAAGATCAAAGTATACAGGGGGAGGGGGTTGTCATTGCAACCTTCTCTCTTTATTCTGGTAACAGAATTGAAATTTGCTTGTTGTGTCTGTGGTGCTAACTATATTTTCTCAGACCTTTCGGATGGATACAAATATATTTTGTTTCATTTCTTTCCAGTAGGTAACTATATTTATCTTTTTGAAGCTCAAAACTCCAAGTCTCGAAATGATGTTGTCCCCCACCACTCTCAGTTCAAATACAGACAAATGTCCCAAAATGCTATGTCCCTCTTCACTCTCAAACACAAACACCTGTCTCAAAATGCTGTTGGTTCCAGCCATGGATCAAATAGACCTGTTTGAAAATTATTTGTATTATTTTTGCATATTGAACAATAGCTCTTAAGTAAACATATGAAACGTTATAATAATTAAATTATCATACTGTGGTATGATAAATTATCATACTGTGGTCCTGATAGTCTATATATTAATACAGTTGTAGTGTTCACTCTCTTTTTTTTTATCAGCAACTGCGTGAGTGGCTGAACAGAACAATTTTTGAATGGCAATCTCTGGTGCAGTGACTGAAAACAAACAGTGATGCTTGCTAGAGTTGCTGTTGTCTCTCCTTCATTCTGGCTCTCTTTTCTGTGGCGGCTTTTTTCCTCTCTTTTTCACTCCTTGTTTGACGAGGAGGCACCAGGTCACACGGTCATCTGCACAAGCCTCCCATGTGTTGGTATTGATGTGTCATGTCCCTCATGCAGACATTTTTAAAGCGCAGTTGGATGGCTTCTACTAATTTGCCATACAGTAGGTTTTTGGGGATGCGGCCTTTGATCCTCCTCCTGGCGTGACCAAGCCAGCGCAGGTGTCTCTCGCAAATGGTGGCAGACATGCTGTTCATGTTTGCTAGTTCCAGAACGTCTGTGTTGGGCACTTTTTTCTCCTTGCACATCCAATTTGTCAAGTTGTAGATCTTTCTTGATGAGTTTGTGATGGATAATAACTAAATTCCATTACGCCGTGAGGAAATGACCAATTTAAGAGAAAGTATGAAAAATTACAGATTCTGATATTATATATTTGTGTGTATTCAGTGCACCAAAGACTGTCACTCAAGAACTGACCTGCAGAGTCACTTGCACTGATGCAGATAATTTATTCATTTATTTATTTTTGGACACTACTCCATCGTCCTTAGAGAATGAAAAGGTGCCAACAAAACAATTAATTTTTCAAATTTAAAAAATATACAACAGAATTTTATAACATAATGAATTTTAATCTTTATTTTTTTAATTATTTTTTTTTATTTTTATTTTTTTTTTTTCAAGGCTGATTTTACAAATAAAAAATTCACTTGATTCATTTTGTTGATTTAAGCACATTTATTTTTATTTCTTGTCATAAAAGTCTTTAACTTTGGAATCACTTAAATAGAAAATTATTTTTTATGTTGAAATTTCCACTTCTTCAGTTTTACCAAATTATATCAGTGTGAGATTTTTACCGAGGTCAAGGGTCACAAAAAAACAAAAAACAAACTAGCAGCTAACAATGATCAAATTGATACTAGTAGTGTTACTTTTAAAACCTACACACACTTCCTACTACCACTGCCACACTAACTTCTACCACCACAACTACTAATACTACTAAACAAATGTGCGCCAACGACACCAGCTATTTGTATAAACATGTCTATAAACAAAGCTTAGTTTTGTATGAATTTAAAAAAAAAAAGATTTTTAATATAGCTACAAAAAAAAAAAATGATTATTTTTTTTTATTATTATTTAAGAATTTTTTTTTTTTTTTAAATAGTGTTTTCGTCTCACGTGACCTATTTTGTTAATGGACGCTTGAAAAACGTGACCGCGTGCACGCACGTCTTGGCAAGGGACGTAACTCTTGACAAAACCTTTTTTTTATTAAATGTTTATGTCTACCACTGTTTTAAATGCAATGTTTGCCGTGTTTATTGTCACAATGTTTCAAGCAACGTGTTCTTCCACTTGTCTTTCGAAAATAAAACTGCTAAACTGGAAAATTGATTTGAAGGATATTTCAGGGGATTAGTAAACAAAGTTTCGTTTTTGTTTGTTTGTTTGTTTGTTTGGGTTTTTTTTTTTTATGTGTTAATTTTTTAAAATTTTTTACTTTTATTTTTTATCAATATTTTTTTTTTTTTTTCAGACAACTGCAGGCTTTGGATAGAGAATTGGAAAAACTGAAACAACAGAAGTACCACATCCAAGAAAAGGTAAATTATAGTTGCACACACACATACACACATATATATATATATATATATATATGTATATATTTTAAGGATAAACAAATCGAGAAAAATCAATCTCTGTATGTACATTTCGGCCTATTAGGCCTCATCAGCAGAGCTATAGATACCAAGACCGCCCCGTGCGCGATTCGAAACCCGACTAGTCAAGCGTCTTTCCACCACACCAAACGGACTTAGCAGATTTCATGTATATATATATGTATATATATATATATATATATATATATATATATATATATATATATATATATATTAAATTTTTTTTTTTTTTTGATAGAGGAATTATATATATAATTGATAATTGAATCATATTACCATGACCAGACAACTCGGCAAACACCATTTGCGACATCCGAAGCACTGGACAGCTGTTTCGACCTCCTTTGGTCTCATCGAAACAGATTCAATTATCAATTATATATATAATTCCTCTATCAAAAAAAAAAAAAAATTTAATATATATATAAGTAAAGTGGGCAAAATGTCCTCTTGTCGGTATCAGCCAGACAGAGAGGAGTCTATTCCCTTTTCACTGGCACTAGACCAGGGATATAGTTTTTGCATCTGATGTGGAGCACCACGCCTACCATCAGCTCCCCCACTTTACCGCACAGAAGCTGTGTTACTCATGTCGCTGAGTTGGTGAGGGCCAGTATTGTGGTTTCTAGGCAGATGCTCTACCAACTGATATATATATATATAATCAGTCAGTAGAGTATCTGCCTAGAAACATATATATATATATATATATATATATATATATATATATATATATATATATATATATATAGGGCCGGGTTAGCTTAGTCGGTAGAGCGTTCGTCTAGAAACCACAAGGTTCCTACTTCGATACTGGCCCTCGCCAACTCAGCATATGAGTAGGACAGGGATCTGTGTGGTAAAGTAAGGAACTGATGGTAGTTGTGGCGTTCCACCTCAAACAAATAAAATTCTCCTTGGTCTAGCGCTAGTGAAAAGGGGATAGACTCCCTCTCTGATTGGCTGATATATATATATATATATATATATATATATATATATATATATATATATATATATGCATACTGTGTATTTAGGCAGCAGATTTTCTTGTAGACATATTTTATTGAAAATGATAGACTAAGGATTTAGGTGTTAAGCTTTTCTTGTTGGGGAACAAGATGTCACAATTGTGGTTGTAGGCAGATGAAAAATGATATTAAATCCTCTTTAAGAAGAAATCGGACCATATGACCTTTAGGCACCCCTTTTGTGATCTCGTTTCATAAGGACATTTTTTCATTTACGCCGTCAAAATCCGGTTGTTTGTTAACAGACGATTTTTAGAGTTTGTTTTTTTTTTTAAATTATAAACTAACCTCTAACACTAAACCCTAACAAACAACCTGATTTTGACGGTGTAAATGAAAAAAATGTCCTTATGAAACGAGATCGCAAAAGGGGTGCCTAAAGGTCATATGATCCTTTCTTTCTCCTGGATTGGTTGCCTTATCAATACAAAAGATACCCAATCTGACCTACTATTTACTGATTCACAGTAAATTCATTGTATCAGATTAATTGCTCTTATAATACAGGGTTCCCTAACCCTAAAACTCTTTTTATCAAATTCTTAAAAGCTATGATTTAACTCTGAATTTAGTCACAAATAATTAACCTGTGGTAAATTTACCATATAATGAATTTACTGAAGATGGATTTACCACACACTGAATTTAAAAAGCAGTAAATTCATCTCAGATTGATTGCTCTTTTAATATAGGGTTTCCCTAACCCTAAACCTTCTTTTTTAAAATTTAATTCTAAAAAGTAATGATTAAATTCTGAATTTAGTCACAATTGATTTATCTGTGATAACTTTATCATACAATGAATTTAATGATGAAATTTATTGTGTGCAGTGCTCAGGTGCACCACAACTCATCAAAGTCTCATGTCTAGTACATAGAATAATGTATTAGTGTCGGGAACATGAACAGTGTATAGTAATAATATACATGTATGTGTGCGCGTGCGAGTATCAGGTATAGTGTTGGCGAACTACAGGAAGCATGGAGGCTTTTTATTTATAATGAATGACGCATTTAATTTAGGCAAAAAATCTTTGAAGATAATCTGTGTAAGTAACTTGCAATTAAGTTAAATGTCGGCAAGGCTTAGAATGTGCAAACTGTATCCTCTGCAGGGGGGGGGGTTGACACCCCCCCCCTAAAAAATAAAAAGGGGTGTCTTGGGTATGACACTAAACTGCATCTGATTCTGAGGCTCCAGTTTGGGAGATCGGTTGGTTGGTTTTATGGCATATCAAAGCTTTTTGGGTTATTTAATGCTGAATCAAGCCATTTTTGATAAACAAAGGACTCAATTGCTTACCTGCTGTTTGAGATTTGGGGGAGTATAGATTCAACCTTCCATTACCATTACTCACAGGTCCACTCTGACCTGGAGTGGCAGTACCTGTTAAAGTCCCATCTATGGGTCAAATAGATGTTTAAAAATTATTCATATTCGCTAGGAATACTTGATGCTATAGAACTATATGCAAATTACTTGTATTAAGAATAGTTATCTGAAGCTTTGATTGTTTACTACTAATTATTATTAGTTTAGCTCGGTCGATAGAGCGTTCGACTAGGAACCACAAGGTTCCAGGTTCAATACCAGTCCTCGCCAACTCAGCGTATGAGTAGCACAGGGATCTATGCGTTAAAGGAGCTCATGGTAGGTGTGGCGCTCCACCTCAGATGCTAAAATAATCTCCTTGGTCTAGTGCTAGTGAAAAGGTGATAGACTCCCTCGCTGTCTGGCTGGTACTGACTTTAGGCCACCCGACAACTTTTTTTCCTATTATTAGTTACTTGAGACCATATAACTGTGTGCAAATAAATGTCTATTAATAGAGAGAAACACTTGAAATCAAATAATTATTAGTATCAGATAGGAATACTTTAAACCCTACAAATGTGTTATTTCTCTGAATTTTTTTAGATGAGGCTTGATAATTAATATTATTTGGATTATTTGGACTATTGTCCTCATCTTTCAGCCAATGTGCCCTCCGACCTTCTTCAGGTATTTCTTGTTGGACTCGGGACCCTTCTCAAACTCTGGAACCTTCTATTCGAATTCAGGAACCTTCTTGTCATAATCGGGAGCCATCACGGAACTTTGATCCCAACCCTTTATTCAATCCACGGGGCTGAAAAGACTCCTACAAGAAATACCTGAAGAAGGCAGGGGGCCACATTGGCCGAAATGTTGTACAGATAACAATAAAGATGAGGACAATAGTCCGAATAATCCAAATAATACTAATACAAATGTGTGTCAATTATTTGTATTAGATAAGAATATTTGATATTATTTAACTGTGTGCAAAGAAAACATTACTTCAAGATATTTATAAATTAAACTAAAAATATTTTTTACAGTCTACGACACCATTGAGGCCGTTGTTTTTTTTTTAACACAATGCTTTGATGTTATTGGGAGATAAATATAGCTTTGATGTGTGGAGAGAGAGAGAGAAAAAAATTATGTGCAAAAGAAAGCTTTCAATGAGCTCTATTCAACAATATAATGGGTTTAAACTAGCAGTAAAAACTTCCTGAATAAAACACAAAATAGACCTCGATCGTGTTGCAGACGGTTAATATTCATTTTAATTAATTAATTAATTTTCTTCATTTCTATAAAAATTCATTTGTTTTAATTTTTGTTCATATTTTATTTCTATTCAAACCGATTAATATTGATAACCAATAAGTTTTCTAATTCCTTTGTGTATTTCATAGAAAATCCTTTTTGTTTTCTATGAAAGGCTTACTACTTACTTTTCTAGTTCACTCTTATCAAACCGATTGTATATTCCATGTACAGCTTTGGGAAGCCCCCAAATTTTATGAATGGAAATTTTTAACTCAAGAGGATTTTCCAATTCAAGAGCAGATAACTCTTCCACAAATATTTATAGATATTTTTTTGTTTTAATGATTCATATCAAATAAATTGTTGGCAATGAAATTTAATTAAAAAAATTGGAGGTCTTAACTGAAAGAAGAAGAAAAAAAATACTAAAAATCAAGGAATTAAGCGAATTTAATTAAATTTTCAGTGTTGATACATTAATGAATAAAATATATAATGCACCAATTATTTTATTCAAAATCTTTTACATTTTTTTTAAAGTCAATTAACTTTGAAACACACGTTTGTGAATCTGTGTTACGCCACAAAGATACGTGGTTCAAAGTTAACTGACCCGAAAAAATGTAAGAGTTTTCAAACAAAATAACTGGTGCATTATATCTGTTATTCATTAATATATCAACATTGAAAATTTCATTAAATTTGGCTGATTCCTTGATTTTTAGTTTTTTTCTTCTTTCGGCGGGGGTGACATACGATGATGGAATTTATGTCCATTATGTAGGATTTAACCAGTATGAGCTGTAGTATTATAGTTGAACAATTCGATCAGTGGGGGCTTACACTGTACCCCCTGCAGAAGAGTAAGACTTCCCTCCCAAAAGAAGTGTCCTGTTATGACACTAACCTGCATCTAGTGGTGAGACTTCATTACTCCCAGGTCAACTCTGGCCTGGAATGGTATCAGACACAAAACTTCTCTTATTATTCAAATTTAGAATTTTGCTTTTTAGATTTCTGAAACTTATTAAAATAATTTTTTTTTTTTAAATTTTCCTTTCAGTTGGATTTGAGAAGAAAGCAGTTTCATGTTCTGATTGCGGCCATTCATGATCTTGAAGGGATTTTAGAAGGTGAGGAACACGATTTTCTTGGTTTTTTTTTACCCAAGCCCTCCACATTGCTCCCTGGTCCACTCTGACCCGGAGTGGTGATACCTGTTAGGGTCCCATCTATGGGTTAAGTAGAAAAATGTATTTATAAAAAAATTGTATTATCCATTAAGAATTGATTTATTTCCAAACTTTATCGGCATTAAATGACCCACTGAGGTTGATATGCCGTAAAACAAAACAAACCAAACCAAACAACCCCTCCACCAAAGTCAAGATTCAACACAGTCAATTTCTTAGCTCAGTCAGTAGAGCGTCATCCAAGGAACCACATGGTTGACTGGTTCGATACTGGCCCTCGCCAACTCAGCGCGTGAGTAGCACAGAGATCTGTGCTGTAAAGTAAGGAGCTGATCATAGGTGTGGCGCTCCACCTCAGATGCTAAAAAAAAAAACAATCTTCTTGGTCTAGCGCTAGTGTATCAGCTGTCTGGCTGATACTGTCTTTACTTACAGCTGGTTTGATTTAAGTGCCAAACCAAAACTGAATAATCCAGTCTGCCCTACTATTTACTCATAGCTGATTTGAATTTTCTTGTACCATTCAAATATTTGCATTTAATTCCAACATCAATTTCATTTAGGGGGGGAGTCCCCATAGCGTAGTGGTTAATGTGCTGAACTGCAAACTGTGCAGTAAGTTTGAACTCCAGTCGTGCTATTATGTTCACTTGCAGACTAATACTCTTGGGAAAGGTATGAACACCCCTCATCCTACAACTATGAGTTAAATAGTACCACTACTATTCTTCTACAAGGATGGCTTGAGTGTTAGATAACCCATGAAGGTTGATATGCCATTAAAGAGACTAAACCAATCTTTCCATTTAACATGAATATGAATTATCTCCCTTATTAAGATCAAGACTAAAAAAATTGTTTCATTATTTCAAAGAGAAATATAAAGAGTAAATCTTTTAGTTTAATCTTTTTTTTTTTCTTAACATCATCGTCTTTTGATTTCATTTATTTATTTATTTTTTAGAATTAATTTTACTATGCAAGTGTTTGAGTTTTGGATTATATAATCTCAAATTGATTAAATACTACCACCCCCTAAAAAATATTGGTTCATCCCAAAAATAATATTTCAATATTTTGCAGGGGTAGGTACACTTGTGTTTTTTAATAAATTAATAACACAACGTATGAGAGACGGGATAAGCATCGACATATTTGTGTGCGTTACTTCCTGAAAAGTTTAAATATTTAACCCAGTCAAATCCTGACAACAAACTAAGTGGTGTTGGTGGGGTGGCGGTTTCTGTGTGTGAGACAGATTTGACAAAAATAAATTTTAAAAAAAAGAAGATTTATTACACTTTTTTTCTCTTTTTTAAAATTAAATTCTAATTCTCAACAGCACATCCATTTTAAACCTAAATGTTAAAATGGAAGACAGTCATTTAGTGAACTTAATAATTGTGTGGCACAACTGGAAACAAAAAGTCATCTGAGTGACCTAAAATTGGTATCAACCAGACAATGAGAGAGTCTATCCCCTTTTCATTAGCACTAGACCAAGGAGATTATATTAGCATCCGAGGTGGAGCACAAGAAGGTTCCCAAGTTCAACAAAAAACATTTGAAGAAGGCCTGAGAACACATCAGCCAACACCTTGTATATATAACAATAAAGATGAGGACAACAGTCTGAAAAATCTAAATAATAAATATTGTCAAGTCTCACCTAAAAAATAACAAGAAACACCTGAAGAAGGCCAGAGAGCTCATAGCCAAAACATTGTGTATATAACAATAAAGATGAGGACAACAGTCTGAAAAATCTAAATAATAAATATTGTCAAGTCTCACCTAAAAATAACAAGAAACACCCCTAAAGGAGACCAGAGAGCTCATAGCCAAAACATTGTGTATATAACAATAAAGATGAGGACAACAGTCTGAAAATCTAAATAATAAATATTGTCAAGTCTCACCTAAAAAATAACAAGAAACACCCCTAAAGGAGACCAGAGAGCTCATAGCCAAAACATTGTGTATATAACAATAAAGATGAGGACAACAGTCTGAAAAATCTAAATAATAAATATTGTCAATCTCACCTAAAAAATAACAAGAAACACCCCTAAAGGAGACCAGAGAGCTCATAGCCAAAACATTGTGTATATAACAATAAAGATGAGGACAACAGTCTGAAAAATCTAAATAATAAATATTGTCAAGTCTCACCTAAAAAATAACAAGAAACACCCCTAAAGGAGACCAGAGAGCTCATAGCCAAAACATTGTGTATATAACAATAAAGATGAGGACAACAGTCTGAAAAATCTAAATAATACAAATTATCTAAAAAATTCAGACTAATAATATTACAACTTTATTAATTAAATATTTGTTAATCAATATTGGTTTAGATATTTATTTAAACTAACTCATTAATTTATGATAAGATTGCACTTTCAATATTTAGACATGATAGATACGTACTAGTTTCTTTTATTTTTTAATTGACTTCCCAAATAAGTTGCAATTTAAAAAGAATAATATAAAAAAAAAAATGAAAGAAAATGGTTGACAAAAGTTTCATCTAAAAATTAATGAATGAGAAAATTACTTTTTATTTTCTCAGATAAAATAAAATAAAATGTTTGAGGTCGTTGAGTGTAAACCTCAAATTGTCAAATGATTGATTCAACTTTTGAAGTTGTAGAAGCATACAAGGGAGATAACTGTTGACGGTTGATTGTAAATATTTTTGACATAGAATTAACTTACTCTTTATGTTAACTAATATCACCCTGAAGTTTGTTTTTAGAATACACACACACACACACAATGATGACTATTACAACAGATAAAAATCCAATTGTTCTACCAGGGTCAAAATGATTTTGATGTTTTTGTTTTATTCTCCGGTTGTATTTATTTTTTTTATTTAATTCGCTTTGCAAACTCACTTTTCCCTAATCCCAATGATCTACCTAGAGCTCAATGGGTGACATAATGGGCCACGTTTTGTCTAGTATATTGATAAATGTTGCTCAATTATTTTCAATAATTCCATTTTTTTTCTCTATTTACAGAGGATGAAAAGAAAGAAGAAGAAATGGATGCTACTTCCTGATTTTCTATAAAACATCCAACGTTGCCTAAAAAGATCATTAGAAACTGTTGATCAGGATTTTCCTTAATTTTCATTCAAAATTTCTTTTCATTTGTAATTCACAAAATATTGATCTTTCACTTCTTTTTTTAAAAACTAATAAAAACGTTTTTTTCTTTCCTTATAAAAAAATTCCAAATTGTCATTTTCTTATGATTTACTCATCATTTTTACTTTTCAAACATTCAAAATGTTACAAAAATTTTAAAACAAAAAAAAAAAAACATCACTTTAAGATGTGAAGATATTCAGCATCAGATAACAGATTTATATCATCATCAAGGAATGAATCATCACCGATCTAAGATGTGCAATATCATTTATATATGTGTGCGTGTATTTGGGCAGCATTCTTTCATTTATACATGTAGAATTAAACAAAACGCACGTCTCCTGTTTAACAATTTTATTAACAATCTTTTTGAGCTTTCTGGCTACTTTTTTTACATTGAAGTGCCGAAAGTACTTGGGATAAAAACTTTGCTGGACTAATCCACGGATTCCATCCAAAGGTAAAAAAAGTTGGCCAGAAAGCTTGAAAAGATTGTTAATAAAATTGTTAAACAGGAGACGTGCCTTTTGTTTAATTTGTGTGTGTGTGTGTGTGTGTGTGTGTGTATATATATGATAGCAGCAAACTTGTGTTCGAGTATTGCCATTGCTTGATAAAGCAAAAAAAAAAAAAAAAAAAGTTCAACGGTGAGCTGCGCGAATGTGGCTTATTAGTCCAGCTAAAGTCTTGCACATCTTCCCACATTCACAACAAGTTATTCCAGGAAACACAGGGTAGTTTATTGGTCCATTTCGCCAATGCACAGTTTGGTGACTCATCATGCCAGCTCTGCTCAGACACGGCCTTCCGCACTGTTTACACAGTAGACCAATTTGAAGCCCTCGCTCGTCTACTGCTTTATGAGCGTTCCCCTTGCGAAATCTCGTTTTAACCGTTAATGTTGCATACGATTGGTCTCAAATTTCTTTGTTGCCTTCCTGTAACATTTTTCTCCACTGCTCACAATCCAAAGATTGTGGGGAACTTGCGGAAAGCATTTGGTTCAAAAGCTTAAGAAGAGGAACAAGGATTGCTTGAAGTCAACCTTGAAAAAGTGGAGCATCGACTCGAAAATCTGGGAGAGTAAAGTTTTCGATCATGGGCAGTGGATAAAAAAATAATAATATATATATACCCATAGATACACACAAATGACCAGAAAAGTTGGTGGTGGGGATCATTCTATTCAGGACCTTTTTTCATATAAATGTGTATAAAAAATTTTTTATTATTCTTTTTTTAGAATTTCTTTATACTATCAATATATATATATATATCATTATACTAAAGCTGAGCGAATCAATGTTTGTCTCCTAAAGGCTTTTTTACTGTATAGTTTAATGACATGAAAGTTATACTAAATTATTCTTTACTTTTAGGATTGAGTTATGTTTGAAAAAAATTCCATTTTAGTTGGTTCTAATTAGTCATAATTTGCAATTAAGTAAAAAATTGACCCTTCTCTTGTTTCACATTCTGCCTATCACTTCCCCCTCTCTATGTATATCTTGATTAACTCCTCGTTATATATGTTAGTTTCTCAATGAGTGTAGAGAGAGAGATTTGAGAGTTTGATATGGATTTGTATGTTAAGTTTTATTTGCTGCCAACCTGGCCAATATCTTGGCCCTTAATAAATTTAAATTAGGTCAGATGTTCCCTTTCTTAGAAATCTTACAAAATTATTTTAATGTTTTTTTTCATTCTCAGGCCATATTTATTTTTAAAAATTTAATTCGCTTTTCAAACTCACTTTTCCTTAATCCCAATTATCTACCCAGAGCTCAGTGGGTGACCCAACAGGCCACGTTTTGTCTAGTATATATATATATATATATATAATATATATATATATAAATAGTAAATTGTGCTTGATAGAGCATGTTCATCTAAGCTAAGGTAGCGTGGACATGAAATCAACAGCGCTTGGTAACTGTCAATTACTAAGCATCATTAACTTCATGTCCACACTACACTACATATACATATATATATATATATATATATATATATATATATATATATGTCATCCACAGACACCATGTTTCGACGTTTACGTCGCATCAGTATGGCTAGACTTAACAGTTATTTCTAGCCTGGAGCGAGACCTGACTGACTTTTCATCAGTCTGACCCCTTTCCTCTTGGCCGTCCGCAGCTGTCAGTAAGAGATGAACATTTAACTGATAAATATATACATCTACCGATGTATGTTACGATCACAAGAGGACTCGAGTCTGTAAACAGCAGATGAGTAATGCCTTATGCTAAAGCGGTGAAAGTTAGTTAAAGTCCCCTCTAGGGAGCACTACTGGGTTTTGGGAGCATATATATGTGTGTGTGTGTGTGTGAAGAAAAAATGGAAGTGAATCCAACAGTATGTAATATTGTAAAAATTGAAAAAACACAAGTTTCATAAACAAATGTTTATTATGCCTATGCTGCAGTGTTTCAGTCTGTTTCGATAGACCTTCATCAGGGCTTTTGTTGGTTTAAGGAAAAATAAATTATTACTGAAAACAAAAAGTCTGCGAGCCTCTGTTTTTGGTGTGTTAGGCTTCTTTTTTTGTTGATCTTCAAATGTGAGGAAGAAAAGATCTATTTAAAATTGTTGACAAACGCCAGCGTCTTAAAATTTAAACTATATTATGGTGTTCCCATTTATGCTAAGTAAAATGTATGAGTATTATTATTTAATTCTAATTAATGGAAAAAATACCCTATTTAATTGAAGTAATGGCATCCCCCCTTTTATACTACGTGATGAGTGTGTGTGAATTTTATTTAGTATTTATTTAGTTTTTATTAAAGGAAAAATACCTTATTTAATTAAGTAAAAACATTGATCAAATATAAGGTATTTTGTAATCTTTAAGTATGAGTTTAAAGAGGTGGGGGGATAAATTATAAAATCCTGGTCTTTCATATATATATATATATATATATATATATATATATATACATGCACACAATGATGACTATTACAACAGGATAACAATCCAAATGTTCTACCATGGCCAAGTCAATCTCAAGATGTGAATCCAATTGAGAATTTATGGAGAACATTAAAAACCATTCATTCATCTAAGGATCCCCAAAGAAGATTGATGATTTGAAGATTTGAATAAAATACCCAAACATAAATTTCTTACAAGTGTTTTGCAAATATCAGAAATGATTGTTTGCAATAAAACTTAAAAATGGCTATGCAACCCAAATAAATGTAATTGAGGATTTTGAACAAATACTTTTTTTTTCTCACCCATTTTTGTTTGAAATAAAATTGTATTTGATTCAAATTTTTGTATGATATTTAAGATTGTAATGTTACTCATATATTATGTAAATATCAGAGTGTTTCACCCATGTTAAGTTTGAAAATGCTCATTTTTTAAAAATGAATAAATACTTTTCCTACCCACACAATATAATATAATTTTAGAATGAATGTGAAAAGTATTGGCATATGAAGGTGCTCAATGCTAAAATAGCAGAGCAGGTTTAAAATCAGAGATTAAATATTATGGTGTTAATTTTCCATAACTGCAGTTTCATGCATATTATGCAATCTTCAGATGGTCAAAAATATTAAAACAGTTGCTTGTTCAGCATTTATATAACATGAAGCGTGTTCATACATTGGAATGTTATAACATAAGGCTTATATATATATATATATATATATATATATATATATATATATAATGATGCCACAATATTAGCCCATATTCACAACAAAAGACTACAGCAGATTTTTGAAGCCTGTGCAATTTCGCATTTGCCCTCTCTTAATAATTGACATGGTTTTTTCAATATATCTCCATTTTTAGCTAAAATAGTGTTAAATAATTACAAAATACCAGGCTTCATTTAATTATTTATTTAGTTATCATTCCCACTTTGTTCCCTTAATAACCGACATGTATTATTTATTATATCTCCGTTTCTAGTTAAATAGTGTTAAATAATTACTAAATACCAGGCTTCATTTAATTATTAATTTAGTTATCATTCCCACTTTGTTTCCCTATGTTCTCTTAAAAATAAATCAGTCCATTAATACTTTTTCTCGTCTTTTGCATTTCTTCGAGTTGCGTCACGCGTCATGACACCTTCGCGTGAGTAGATCGCGACTTGCCTTTCAAAAATAAAACGCTGATCAAATACAGTTACATAACTAAAAAGATTTTCATCTCCTGTCACATATAAAAACATCCATCATTTTCTTCACCCCAAGAAACATCCTGATGAAGGTTCAATGTAACCGAAATGTTTAAACATAGATAATTAAATTCATCCCATTTTCGGAACACTTGTTTTTTCAAATTTTCTTTATATTGTCGGATTTAATTTCCATATTTACTCCCATATATATATATATATATATATATATAGCTAAGAAAAAAAAAGTAGTCTAAGCAGCCTAATGTCAGTATCAGTCAGACAGCAAGGGAGTCTATCCCCTTTTCACTAGCGCTAGACGAAGAAGATTATTTTAGTGTCTGAGGTGGAGCACCACACCTACCATCAGCTCTTTACCTCACCGGTCCCTGTGCTACTCATACGCTGAGTTGGCGAGGGCCGGTATCAATTGTGATTCCTAGCCGAACACTCTACCAACTGAGCTAAACCAGTCCTTATATATAGCTATAATATTTACATAATATATGTGTAACAAGATTATCTTAACAAAAAAGTTAATGAAATGCAATTTTATTTCAATTATAAAATGAATAACGAAAAAGTGTGTGAAAAATGTATTCATTCAAAATCATAAATTGCATTTAATACAATTTATGATCTTGAATGAAAACTTTTATAGCAATTCCTTTTGAAACTTTTCTTTTAACATCATCTAAAGCTGCGCTGTTCTATTTCTTTTAATGCCCCCCCCCCACACACACACAGTGAGGAGGGTGAGTGCTGCACTTGCATAATCCTGTGTCCCACCAAAAAAAATTTTTTAATTTAAAAAAAAAAAAAATCAAGACTGGCTTCCTTTTTTTTTAAAAAACAACAATCGAGAATTTAAAAAAACTCCTAGTGAGACCAAAAAATGTTCCCTTTTGCTTTAGAAAAGCTATGTAGAGGTGCGTGGTGTAATGGTTATCATCATAAGAAATAGACTTGGTGACACGAGTTCAAATCCTGGACAAGGCTGTTTGTATTCTACATAGCACTAATACTATTGTATTAGTTATAATTTGGTTCTCGTATTTTAAGAAACCAAAACATACCAGTTCTGCCACTGGGTTGATTTTATTAGTTTAACTTTGCTGAATAATTTGTGACAGAATCTTAAAATGGTATCTACATAGAATGGAATAATAAATGGAATTACTACCAGTTCCAGCATTGTTATTTCTCAATAAAAAGGTGGTAGGAGTCTCTCTGTAAATAGAATAACATGAATACTAATTCTTCTGAGGTTTTAATCCAGGTTAAAAGAGCACTAAGGGTAACCAAAAGTCAAATCATTTTAGACTTTAGTTTTCCCTTATTAAGGAATGACAAAAGTATTGAGAGGTGTATGGTGTAATGGTTATCATAAGAAATGGACTTGGTGACACAAGTTCAAATCCTGGACAAGGCTCGTTTACCAAAACTTTTCTCCTGGATTTTTAATCTTGTCTATTTTCAAACTTTCCTTAATAAGGGACTGACATTTTAGAAGCAACAAAAATATTTTGCCATTTTTTTTATTTGTAAATTCAAAAATGTATTTGTTGTAATTTTGTTCTTGTGTTTTAAAGAAACTAAAAGGTACCAGTTCTACTATTGTCTAGATTTTATTAGTTACCTTCCCCTAATAATTGCAACAGAATTCTAAAATGTTATTTATACATTTTAAACTTATAAAAAATAATTTCAACTGCAGAAGATTATCAGCAAATTTTTTTTCCCCATTAAATCAAAGAGAATTATTATTATTATTATTATTAAGAGAAAAATCGGTTTGATGTTTCTTAATGAAACTTTGTGTTAGGATATACAGGGGAGATTTTTTGTGGGGGTGGGAGAGGCATTTAATGTTCATAAAAAAAGAAAAATGAGTAGAAAACTGGGGAAAAATAGTTAAAGATTTTTTTTCATAGATATTCAAAGGTCTCCTTCTCAAATTCTTCCCTGAATAATTGTGACAATTTAAAAATGGTATCTATATAGAATGGAATAATAAACAGAAGTACCAATTCCACCATGATTATTTGTCTCTCTTAAAATACTTCTCTCTTGTCAGTTAACATCTGACAAGAGTTTTGTCTTGATTTTATTTCATTTACCATCCCAAGTAATTGCAATAGAATTCTAAAAAGTTATTTATACATTTTAACTTATAAGAAATAATTTCAACTGTAGAAGATTATCAGCAAATATTTTTTTTCCCCATTAAATCAAAGAGAATTATTATTATTATTATCTGCGTTATTCGGACTATTGTCCCCGATCTTCATTGTTATTTGTACAACGTTTCGGCCGATATGCCCTCCGGCCTTCTTCAGGTATTTCTTGTCGGACCCGAAATGTTGTACAAATAACAATGAAGATGGGGACAATAGTCCGAATAACGCAGATAATACTAATCTTTAAGCCTCATTTCAAACATTCAGAGAAATAGAAAATAAACCCAGAAAAACTACTTGGATACATAAAAGAGGCACATATCTACAACAAAATCTAAAAATCTTCCAAAAAAAATGAAAACACAAAAATATATGTTAAAAAGAATCATCTAAAAGTTCCCTTCACAAAAAATGTAAAAAAAAAAATCTTTAGAAAATTAAACATTATCACCAATTCATTTCAAAAACGTAATCGGCATTAAATGACCCATTGAGGTTGATATGGCGTAAAACAAGAACAAATCAAATCAAATATTATTATTATTAAGAGAAAAATAGGTTTGAAGTTTCTTAATGAAACTTTCTATTATGATATACAGGGGAAATTGGGGGGGGCATTTAATGTTCATAAAAAAAGGACAACTGGGGAAAAATCGATTTTTTTTTTTCATAGATATTCAAAGATCTTCTCTAATAGAAATCCAAAATGTATCAATATGTAACTTTTCTTTGGCTTTGGTTGCAGGTTCAATCCTGACTATGGGCAAAAAAGAACATAGCTTAACATTTGTACCCGATCATGGTTAACAGAATGAGAACAATCAACCCCAATGGATTAAATAAACGGGTTTGGTTCAAAGTGACACAAAGGCTTCTGAGTTCGACAAGAAATACTGGAAGAAAGCTGGAGGGTACATCGGCCGAAACAATGTCTATATAATAGGTATACCCAAATTATTGTCTGCTTTTCATTTTCAAAACAAATTAAAATTAATTAAATCGATTATTTATGGTCAAAGTCTAAAAGTAGTAACATAATGAGCATCAGTAATAAAGCAAAATAATATTACACATGTAATTTATTTTTAATACATTTAAAACAATTGTATTCGGTCAATTTTGCTCAAATATGACCGCTGTATTTATAAAATAAATTTAGCACCCGATTGAAAAAATTTACCAAAAATCAGGGAATTATGTGTCGCATCCTGCCCATAGTGGAAGTGTTGGGTGATGACCTGTGCCCACAGCCAAGGAAAATATCCTCATAACTCTTTACACTTACAACTGCAATCAAAAGGTGTGACTGTTTGTAAATATCTACCATACACAATATAAAGATGATATAAAATATTTAAGATGATAATCCATCTATCTATGCATATATAAAGTGCAGTTCGTGTGTATGTATGTCCGGATGAAACTATGAAAATAAAACTGACAAAGTAAATGTATATACACATTAAATATCATCAGTTCTTGTTTTTTGTGCAAAAATTTGATTTGTAATCGAAGATATTTAAAAATTAAAATATACGTAGAAATAGCATTGAAATTCTACCTAAAAATGTCCAGCATTTGTAAATTATGAAGTTTTTATTTATATTGAAAGATATTTAAAAATTAAAATATACATAGAAATAGCATTGAAATTCTACTTAAAAATCTCCAGCATTTGTAAATCTCAAATGTAAACAACTCAATACACTAGGGTTTTCTTTTCCCCCACCTCTACCCAGGCGATGTTGGGTAGCCACTTCCAGTAACTTATAAGCATTTATATTTGAAGATATTTAAAAATTAAAATATACATAGAAATAGCATTGAAATTCTACTTAAAAATGTCCAGCATTTGTAAATCTCAAATGTAAACAAATCAATGCAGGAGTGGGGAGATTGCTTCCTGCTACCCAGTCGATGCTGGGTAGCAGCTTCTAGTAAGATTATAAAATATACCAACAAAATGATAAAGAGTGATGATCATCATAAAATCAACTAAAAAAGGACCTAAACTAGGGATTCTCTAAGTGGTCCATATTGACCCGTGGGCAAGGGGTTAAAATTTGGGCAGTGTGAATAAAACCTCGGGTGAATTCACTTATTTGCATTAATAAATCTCTTTATAACAGAACAAAAAATGCTGGATCATGTAGACTAGTTGCCAGATAGTGTAAGTATTTATAGGTTTGGTTTGGTTTTACGGCATATCAACCTCAGTGGGTCATTTAATGCTGATAAAATTTTGAAATAAATCAATTCTTAATGGATAATACAATTTTTTTTATAAAAACATTTTTCTATTTAACCCATAGATGGGACCCTAACAGATGGGTCAGAGTGAACCAGGAAGCAATGGTGATGAAGGGGTGCACCACATTCCCCAAACCTCCAAAACTGGAACCTCACCATCAGATAGAGTTTAACGTCATTCCCAGGACATGTAGACCCACAGCCACCACCTTCTAGCACCCATATGATAAAAAGGGTTGGGGCTTGCCATAAGGGCAATAGGGTTGTTAAAATCGGTATTTATTGAATCTGATCACAAGTATGAGGCAACCAACAAGGATTGTACTCGTTATTCAGTAGTAATGGATCTGTGAGACTAGTTTGCTAACCATTACATTATGATGGGGGTGCTCTAGTTGCCAGATATTGTACACCTAGCAAAATGCCTAATTGGGTGTGATGGCCACTAGTAATTACTACTCTTAAAAATTGACCTTGTGTCACATCCTGCTCGTGACAGAGGGTTGGGTAAATACATTCTTTCTGGTGAATATCAGATGACCTTTGACATGTTTTGGTGACATCAGTGGCAGTGATGCTGATAGCTTCTTAATTTAGTGCATCCTGGGACACATGTATTTGATTTGAATGAGTCCCTGGGAAATTTTATGGGTCCCAACTAAAATTTCTTAATGAATTAGAGTTTTTATCTATGAACAAGTAAAGTTGTCTAACCCCTACCTTGTACTCCATACAGTGTAATTCCTTTCCAAGAAAATATTGAAATGTATTTACAGTTAGCTGGAATGGTGGGGTAAGAAAAAAAACAACAAAAAAACGCTGGGATGTATGGATATGATTTTTCTGTGTCTTTTCGATTTTTATGCATCAGTGACGCAGGACATGTACCTATCAGCATTTCAGCAGTGGAGTTTTCCTTGGGTTTTGAAAATGTTTATGATCAGAGGAAACAATTTTATGTGTCAATACTTAAGTATTTCGGTATTATACTGTTAAAGGTGATATACCCTATAGACTAATGGAATGCACCGACGGTTACTATAAGTAACAGGGACAATTATGGCTTGAGGGAAGGCAATTGCGAGTCAGCTCATAACTCTATTTGTTGGACATAATTCCCACTTCTCTGTACTGAAATTGTCTACTCTTTTGTTACCCACAACAACTGGCGACCGAGGATTCGAAGTAACTTACGCAGGTTTATCGGTTACAACAACAACACCAGCGAAACAGGATTCAAAAGACTTCATGCACAACTATCGTTTTTTTAACGACACAAAAATTGGAAGAGACGAGTAAGGATCTCCCAAAAGACTCTAAAAAGAACTTCGTGAAGTAATCGAACCGAAAAAAGAAAAAAAAGTGAACCAAGCTACACTGAAATTCGAAACCGCAACATCCCGATCTGAGAAAATCGTAGCTGCTCTGCAAAGGGGAAATTCTTTTTATAACAACTCGTCAGTCCAAATAAGCAAAAAACACGTACTGGAAACACTTGCTTCATGCACACTTCTGTTTCAACTCCCTTTGTTGTTCTTGGCCATTAAATCATTTTCAAAAGAATATTAAACCTAGATTTTCGGACCATATGACCTTAAGGCACCCCCTTCCGTGATCTCGACTTGTGGGGACACTTTTCTCATTTACACCATAAAAATCCGTTGGTTAGGGTTAGGGGTTAGGGGTTAGGTTTATAATTTAAAAAAAAACAAAAAAAAAAAACTCTAAAAATCATCTGTAAATAAGACCGAATACAATTGTTTTAAATGTATTAAAAATAAATTACATGTGTAAACAATAAACTGGATTTTGACGGTGTAAATGGAAAAAAATGTCCCCATGAATCGAAATCGCAAAAGGGGTGCCTAAAGATCATATGGTGCAGATTTTCAGATTGAGAGAAATTATTCCCTAAAAATAAATTAGTTAGTAATCTAGGTTTTGGTTTGGTTTGCGGTATATCAAACTCAGTGTCATTTAATGCCGGTAAAGTTTTGAAATAAATTCATTCTTAATGGATACTCAATTTTTTTTATAAACACATTTTTCTATTTAACCCATAGATGGGACTCTAACAGGTACTACCACTCCGGTTCAGAGTGAACCAGGGAGCAATGGTGATGAAGAGGTGCTCCACTTTCCCCAGACCTCCAGAATGGAACTTCACCATCAGATAGAAGACGTGAAGACCCTCAGTCACCACTTTCTAGCACCCACATGATAAAAAGGGTTGGGGCTTGCCATAAGGGAGAAATCTGGGTTTACTAAACAAACAGAAGCATTTTCAACAAAAAAAAACATGGTGATTTGCAACTTAATATTCATGATGTCCTCAATTCCCTCCTATTAAGAATAATTCAAGAATTAAAAGATGCATCTATATTTATAGTTTACTGATTCTTTTCTCATGTAAATTGTATCAAACACTAATAAATTAGTTATGTTTAGTAATTTATCATTCAATTAATTTATTGAGGGGGAGGGGATTAAATTTGGTTACACAAAGTGCATCAAGTAAAAGTATGAGAAGCCGTCAGCTAAACAAAATGTACTAATAGGTATTTACCCAATCTGTTTACCAGAGGCGGGATGTGGCACACAGTGATGATCAAACTCACTATTCAGTAGTAATAGATCTGCGAGACTATCTTGCTAACCATTACACCATGATGAATGTACTAGCACCACAGATGTGGTTAAATGAAAGGATAAAATTGTATTAGATTTTGGGTATAGATGCTTGGTTGGATTTTACAGCATCTCAAACCTTGTTGGGTTATTTTATACTAAAGAAGTTTTGTTTTATTCATTCTTGTTGAGTATTCAAAAATATTTTTTTTAAATCATTTTTTTATCCATTCAACCCATAAAAGGGACCCTAACAAGTACTATGATTCCTTTGAGTATAGAGTAAAGGGGGCTGTATATATAATATATATATATATATATATATATATATATAGCAGTCTGACTTATTGTTATACTAGGTACTGGCAAAAAAAATCAGCTTCCACGAGTTTTAAAAGCGAATTAAAAATAATTAAATCTATTATTTAAGGTCAAACATTGTCTAAATCGATAAGTTGTAACATAATGATCATCATTAAAAAAAGTAAAATATCATTACATATGCAGTTTATTTTTAATAGATTTAAAGGGAATGGTTTTGGTCAATTTCAACGCGATCCGCCATTCTGTCTCTTTTTCAAGGGTTTTAAGCGCTTGTTTACAATTTTAATATAAAATTCGCGATTGCAAAAAAAATTACCAAAATTCAGGTAATTATCTGATTTTAATGAAATTTTCAGTATTGATTTATCAATTAATGAATTTTATAATGCATCAGTTATTTTATTTCAAAAATTTAATTTAGTATTTTTGCTATGAAAAATTAATATATAAAATTCATTTAAAATAAAAATATTCGGATTTTGAGTTTAAAATGTTATATTTTTAGATTCTAGAAAAACATATCTATTTAATGCAAACCTTATTTTAGTCAATCAAAGTATATGTTTGAAGAAAAACTCTATTGAAAATGTAGCCCCCCCCCCTTTTTTAAGCAGAAAAAATATCGATGTATAATTTTTTATTTTATAAGATAATAGCCAATTAAATAATTATTGAAATAAGTAAAAAAGAAATCTCCAAATCTTGAAACCCTCTGTGTTTTTATTCTTTTAACTATCATTCTTAAACCAGAAAGAACATTGTACTTTATTTAGAGCTGGACCATTTTTTTCTCAAATGCAAGAGAATTCATCTTCTGGCCGGACTTTTCTAAGTAGAGTTGACCATTCTTATTCACCACTGAAATGTTTATTGTTAGCATCAATCCTTAGGGAATCTAACTGTCAATGTTTTTGTTTATTTCTTCTATTAATAATGTTATTCATTGACAAAGATGATGTCACTTGGGGGGAAAATGTACATCTTTTCATCACAAAATGGAATTCTCAGTGGAATGAACAATTCCCTTTTGTACTTCCAAATTTTCAGTGTACAGAAGACACACACACACACACAATTCTCTCACCCCCTCTCTCCCTATTATTGTTATTGGCATTTCAGAATCGGAAGACTATAATATAGTTTTTGTGCCCCTGAAATTACAGCGCCTCCTGTGACTGTGAAGTCCAATGTTTGAAAAACATTCTCGACCACAGACGTCGCATGTGAAGGCTGTCCCTGAAGATGTTGATGTGCCAGTGCTTTGTTGCTGCTGCTTTCTTCTGGACCTCTTAGTGTCTGAATAAGCAACGACAAACTTATGTGACATTCTCCAAATGGACACACCAGTGTAGGCTGCCCAGTAGAAACTTACATCAATTAGCTGTGTGGATTCTGGATGCTGAGCGGAAGACCTGTCTGGGACGATATGAGAGAGAGAAAGAGAGATAGATAGATAGATAGATATATAGAGAGATATAGATATAGATAGATAGATAGATATAGAGAGAGAGATATAGATAGATATAGATAGAGAGAGAGATATAGATAGATATAGATAGAGAGAGAGAGAGTCATGGAAATCTGTGCTGTCAACACGACATGATGATGATATATTTAAAAAAAAAAAAAAAAAAAAAAAAAATCAGTCCTGACATCTACAAGATTATAGAAAATTTAATTTTAGATTTACTCACCTATTTCTTCTGTTGGTTGGTTGGATTTTACGGCATGTCAACCCTTGTTGGGTTATTTCATGCTGAAGACATTTTGCTTTATTCATTCTTGATGGGTATTGAAAATTCTTTTTTTAAACTCAATTTTTTTAAAACACATTTTTAAAACCTTTTTCTATTCAACCCATTGATGGGACCCTAACAGGTACTACCACTCTGGGTCAGGGTGGACCTAGGAGTAATGGTGATGAAGGAGTACTGTACATTCCCTAGAGCTCCAGAATTGAAACTTCACCATTAGATGCAGTTTAACGTCATATCTAGGATACTGTGACCCTCAGCCACTGCCTCCTAGCACATATATGATAAAAAGGAAGTAGGAAGCGCGTTGTGCGATGGTTAAAGTCATGGGAAATGGACTCGTCGCCTCAAGTTCAAATCCTGGATGTGATAATTGCATTTCACTTTGCGCTAATACCTTTGGGAAAGGTATGAATCCTACTCTCCCTCCAGCTATGGATAAATAGTAGGGCAGACTGGGCTCTTTAACCTTGGTTAGGCAACCAGTCTAGGAGAAGGAAAACTGAATTCAAACCCGTTAAACTCCGCTTAAGAAATTGACCTTGTGTCACATCCTGCTCATGCGGAGGGGTTGGTAAATATACATATAATAAAAAGGGTTGGGTGGGGGTTTACCATAAGGGCAATAGTATGAGGACAATCCTATAGGTGCTAGGCTTGATGTGACCAGCTGATTGATCCGAGGGAGCCTCTCTGACTAACTGTCTAGCCTAAATACAGGCCAAAATAGAGTGTTGCAGTCATGGAGTGCTCAGCCACCAGGAGGCCTTATTTGGGAGGGGGTGTAGGTCTTACCCCTCTACAGAAGTGCAGGCAGTGTATTCTAAAGCTCCAGGCGACTGCACTGTATTTCTTGTTTGGTTTGGCTGGTTTGGCTTGTTTTACGGCATATCGACCTCAGAGGGTCATTTAATGCCAATAAAGTTTTTTTTAAACTTAGAAATAAATACATTCTTAATGGATACTCAATTTTTTTTTTATAAACACATTTTTCTATTTAACCCATAGATGGGACCCTAACAGGTACTAACACTCCAGGTCAGAGTCGACCATGGAGCAATGGTGATTAAGGGGTGCTCCACATTCTCCAAACCTCCAGAATTGGAACCTCACCATCAGATAGAGTTTAACTTCATTCCCAGGACATGAAGACCCCCGGCCACCACTTTCTAGCACCCATATGATGTATTTCTTGTTTTAACACTGGATAAATTGGCTTGCAAGACCAACTAATCGCTGCTCAGGTTTCCAATCCGTCTCTGTTAGAAAAGAAACATCCATTAGCCCCAAGAGATTATGCCTGGATCCATGCACAAGAAACAGAAGATGAGTAGTTGCCCATGCAGCAGGTCTCCCCCATTTATGTTGTCCAAGAGAAAGGCAAAATAGCTCAACACCAATGTCATTACAAGTGCTGCCAGAATGAGGCTGAAAGCAACTCTTGATTTTTAATTGTCTTTCTCTTAGACTGGTTGCACACTAAGGCTCCCACTACTATTTAGTTGTTTAACAACCTTTCGTGTTTAAAAAGAATCAGGAACCCACCCAATTACATCAACCCTTAATGATGGCATTTCGAAGTGCTAAATGTTCTGGGGACAAAAACTGGTAATCTGAACATTAGCTACATAAATGAGAGTAATCTCCCCTTGTTTCTTTCACTTTGAAGAAGCCCTGTGTTTTGGTCGACCATTTTCATTTCACCATAAATCTAAACAGCTGCAGGTTTTAACATGAAAATATCATAAAATGTGTTTATAATAACAATTAAGTTCATTTCAAATAATTCACAAGCAAAATTCAGAACACATTTTATGATATTTCCGTGTTAAAACATGCAGTTGTATTGATTCGAACAAATTTGTATTTTCTGTGTAGATTTACAGTGAAATGAAAATGGACAACCAAAACATAAGGCTTCCTCAAAGTAAAAGAAACAAGGGGAAGTTACTTTCATCTATGTAGCTAATGTTCAGATTACCCCAAATCTTTAGTGAACTAATCAACAGACTCTACCCTGATATTAAGAAGCTGGCCAGAAAACTAGGAAAGAAACTTGTCAGACATGAAATGTCTGTCTAGTTCAACACAGAATGCATAAAAGAAAAAAATTCTGCCCAAATCTTATTATAATTGAGATTGTGTGTTTTTTGTCTGTAACCGAAACTATATCACTACTCAAGTCACAATTCCCTTAGTTATTTCACCTCACATTCTCCATGATTTTATTTAAACCTCAATTATATATATTATTAATAAAATTGCTTTATTAAGACTGTTGACCATATCTACATGCTAATAACATGCAATTATATTTATATATACAACAAAATAGTGGTTTACAGTGCAAATGGGAAGGCTAATTTGCATATTGATATTAAACATTTGATTTAATAAATATGTGCTTAGTATATCGATTTCTAATTGTTTGGTTTTATCTTAATGAATATGATAAAGTTCTTGAGTATAATCTTAAAATAAATCTATTAACAAAAGAAATAACTGTGATTCTATTCTTTACTTCCTATTTTAACTAAATAGTTAAATTAGAAAATTTAGCAATGAAAACGGAGTGATGGAAAATTACGTTTCTGTTGTTCTATTTTCGATTATACCCCCTCTGTTTTAAATCTTTTTATCTGCATTCTTATTTAGTTTCATTAGCTTTCTAATTTAGGATATTATTCTAATACATGAAAACTTAAATACTTGCACCCGGAGGGTGCATATATTTGCTAGTATATATAATAAAGAGATGTAGATGATTATTGGGGGGAGAATCTTTGCAACTTGGATTTAATAATGCCAGAGATGCTGATAGGTACGCGTCCTGCATCCCCTGACAGGGACTCATTCAAAGCAAATATGTGGGTCCCAGGATTCACTAAATCAAAAAGTTATCAGTATCACTAATGCAGTTGAAAAAAAAAATCTGTTACTAGAACTTCTTACAGCTTACAAAAAGGCCAGAACGGACCATTGGATTTTTGAAAAGGCAAAAATTAATTTCAACTGGTTATTTATATAAAGCAACAATATATTTACGACGAAACAGAGTTTTGTTTGTTTTTTTCTTTCTTTCTTTATTCACACTGTTCACTACAATTTGTTTTCCTTTGTCAATCAAAATATTTCCAAATTCAAAAATAATTTCATTCTTAAATAAATTGAATTTGTTTTTGGAACTTTTCCAAAATAAATTTTTGGATAAAAATGAAATCTGAAATTTCTGAAAAATTTTCAAATTTATTTATTTATTTCTGTACACATTGCCATTGCCTCAAATTGACGTTTTTTTTTTTTTTTTTTTCCGAATTTTCATCGATCATATTTATTTCTGTTTTATTCATGGAATGACAATAAAATATCTCAGCATCAATCCATTAAAAAAAAGCTGAGTTTGTGCCCTAAAAACTCTTTTTCCTTTAGAGTAAATAAGCTTTTTACACTTGACTATATAGCCATTAGGGTAGGTCAATTTTACACTTTTAAAAAGAATCAAATTGTCCATCTATGCAAATATTGTGTGTTAGTATACTGAATACTGATACCAAAAATTAGATATTTTACTTGCACCGTTGTTTGAGAAATAGCATCAAAGATCATCTACTAAAATGCACTAAAAATCCTTGTTTTCTAAAGGCTAAATTTTGCGAAAACAAAGATTTTTAATGCATTTTAATAGATGATCTTTAATGCTATTTCCTCAAACAATGGTACAAGTAAAAGATCTAATTTTTGGTATCAGTATTCAGTATACAAACACACAACTTTTGCATAGATGAAAATTTGATATTTTTTTTAAAGTGAAAAAAAAAAAAATCAACCTGCCCTAAAAGCCATTTTTCAATCATCAATAGAATTATCATTCCAAGATTCTTTTGAAATGTTCAACTTGGTTTTTTGTACCACAACAAAATTAATTTCCATTATGTTTACCCACCCCCCTCGCACTGACTATATCGGATTTGTCTTTATTTTCTCTTGGCAACATTTTTGTCTGTTTATCCAACTGAAAACAAAATGTTGAGGTCAGTGCTTTGAAAATGAATGGGTGATACCGCCCCCCTTGGCTTTTTAAGCCGAAGGATTTTTTTTTGTCTTTCACCTAAAACCATTTTTTAAATGATTCCTTCTTTTTTCACTCGATATCCTGTTTGTTTGTTTTTTGAAGTTTTTTCCACAAGGAAAAACTGATTTATTAAGTTAATTCCAGAAAAAAAAAAAAAAAAAAAAATACTGGTGTGTTAACATTTCTGATTTGAATGCAGAACAACTAACCAGATGTGTAAATGTTAAGATGATCGGAGTCATATATATATTATATATATATATATCTCAATGGTAATATTATGGTTTTACACTCATAACTTGAAGTTTCATGGTAATCCAATCATCAGATGAGTTCAATGGTAATCTTAAAAACCAGTCGTGAAATGGTAGAGATTTTAAAAACCAGTTATATTATTACCATTGATTATAAATCTGCTCTGCTTTATTAGCATTGAACACCTTTTCATGCCAATACTTTTCTAATTTTTTCATTCACTATTCATTATATATATATTATATATATATATAATATATATATATTTATTTGAAAGCAAAGATGAGGATAATATGTTGAACTTAATTAATGCAAGTGATGAAGTCTTTCCATTCTGCATTTTTCTTCATGTGTGGCACAAGGGGGTGGGGGAGCAGCAGTCGACGCATATCAACCAAACGCCAAAGAGACTGCTAAAAGGTTTTATCAAGTGTTACAAGTTTGCGAAGTTGACGCCGCAGCTGCAGCAATACTGGTTGCGGCCTTCAACGACTCGTCGTAGTCCATTGCGGTGGCTGTTCCGATAGCTATAATTGCTTCGGCTGCAAGAGCTCGATTTTCGCTCTGATCCAGGCTATACAAGTTGATCCCGTTTCCGTTGCAGCAGGGGTTTGATTCTGGGGGACCCAGGGGCGTACAGGGTTCAGTGCAATTGCATTTGTAGGCCTTCAAGGTCGCCACACCCACATCATCGTGTGTGCGCAAATGTTTTTTCAGATCTCCTGACTGTATGAAGGACCGTCCACACAAGCCACATTTGTAAGGCCGCAGTTTCGTGTGACTCCTCATGTGAACAATCAGTGTGCTCGACTCTGCAAACGTCTTCTCACAGTATTCACAACGATACGGTCTCTCACCCGTGTGGGTACGTGTATGCTTCTTCAAGTCACTCGACTGGATGAAGGCCTTTGGACACATTTCACACTTGTATGGTCGCTCTCCTGTATGACTTCGCCGGTGGATAGTCAACGAACCAGACTCTGTGAAAGTTTTCAAACAGAGATCGCATTGGAATGGGCGGTCGCCCGTGTGATAGCGCAGGTGCTTAATGAGATTGCTTGGACGCATAAAGACTTTGTCACAGAGGTCACAGTTGTACGGTTTACCACCAAGGTGGGTTTTTGTGTGGACGGCCAGATTACTGAGATGAGAAAAAGTCTTTGCACAAAATTCGCAAGAATATGGCTTTGTAGATGTGGCGCCACTGGCCATTTCATTTTGGGAACCATTCCTCTTGGCACAACACTCTTTGGAATGGCTCATTTGTTCGGCAAGCGTAAAAAATTCTTCTTTGCATAAAAGGCAAGTATAACTCCGGGCAACTTTCGGTTTGGGGGGGCTGGAGAAATTGTCCGATGGTTGGGGGTGGAGTATATTATGTTGTTGTTGTTGCTGCTGCTGCCTCATGTTGAGGGCAGCTTCGTAAGACAACGCCCGATTGGCTTGTTCCTCGTGGCTCCTCTTGTGTTTCTTCAAGTCACTCGATTGCACAAATGATTTCTGACACACATCACAGACGTACGGCCTTTCGCCTGTGTGCCGCCGCAAATGCACATTCAACGTGCCCGATTCAGTAAACCTTTTCTGACAGTAACTGCATTCGTACGGTTTTTCTCCCGTATGTACACGAATGTGTTTCGTAAGGTCACCCGTTCGAATAAACTTTTTCGGACAGTAGTCGCAGTTGAGGGATTTTCGACCAAGATGAACTTTTTCGTGAACAGCAAGGTTTCCATGGAAACTGAAAGATTTCTCACAAAATTCACATTTGAACGGTTTTGGATTTGTGTGCGTGCGTGTATGTGAATTCAGCTGGGATGCAGTTGAAAAAGAAATGTTACAATCTGCACATTTGAACTGTCGCGAACCACCCAAGTGCACCTTGACATGATGGGCAAGTGCACTCGATTCAACAAAGTCTTTCTCACAATGCTTGCATTTGTAGGGACGCTCTCCCGTGTGGATGCGCGTGTGTTTGGTCAAGTCTCCAGACTGAATGAAAGCCTTCGGACAAAAAGTACACTTATAGGGTCGGTCGCCAGTGTGCGTGCGGGTGTGGACGGTTAGGGTGCCAGATTCTGCAAACGCCTTGTCGCAGTAGGTGCACTTAAATGGTTTGACGCCAGTATGATACCTTTCATGCTTAGTGAGGTCACCCGATTTGATGAAGGTCTTTTGGCAGTAGGTACATTGGTATGGCCGCTCGCCCGGCAGTGTTCGATGTCGTGATCCCCGGGGAGAAGGCTGACTGTAAGGATAGATATTGTCAGGAAGAGACATCATCTCCCCGGACTGATTAAAGTTTTGATTTCTGTGGTTGGGGTTTAGGTTACATACGTGCAGCGATAAAGAGTCAGAGTCTGGGAAAACAGCCAGACAATACGAACAGTTTAACGGCAGGGAATCCGTGGCATGGGAGTGTACGTGAGTGGCCAGGGTTGTTTCATCGTCAAAGGCCATATCACAATGTCCGCAGATTAAAGGTTGGGATACTGACGAGCCAACTGCCATGTCCATTTCTACTCTTCTATTCCAGTTTAAATATTTGTATTTTGTATTCCTCAAGTGTCTTCATAAGTCAGATTAAGGACGACTTCATCGGATACGACACTTGAATACTTGTAGTTTAAATAAAGAAAAAATCAGGGGAAAATATTTTGCATAATAATATAAACCTTTTAAATGTTTTCAAAATAAACAGGTGTGTTACCAAAAATAAATAAGGTGTAAAATTGATTTAAACAGTTCAGGTTTAGTTATCTTTTTTTGCGCGCGTCCAGTTCGAGAAGGAAAGACGAAGGTTTCAGACATCGTTCTGCGTCAAAACTGTAAATCCAAATTTCTTCAAATAAGCAGAGGCGAGAGGAATGCAGAAACTTCAGCTTTGTGGGAGGAGGCAAATTTGTCCCCAAAAAGAAACTGTGAAGAATTTTGGCAAGACTTGTAGCAATTTCATGTCCAGTTGGAAATAGAAGGTTCACATTAATTGCGTTATTTTCAGGAAATTCTTGGTTTGCACAAATCCAAATGGAAATCTGAAAAAAATAAATAAATCTTATTATAATGGAGATTGTGGGTTTGTCTGTCTGTAACCGAAACTATATTACTATACAAGTCACAATTCCCTTAATTATTTACATCACATTCTCCCTGACTTTATTTTATTTAAACCTAATTATTAATAAAATTGTTTTACATCATTAAAACTGTTTATCATATCTACATACTAATAACATGCAATTGCATTTATATATACAACAAAATTGTGGATTACAGTGTGAATGGGAAGGCTAATTTGCATATTGATCCTAAAAATGTGATTTTAATAAATATATGCTTAGTATTATTGATTTCTAATTGTTTGGTTTTATCTTATTGAATATGAGGAAAAATCTTGATGAAAATCTTAAAAGAAATCCATTAACAAGAACAAATAACTGTTATTTTATTCTTTACTTCCTATTTTAACTGAATAGTTAAATTAAGAAAATTTACCAATGAAAGACGGGAGTAATGGAAAATGATGGAAGAGTTAGTTTCAAAGTTGTTTTATTTTTCAATCATACCCCCTCTGTTCCAAATCTTTTATCTGCATTCTTATTCAGTTTCATTAGCCTTTCTAATTTAATATGATATTTTATTATATTAAAACTTAAATACTTGCACTCGGAGGGTGCATATATTTGCTAGTAAAAATAAAAATAGAAAATGGATCTTAGTTTTTTTTTTTAATTTACAAATAAAACAAAAGGACATACAGTTAAACAGATTTATATTTCGCTTAAAACAATTCTTTAACTCTTAACATCCCGTTGAGAATTTTCTAAGTCCAGGGCCTCATTTCTATATATATTTACCAACCCCTCCGCACGAGCAGGATGCGACACAAGGTCAATTTCTTAAGCGGAGTTCAGCAGGTTTAAATTCAGAGTTTTCCTTCTCCTAGACCGGTTGCCTAACCAAGGTTAAAGAGCCCAGTCTGCCCTACTATTTACCCATAGCTGGAGGGAGAGTAGGATTCATACCTTTCCCAAGGATATTAGCGCTAAATGAAATGCATTTACCACGTCCAGGATTTGAACTCGGGGCGACGAGTCCATTTCCCATGACTTTAACCATTACACCACGCGCTCATTCCTATAAGGATTTATCAATAAATGGCTAAAAATGGCCTTTTCATTTAAAGTTGCCAGTTATTTCCCGTAAATCAAAGACTACTAGATATGTTTAATATTACATTTAAACAAAGGCGATGGATTAGGAAAACAAATGTGACTTCCGGCCGGGTGCAATGAGGCGCTATAGGATGTTAAGAGTTAAATCACAAAAAGAATTTTATCTTTATCTAGATTTTATACTAATAGTGGTTTAGCTTAGCCAGTAGAGCATCCGCCTAGAAATCATAAGGTTCCGGGTTCAATACTGGCCCTTGCCAACTTAGCGCATGGGCAGCATAGCTTAGGTAATCTGCTCTGTGCCATAAAGCATCTGGGAGCTGACAGTGGTGGTCCACCTCAGCAAAAACAATATCCCCCTTTTCAAGTAAGAAAAACCAACCTTGAAAATCAGGATTTAAAATTCTGTCTTTGGCCTGATCACTGACAAGTGTCCACCAGCGGAAATGCAACTACCTTAGCCATTAAGCCATGTGTTAGATAATATTTGACATGCTCAAAATATAGGACAGTCAATAATATAACAACATTCACTGTCTATTACTTCTTGTGTCCCACACCACAATACGTTTAGTGCTGCTCCCATCTATGTGCTATGTATACATACACACACAATTGTGTACACGCATACAGCTTTTTATATACAAGATAAATATGTGTACATGCATACTTATGCACATATTGGTTTGGTCTGGGTTTTACGGCATATCAACCTCAGTGGGTCATTTAATGCCAACAAAGTTTTGAAATGAATTCATTCTTAATGGATAATCAAATTTTGTTTATAAACTCATGTTTTTCTATTTAACCGATAGATAGGACCCTAACAGGTACTACCACTCCGAGTTAGAGTGGACAAGGGAGCAATGGTAATGAATGGGTGCTCCACATTCCCAAGACCCCCAAAACTGGAACCTCACCATCAGATAGAGTTTAATGTCATTCCCAGGACATGTAGACCCTCAGCCATCGCCTTCTAGCACCCATATGATAAAAAGGGTTGGGGCTTGCCATAAGGGTAATAGGGTTGGGGCAATCATATAGGTGCTAGGGCTTGATGTGACCAGCCGATTGATCAGAGGAAGCCTCTCCGACTGCCCGTCTAGCCCAAGAAAGGGCTAAAGTAAGTTTTGCAAGCCATGGACTACTCATCCACCTGGGTTTTATCTTTAAGCATCACGGGTTGCTACCCACAGCCAACAGGTGGCCCCATTGGGGGAGTCTTATCCCTATGCAGAGGTGCATTCTAATGCCCCAGCCAACAGGTCAGTGCACATATGGAGTTGTCCAACAAGAATCAAACTCACTATTCAGTAGTAATGGATCTGCAAGACTAGCTTGTTAACCATTACACCACAATGTGATGTTCTTGTATCAATAGTGTGTATGTTCTGTGCAAAGATTTTTTTCTTGGTGTGAGAAGATAGAAAAAAATGGGGAGATGTCCAAGGAGACATAACAATAATAATAATCTTTTTTAAAGGTTGATATGAGAAGATAGTAAAAAAAAAAAAAAAAGGATGCCCTAGGAGTCACATAACAAACAAACAATAATTACAAGTAGGTATTTGTCATGCATCCCACTTATGCAGGTATGACACAAGGACATTTTAATGTGGGCCCACCCACGAGCCGGAGCTCATGGGTGGTAGGTGCAAAAAATGCACTGATCCAGTCAGCATTCACCCTCAAGCACTGTGCAATAAAGCCAGCCCTGCCCCTTTAAATCAAGAGGGCAGGTACTGTCTGGGTGGATGGCCCACTAGGATCAACACTGTTAATCACTTATCGGTCCAGTGTCCTATGCTCACTTGACCCCCAACGATATCAGGTAAATATATAATAATAATCTACCTATATATAAAGGGCAGTTGGTATGTATGTATGTCCGGATGAAACTACGAAAATAAAAGTAAATATATATACACATTAGATACCACTGGTTCTTACTTTTTGTGTAAAAATTATGAAGATTGAATTTCTATTCAAAGATATTGAAAAATTAAAATATACATAGAAATAGCAGTGAAATTCTAATTAAAAATGTCCAGCATTTATAAATGTCAAAAGTAAACAAATGAATACACCAGAAGTTTTGTCACCTCCTCTACCCAGGTGATGCTGGGTAGCTGCTTCTAGTTATAAATAAGGCATCATTCTGTTAAGGAAAAGTAATTTTAAAAATTAGTTCCATTATGAAATGCAAGACACTCACATCAACCGATTTTACAATCACTAAATAAATAAATCAGTCAAAGTCATTAGTTGTAATTATTCTTTATTTTATAATTAAGTCACAGACCATTTTGTAATGACAATCGAGTTGAATGGAGTAATTGTTTTGCTTTTAGAAAGAGTCAAATAAAGAAGAATCACAAGACAAGTCAAAATAATACAGTTGGGTTTTTTTTTTCTTTCTCAAATCTCCCAAATGATAAAAAAAAGATTTATGGCTTCTAAAAGAGACTTATAAATATCATAGGAGATTTGATTAATTTTAAGGAGATGTCAAATTGTCTAGAGTTATTTTATGCCTGGAGTTTAGGAAATTGCATTCATATATATAGTTTTATGCAGTTGTTTTAAAGAGCTATTGTGCACAGTTATATGATATCAAGCATTCCTATCTAATACAAATAATTATATTATTTTGTCCAATCTGATATTTCTAGTGAATTTTTTTTTATTAGTTAAACAATTCTACAAATTAAAAGCCATGAAAAAAAAAAAAAAAAAAAAAAAAAAAAAAAATTGCATATATTTATATTTATATTTTTGTGTAGTTGTTTCAGATTTTTTTTGCACACAGTTCTATGATTTCAAGTCTTTCTATCTAATACAAATTTCAAGTAATTATTAAAATAGGGAAAGGAGGTATTTTACAATCACTCTGTAGATTTAAGTTAGGGTATTTTTGTAAAACAACGATTCAGAAATAAATTATAAAATTGTTAAAACAGGGAAGAGAGTTATTTTACAATCACTCTTCAGATTTAAGTTAAGGTATTTTTGTAAAACAACGATTCAGAAATAAATCATAAAATTGTTAAAACAGGGAAGGGAGTTATTTTACAATCACTCTTCAGATTTAAGTTAAGGTATTTTTGTAAAACAACGATTCAGAAATAAATTATAAAATTGTTAAAACAGGGAAGGGAGTTATTTTACAATCACTCTGTAGATTTAAGTTAGGGTATTTTTGTAAAACAACGATTCAGAAATAAATTATAAAATTGTTAAAACAGGGAAGGGAGTTATTTTACAATAATGTTCCTACAATAATAGACTCAGAACATGAGACAAAAAAAAAAATGATTCTTGATATTTAGTACTTGCCAAAAATGTAAGAAAATATATAAAATAAACCTTTGCGAAAAATAACAAGAATAGTGATGTAGGTATTTACCCAGCCCATTCACCATGGGTAGGATGTGACACAAGGTCACAATTACGGGGGCATCCAGCAAGGATCGAACTTGCTATTCAGTAGTAACGGATTTCTAAAATTAGCTTGTTAACCATTACACCGACATAGGTTGTCCACAAGAATTGTGATGTATATAAAACAGTCACAGGCAAACTGCAGCCCTCGAACCATATGTAGACTGTGCTACTTTCAGAATGGTCCACCTAAGATTTTTTTTTTTTTTTTTTTTTTTATAGGCAAAATCTTTTTACTGAAGTGAAAACAAAAATCCTCTTAGCTATTTCTAAGGTAAATGCGCTTATGTGTATATGGTCTTCTGTAGTAAAAAGGTTTTTTTTTAGTAGTGTGACCCAGCAGACGAGGAGCCATATCTCATGTGGGTCACTTTTCCGAATAGGTTGCCCATGCTTGATATAAAGTAAAAGAACCAAGTTACCATTTAGGCAACCCAGGGACGACCTGGATTCAGAAGGACATGTTTCACTTTGCACCGTCAACATCCGGTTGTTTGTAAGGGTTAGCAGTTAGTTTTATAATTAAAAAAATAAATGCGTCTAAAATCGGATGTTGACGGTGCAAAGCAAAACATTTCCCTCTGAATTCAGGTCACCCTGGGGTGCTTAAAGGTGACTTGGTCCAAGTCAAAAGTGAAATCCAGTGTGGGGGGTGGCTAGACACCCTGCAGAATGAAAAACAAGGCCTGTAAAAGGGTGGAAGAAGCTCTTTGCTCAACGGCCATCTAGCACATTATTTCTAAAGTATAACCCCTCCTAATCATGGCAGGGCAGTGTAAACTTGAGTGAGTCAAAGCCATGCCATTGGTAACTTAAGTTCCAGGTAGGGTCACCCAAGGCAGATAGGTCTGGCACCCAGTAGTAATAGGGCCACAACCCAGCCAAAGGGGCTCTGACAAAAGCCTGCGACAAACAAGGGCATCTCCTGCCCCTGACCAGGATATGCATGCGGAGTTTGGGGACCACTTGTGAATTTCTTATTCCTTTGTTACTCCCTCGATGAATTCACCACTGGTGTATTCGTTGGATGGAGCCGGCTCAACTGACCCAGGGTGAATGCCGTAACAGAAACAGAGGTAGAGTGGCCCATTGTCGGTATCAGGTAGTCTATCCAATTTTCACAAGCACTAGACCAGGGAGATTATTTTTGCATCTAAAGTAGAGAACCACACCTACCATCATCTCCCCATTCTACTGCACATATCCAAGCTGTGCTATTCATGTGCTGAGTTAGCTAGGACTGGTATCGAACCTGGAATCTTGTGATTCCTAGGCAGATGCTCTATCAGCTGAGACAAACTTATAATTAAATATAGATTATTAGATTTAATTAATCAAATTTTTTTTTCTAAATGACCATTTGAGTACATGTGCACCTTCTTTTTTTTTTTTTTCAAGGTGTAGTGAAGTGAAAAACAAATATACTCCCCAAAAAGACAAAAACAAATGGGGGAAACTTTTACGAAAAGCTGATAAACATTGGGGAGTGAGAATGTCCGTCATAAAAGAAATTAGTTTAATGTGAAATGTGCTGTAGGAAATAAACAATAGACCAGCCCCTTACACCCTTTAAGATTAGGGTGGATGAGATGCTGCCTGGAAGTAGGCCCCATCGAATTGACCAGTGATAATAAATGTCATTATCCATGATTGACTTTAACGGCATGACAACCCACGTAGGATTATTTTATGCCTCAAGGTTAAGGAAACTCATTCGTAGTATGTTCATTTTTTGTGCAGTTAAATATCAAGTATTCCTATCAAACACAATTTGTAAACAGTTGTATGGTTTCAAGTATTCCTATCTAATATCAATGATTATATAATTTCAAGTATTCATTTCTATTCAATAATAATTTGTTTGCAGACAGATATGGTTTCAAGTATTCCTATCTAACACAAATAATTTGCAAACAGATCTATTGGCCAATAATTGGGTTCCAAACAAGTACTAATACTTGTTGTTAGAATGAACCTGGGAGTAATGGTGATGAAGAGGTACTCCACACTCCCCAGAGCTCCATAATTAGAGCCTCACCATCAGATGCAGTTTAGTGTCCTTTTAGACAAGGGGTCAGGTGCTGCAGGGGTGAAGAGGGGGTCCCCTGGAACTAAGCTGTTAATTATTTTTCGTGCCTTCCGAGGCAAAAGTCTGAGAAACGATAATAAATGTTATTATCAATGATTAAAGTAATTGGAATTTAAAAAGTGACAAAAAAAAAAAAAAAAAACATGACGAGACAAAAAAAAAAAAATTCAATGATTCTTTTAAGTTTAACATTAACAAAATAAACACGAGTTTAAAAAAGTGAGACCCATGTCGACCCATTATGAACTTGTCTTTTTTTTTTTTCTTTTTCGTTTTTATGTCACGGTCATATTTTGTTTATATCAAAAGATATATTTATTTAAAATAGATGGAACTTCGTTTTATTATTAGGAATAATTATTAAAAATAAATAAAATAGACGAATCCTAAACTATGTTGTCAGATATTTTTTTCTACTGCTAGTCCTCGACGTATCATCAGGTCAGAATTATCAAAGTCAATTAAAAGTGAATTTACATTTACATTCTTATATATATATATATATATATATATATATATAATAATTTTAAAGTGTAAAAAAAAGGTACGGGAGTATGAGATTTTTCATATACTTTTATTGATAAAACATTTTAAAATAAAAATAAAAAAAGATGGGGGAATTTCTTTTCTTTTTTTTTTTAATGATGCACTGCATCAAAACTTTCTCCAGTCAAAACTATTGACTTATTTTTCTTACTGATTATTACATCGATAGTTAAGATTATTTATATTTTCATGGATATTTTTTGTAAATCTTTTTTGTTTCTTTTAAAGCAACGAATAAGAAGGATTTCGTTGTTGTTTATGTTTACAACTAAAAACTCGTCTCTCTTTTTTTTTTTTTTCAAACACCACAAGATCAACTGAAAACCAACGATGATTTGGTTATTTGGGAAATTCTTTTTTAATTATATAAATATTCGATTTAACATTTTTAAAATTAAAATAATAAATTTAAAATAAACCCAGAACAATATTAGACAAAAAAAAAAATTGGAGCATTTAAGACGGGAGGGTGATTTTTTTTCCATCAATTTTAGGCCAAATTGAATTTTAAAAATAACTAAATGGATTTTTAAGCTACAAAGTCTAATTTTTTAGAACTATATCTTTATACTTAAAATTTAAGATTTCAACTAAATTTTCAACTCAAAAATGTTTTAAAGATTATTTTTAAAAAAGATTCTAAATTCTCTGGGTATTTTTTTTTTAAGACGATTATTATTTATTACGAATTGAAAATAATTTCGCTGATAATTTCTAAAAAGGTTTTTATTTATTAATTAACTTTAAATAAAAAAAACTATAACAGATATTTTTTGTTTATAAATATTAACGATATAATATACAAAATTTGTAAAGTTTAAACACATTAAAGACTCAGGTATAAAGATAAAAATGCTAATTTAAAAAGAGTAGAAATTACTATTAAAAAGGTTGGATTTGTACTAAGAATTGAAAGTATTTTTTAAATATACGAAAATAATAGATAGGGTAAATTAAATATTTTAAAACTGCAAAACAAATGAAAATTGAGTGAAGGAAAAAGGGTAGAAATATTGGTAAGAATTTTTAAAAAGAAAAAGAAAAAAAGAAAAACAATTTGTGATTATTTTGTAGACGTTTTATAGACAGACAGTTAGGAATTCCATACGGTAAATTAAAAGTAAATAACTAGGAAATATTTTTTATACTTCTTTGTTTTTTGGTTTTTTTTTAAATCTATTTTAAAGTCTATATTTAATATTTTTTATCTGTGCAAAAAGGAGATTTTTTGTCAGTTTTTTTTTAAAGAAATATTTATATGCTTTCTTCTTTAAAAAAAAAATCTATTTTAAAGTCTCAATATCTAAATATTTTTATATGTACAAAAAGACTTTTTGTGTGTGAATGTGTGTGTTTTTTAAAGATATATATATATATATATATATATATATTTAGATTTTTTTTTGTGCCGACGACGACGACATGCTTTTTTTTCTTTTCTCCTCTTCCCCAACTCAACATTTTGTGAAATTAAAACAAAAAATAAATACACAAATATTAGGAGAAATATTTCGCCTTTACTTTCCAATATATATACAGAATTGTGTTTGCTTACCTGGCAACATCACGGCCAGGGTAGCAGCCGTATTGCTGCAAATGTTCTCGAAATAAATAAAAAAAATATATTTTTTTTTTACTTTCTTTTCTTTTTTTTCTTTGGGTCGATTATTCGTCGCGAAGAAACAACTCCAACATTTTACGTGTGTGTGTGCGTGCGGCCTCCCACTCCGGTTGATTTTTTCTACTCTTCCTTCTACTCCGGTCTCTCTTCCGCTTCTCGTCTTCTCTCTACTCTTTCTCTCGTTTCTAGCAACTACCTCTATGTTCATGCTCTGCCTATTCCCCTTTCTGTTCTCCTCACAAATTTATCTCCTCTTTCTTCTCCTCTCAACGGAAACACTCAGCGCCACCTGGTGGAGAGAATCTGTAGGTCTTTGTTATTTTAGCCCCGTTTGGGTTCCCTGTCCTGAAATTGCACATAGCGTTGGGGTTCCCTAGTTCTTATATTAATCGTCTCTTCTCTTGACGTTGTGCATCTGACAGTGTTGGTTCTTTTTAGCCATTTATTTTGACGTTTTCTAACAACACGTTTTAATTATCCATTGGGCTAAACTTGCAAATTGGTCGGAAAATTAAAACGGAAAGTTTTTTGGTGGTCCCTCATGACAGTTTAACTACAGTCTATGAATGAACAATTTTTGCGAATTGGTTTAGGGGTTTGGTTTTAAGGTTATTTTTAATTACGTATTGCTTAAACAAAATTACTATACATTTAATTAACCATTGAAATTAATTATTGAACCCAACGATAGACACAAGTCTCTGTTGTTTGTGTTAGTATTGCAATGTATAATTTCAATTAAACGTGGTTTAAAAAAAAATATTTTTCCACATTAAATGTATAGTAATTTGGGATTTTGTTGGTTTTTTTTTTAGCAATACGTAATAAAAAATTTAAAAAAAAAACCTTAATCCCCAAACCCCTAAACCGTAACCCAATTCGCAAAAATTGTTCATTCATAGACTGTAGTTATAAACAGTCATGGGGGACCACCAAAAAACTTTCTGTTTTAATTTTCCGACCAATTTGCAAGTTTAGCCAACGATTGTTACAAGGACGGTCCTAAGTTTGACACATGTACACGGGGATTGCGTAATAATGGGCATATATAGGGGGGGGGGAATAAGGTTAACAACTCGAGTACTGGGCTAGTTGTTATGAGATTATCATAATTCTTATTTAAACAATTACTACCTCCTCCCTCTTTCTGTCTGTCTGTCTCTGTCTCTGTCTCTGTCTCTCTCTGTCTGTCTGTCTGTCTCTCTCTCAGATTCCTGTTCTAGACAAACCAATTACTACCCCCTCACTCTCTCTCTCTCTCCCTCTCTTTCTCTCTCTCTCTCTCTCTCTCTCTCAGATTCCTGTTCTAGACAAACCAATTACAACCTCTCTCTCTCTCTCTCTCTCTCTCTCTCTCTCAGATTCATGTTCTAGACAAACCGATTACTAAGCCCTTTCCCCTCCCTCTCTTTCTTCTTTCTCCCTCTCTTTTTCTTTCTTTCTTTCTCCCTCACTCTCTCTTTCTCTGTCTGTCTCTGTCTCTCTGTCAGAATCCTGTTCTAGACAAACCAATTACTAACCCCTCCATATTTCTCTCTCTCTTTCTCTCCTTGTCTCTCTTTCTCTTATATCTGTCTCTCTTTCCCTCCATCGCCTTCTCCCCCTCCCTCTCTCTCTCTCTTAGAATGATGTTTTAAACAAACCGATACTAACCCCTCCCCATCTCTCTTTCTCTTTCTTTCTCCCTCTCTCTCTCTCTCTCTCACACACACACACACGATCATGATCTAGACAACCGATTACTAACCCCTCCCCCCTCTCTCTCTCTCTCTCTCTCTCTCTCTCTCTCTCTCTCTCTCTAGCTATCTAGCTATCTAGCTATCTATCTGTCCCTCTTTCTTCCCTCCTCTCTCTTTCTCAATCTCTGTCTCTCTGTCTGTCTTTCTTCCCCCTTCTCTCACCCCCTCTCTCAATCTCTCAGAATTCTGTTCTAGATAAACCGATTCACTTTGATAATTACTGAAGTACAAGAAATAAGGTGGTGGGAAGAAGTTCTAATCACCGTGGCCTGGATTCATTCTTAGAGCAACCCCCCCTCCCCTGCGCTGTCCCTAATCTGCACATCCCATTTCGCTTAAACGAGTTGGGTCAGAGTCAGTCCCTAATGTTTGAAGAGGGCCCTAAAAGGGGAATGCAGACGGAACTGGACAATTTATGGAATTATCCACACATAAGCGTGTGTGTCCCCACACAAATCGTGACTTTCTGTCGAATCTGCCTTGGAGATAAATAAGTAAGTCGTCGGGTTGGCCTAGAGTCGGTATCAGCCAGACAGCGAGGGAGTCTATCCCCTTTTCACTAGCGCTAGACCAAGGAGATTGTTTTTTGCATCTGAAGTGGAGCGCCGCACCTACCATCAGCTCTTTACTTTACCGCACAGATCCCTGGGCTACTCACTCGCTGGGTTGGCGAGGGCCGGTATCGAACCAAGAACCTTGCGATTCGTAGGCGAGTATTCTACCGACTGCTAAAAAGTAGTTTTCCTTAGATTTTTTTACAGTGCTGGGAGGAGGGGGAGTAATATTATCAGCTTAATTCCAGGAAGAGGGCTCCCCGCCCCCAGGCAACACCTAGCCCCTCGCCTAAAAGAGGTAAGGATTGAATTTGTTGCCTGGCACCAGAGGTGCCCCCTGACAAGGGAATGCCGATGGAACTATGTAATTTTTTGTCCAGGTCCCGTGAGAGGTTCTATTCGTACCCCTACACTAAAATGACCGAGTGTCACATTTTGACCTTTTGGGAAGCCGTATACATGGTATTTACCGCGTACCCCACGTGTACGGGTTAGGCACAAGGCCCTAATAATGTGGGACCACCCACAAGTCGAGACTCATGGGTGGCGGGTGCAAAAAATGCGTTGATCCGATCGGCATTCCCCCTCAAGTGAGGCGCCTCAGGCACTGGGCAATAAACCAAGCCCTGTCCCTTTAAATCAAGGGGGCAGGTGTTGCCTGGGGGATGGTCCCCTGGGTTACCGGATAATAACTTGTAAGGTTCAGATTCGAAGCCACTGGATCCCCACCCCGATTCTAGGAAGGTGTGGGTATAAGCGCTTATTTATGTTTGGGAGCAGGGAGTATGCAATGTGTTATTTTAAAGACAATGTTAAAGTTTAACCCGAGATTCTTGCTCGTTAATCAAATACAACGTTAGGTTAACCACTGTAACAACAGTCCATGATGATATTGGTACTTCTATTTAGGAAGGAGTGAAGCATTCCATAACTGTCTTCATTCTATTGAGAATTTAAGTTGTTTAAAAATGAAGTTGAAGACCCCTCAAAAGTATCATTCAATTGCAAACTTGACTGGAAATTGATATATTCTTCAGTTTAGAGACTTTTAAGTATATTGCTGGGTTTCACCCCTCACACACACACACACACACACATATATATATATATATATATATTATATATATATATATATACTTTCAATAAAAGAGAAAAAACTCAACAAACCGTTATTTGACTATTATAAATTTATTTCGGCCGATAACTCCATAAACGATCCCAGTCGCATCAGCTAGCCATCACAAAAAAAAAAACGGTCGTCTGGCGAGAACAGCTTCATTTATAGAGTTACCGACTGAAATAAATTTATAATAGCCAAATGATGGTTTGTTGAGTTTTTTACTTTCTTATTGAAAGTTTAAATATTGCTCTCATAGAATACAATCCTATATTTCATACCCAAATAAGGATAAAAACACATAAACACATTTCTTTTCCCAAACTTAAGGAAAAACGATTAAAACAAACACACGAACACAATCCTTTTCCCAAACTTAAGGAAAAGAGATTAAAACAAATGTTCATACAAAAGTCAGAGTTCGATTGGTTAGATTAGCAATGTCTTCGACTACGTCCGCGCGTTCGCACCTAAAAAAAATTAATTACCATCCGATCCTGTTTAGAATTATTTAAAGAGAGAAAAAATCAACATTCAAGAGATACCATTTTAGCTGCCAAAGAGACTACACGCCGCTCCGAGAAGAAACAGATGTCCGAGCGAACGACTCACCAATACCCAAACAAACAAACATTTTCTGAGTCAGAGGTTACTACTATTTACCATTCATCGTATCACCTCGTTCAACACCAGGAATCCGTTTCACAGTTCGTATTATTCACCAACAAACTTTAATTTTCCATTTTGTCAATTCTAATTGTGCATACATATTTTACATTGTAAACATTACACTCTTCCTATCGAACTTTGACGAATCTGCATACACTAGCTACTGGCAAAATGAGCCTAAAATGCGTTTTTGACAAAATGACTTAGCCCCCCCCCCCTACAGAAAATAATTTACCAAAAATCAGGGAATTATCGGATTTTAATGAAATTTTCAGTGTTTATTTATCAATGAATGATTTTTATAATGCATTAATTATTTTATTTCAAAACTTTCTCATTTTTTTCAGCTCGCTTAATTTTGAAACCCCCCCACACACACACACACACACCTTATGTTGGGGGCGTAACATTTTGTTCAAGTTGGTCTTATATTGTACTAATTACAGTATAAATAAAGAGATAAAAGACCGAAAGGTGGCTATTCTATGAGAAAATAAGTACCGAAAATTGAAAAATAAAATGTAAAAAAATAATAATTAACTTTTTGGAGATTTTTTTTTTTTTGCTCATTTCGATAATTATTTAATTGGCTTAAAAGAAAAAATTATACATCGATATTTTTCTACTTAAAAAGGGTGGGGGGTACATTTTCAATCGAGTTTTTCTTTAAAAAGTATACTTTGATGCAATGAAATAAGGTTTGCATTAAATAGATATTTATTTTTAGAATCTAAAAATATAACATTTTAAACCTAACATCAGATTTTTCACATTTTAAATGAATGTCATACACATTTGCATTGTGACATTACACATTTCTTGACGAACTTTTCTAAACTCTACACACGAACTTTTACATTTCACATTGAAAATTTACATATTTGTTGTTAATTACGAATTTATTCTCCGAATAAATTTATTTGTTATTTTATAAATACATGCTTTGTTTTTATCATTTCTCCGTATTTTCTGCCTAAAATGTGTCTTATTAGTTTATCGTCATTCTTATATTTTTGAACACGTCTCATAACCCTCTACACTCTGTATATAATTGATTTATTAATTATTTTACATTGAGCTCTCTTAGGGATTTGAAATAATCCTTCTTATTGATTCTTTGAATTGATTAGCAATTGATTTCACCAAATCAGCAAGTATCAGTTTCAAACAAGA
>CM042163.1:9604848-9674848 GCA_023376005.1 Doryteuthis pealeii
AGGACTTTAGTTGAAGACCAAATCAAATTTTCCTGGGATCATTCAATCAAATCTGTGCACCTCAGGACGCACTAGATTAAAAAGCTATCAGCATCACTGGGTATATTATTAAAGTGAGTCAAAAAGTTAGACGACTTTACTTGTTCATAGATAAAAACTCTAATTCATTAAGAAATTTTAGTTGGGACCCATAAAATTTCCCAGGGACTCATTCAAATCAGATACATGAGTCCCAAGATGCACTAAATTAAAAAGCGATCAGCATCACTTCCACTGATGTCACCAAAAAATGTCAAGGGTCATCTGATATTCACCAAAAAGAATGTATTTACCCAACCCTCTGTCACGAGCAGGATGTGACACAAGGTCAATTTTTAAGAGTAGTAATCACTGGTGGCCATCACACCCAATTAGGCATTTTGCTAGGTGTACAATATCTGGCAACTAGGGCACCCCCATCATAGTGTAATGGTTAGCAAACTAGTCTCACAGATCCATTACTACTGAATAACGAGTACAATCCTTGTTGGATGCCTCATACTTGTGATCAGATTCAATAAATACCAATTGTCCCAACCATATTGCCCTTATGGCAAGCCCCAACCCCTTCTTATCATATGGGTGCTAGAAGGCGGTGGCTGAGGGTCTACATGTCCTGGGAATGACGTTAAACTATCTGATGGTGAGGTTCCAGTTCTGGAGGTTTGGGGAATGTGGTGCACCCCTTCATCACCATTGCTCCCTGGTCCACTCTGACCCAGAGTGGTAGTACCTGTTAGGGTCCCATCTATGGGTTAAATAGAAAAACATGAGTTTATAAACAAAATTGTATTATCCATTAAGAATTGATTTATTTCAAAACTTTATCAGCATTAAATGACCCACTGAGGTTGATATGCCGTAAAACCAAACCAAACCTATAAATACTTACACTATCTGGCAACTAGTCTACATGATCCAGCATTTTTTGTTCTGTTATAAAGAGATTTATTAATGCAAATCAGTGAATTCACCCGAGGTTTTATTCACTCTGCCCAAATTTTAACCCCCTGCCCACGGGTCAATATGGACCACTTAGAGAATCCCTAGTTTAGGTCCTTTTTTAGTTGATTTTATGATGATCATCAGTCTTTATCATTTTGTTAGTATATTTTATAATCTTACTAGAAGCTGCTACCCAGCATCGACTGGGTAGCAGGAAGCAATCTCCCCACTCCTGTATTGATTTGTTTACTTTTGAGATTTACAAATGCTGGACATTTTTAAGTAGAATTTCAATGCTATTTCTATGTATATTTTAATTTTTAAATATCTTCAAATATAAATGCTTATAAGGTACTGGAAGTGGTTACCCAACATCACCTGGGTAGAGGTGGGGGAAAAAGAAAACCCTGGTATATTGATTTATTTACTTTTGAGATTTACAAATGCTGGAGATTTTAAAATATAATTTCAATGCTATTTCTATGTATATTTTAATTTTTAAATATATTCGAATATAAATCAAATCTTCATAATTTACAAATGCTGGACATTTTTAGGTAGAATTTCAATGCTATTTCTATGTATATTTTAATTTTTAAATATCTTTGAATATAAATCAAATCTTCATAATTTACAAATGCTGGACATTTTAGGTAGAATTTCAATGCTATTTCTATGTATATTTTAATTTTTAAATATCTTTGAATATAAATCAAATCTTCATAATTTACAAATGCTGGACATTTTTAGGTAGAATTTCAATGCTATTTCTATGTATATTTTAATTTTTAAATATCTTTGAATATAAATCAAATCTTCATAATTTACAAATGCTGGATTTTAGGTAGAATTTCAATGCTATTTCTATGTATATTTTAATTTTTAAATATCTTTGAATATAAATCAAATCTTCATAATTTAAAATGCTGGACATTTTAGGTAGAATTTCAATGCTATTTCTATGTATATTTTAATTTTTAAATATCTTTGAATATAAATCAAATCTTCATAATTTACAAATGCTGGACATTTTAGGTAGAATTTCAATGCTATTTCTATGTATATTTTAATTTTTAAATATCTTTGAATATAAATCAAATCTTCATAATTTACAAATGCTGGACATTTTTAGGTAGAATTTCAATGCTATTTTCTATGTATATTTTAATTTTTAAAATATCTTTGAATATAAATCAAATCTTCATAATTTACAAATGCTGGACATTTTTAGGTAGAATTTCAATGCTATTTCTATGTATATTTTAATTTTCAAATATCTTTGATTACAAATCAAATTTTTGCACAAAAAACAAGAACTGGTGATATTTAATGTGTATATACATTTACTTTGTCATTAATTGTTTTATTTTCATAGTTTCATCCGGACATACACACACACCAACTGCACTTTATATATGCATAGATAGATGGATTATCATCTTAAACATTTTATATCATCTTTATATTGTGTATAGTAGATATTTACAAACAGTCACACCTTTTGATTGCAGTTGTAAGTGTAAAGAGTTATGAGGATATTTTCCTTGGCTTTGGGCACAGGTCATCACCCAACCCTTCCGCTATGGGCAGGATGCGACACATGATTCCCTGATTTTTGGTAAATTTTTTCAATCGGGTGCTAAATTTATTTTATAAATACAAATTTTACGTCAACTCTGGCAGCCATATTAAGTCATATTTGAGCAAAATTGATTGAAACAATTGTTTTAAATGTATTAAAAATAAATTACGTGTAATATTATTTTGCTTTATTACTGATGCTCATTATGTTACTACTTTTCGACTTTGACCTTAAATAAACGATTTAATTAATTTTAATTTGTTTTGAAAATGAAAAGCAGACAATAATTTGGGTATACCTCACAAGGTTCCTAGTTAGATACCGGTCCTCGCTAACTCAGTGTATGAGTAGCAGAGGGATCTGTGCAGTAAAGTAAAGAGCTGATGGTAGGTGTGGTGCTCCACCTCAGATGCTAAAAACAATCTCCTTGGTCTAGTGCTATTGAAAAGGGGATAGACTCTCTCGCTGACTGGCTGATACCGACTTTAGGCCGCCCCGATGACTTTTTATTATATAGACATTGTTTCGGCCGATGTACCCTCCATCTTTCTTCCAGTATTTCTTGTCGAACTTGGAAGACTTTGTGTCACTTTAAACCAAACCCGTTTATTTAATCCATTGGGGTTGATTGTTCTCGTTCTGTTAACCATGATCGGGTACAAATGTTAAGCCATGTTATTTTTTGCCCATAGTCAGGATTGAACCTGCAACCAAAGTCAAAGAAAAGTTACATATTGATACATTTTGGATTTCTATTTGAGAAGATCTTTGAATATCTATGAAAAAAAATCTATTTTTCCCCAGTTGTTCTTATTTTATGAATATTAAATGCCGGAGGGCATATCGTCCGAAAAAGTTGTACAAATAACAATGAAGATGGGGACAATAGTCCGAATAACGCAGATAATAATAATAATAATTCTCTTTGATTTAATGAAAAAAAAAAAAATTTGGTGATAATCTTCTGCAGTTGAAATTATTTCTTATAAGTTAAAATGTATAAATAACATTTTAAAATTCTATTGCAATTACTTGGGATGGTAAATGAAATAAAATCAAGACAAAACTCTTGTCAGATGTTAACTGACAAGAGAGAGTCTTTTAAGAGAGACAAATAATCATGGTGGAACTGGTACTTCCGTTTATTATTCCATTCTATGTAGATACCATTTTTGAATTGTCACAATTATTCAGGGAAGAATTTGAGAAGGAGACCTTTGAATATCTATGAAAAAAATCTTTAACTATTTTTCCCCCAGTTTTCTACTCATTTTTCTTTTTTTATGAACATTAAATGCCTCTCTCACCCCCACAAAAAACTCCCCTGTATATCCTAACACAAAGTTTCATTAAGAAACATCAAACCTATTTTTCTCTTAATAATAATAATAATAATTCTCTTTGATTTAATGAAAAAAAAATATTTGCTGATAATCTTCTGCAGTTGAAATTATTTTTTATAAGTTAAAATGTATAAATAACATTTTAGAATTCTGTTGCAATTATTAGGGGAAGGTAACTAATAAAATCTAGACAATAGTAGAACTGGTACCTTTTGCTTTCTTAAAACACAAGAACAAAATTACAACAAATACATTTTTGAATTTACATATTTAAAAAAAAAAAATGGCAAAATATTTGTGTTGCTTCTAAAATGTCAGTACCTCATTAAAGAAAGTTTTAAAATAGTCAAGATTAAAAATCTAGGAGAAAAATTTTGGTGAATGAGCCAAGCTTTGCCCTCTTTCTCAAAATTTTTCTCATTCCTTAATGATAAGGGATAACTAAGGTCTAAAATGATTTGACTTTTGGTTACCCTTAGTGCTCTTTTAACCTGGACTAAAACCTCAGAAGAATTAGTATTCATGTTATTCTATTTACAGAGAGATTCCTACCACCTTTTTATTGAGAAATAACAATGCTGGAACTGGTAGTAATTCCATTTATTATTCCATTCTATGTAGATACCATTTTAAGATTCTGTCACAAATTATTCAGCAAAGTTAAACTAATAAAATCAACCCAGTGGCAGAACTGGTATGTTTTGGTTTCTTAAAATACAAGAACCAAATTATAACTAATACAATAGTATTAGTGCTATGTAGAATACAAACAGCCTTGTCCAGGATTTGAACTCGTGTCACCAAGTCTATTTCTTATGATGATAACCATTACACCACGCACCTCTACATAGCTTTTCTAAAGCAAAAGGGAACTTTTTTGGTCTCACTAGGAGTTTTTTTAAATTCTCGATTTTTTTTTTTTTTTTTTTTTTTTTTTTTAAACAAAAGGAAGCCAGTCTTGATTTTGTTGTTTTTAAATTAAAAAATTTTGGTGGGACACAGGATTATGCAAGTGCAGCACTCACCCTCCTCACTGTGTGTGTGGGGGGGGGGCATTAAAAAGAAATAGAACAGCGCAGCTTTAGATGATGTTAAAAAGAAAAGTTTCAAAAGGAATTGCTATAAAAGTTTTCATTCAAGATCATAAATTGTATTAAATGCAATTTATGATTTTGAATGAATACATTTTTCACACACTTTTTCGTTATTCATTTTATAATTGAAATAAAATTGCATTTCATTAACTTTTTTGTTAAGATAATCTTGTTACACATATATTATGTAAATATAGCTATATATAAGGACTGGTTTAGCTCAGTTGGTAGAGTGTTCGGCTAGGAATCACAATTGATAACGGCCCTCGCCAACTCAGCGTATGAGTAGCACAGGGACCGGTGAGGTAAAGAGCTGATGGTAGGTGTGGTGCTCCACCTCAGACACTAAAATAATCTCCTTCGTCTAGCGCTAGTGAAAAGGGGATAGACTCCCTTGCTGTCTGATTGATACTGACATTAGGCTGCTTAGACTACTTTTTTTTTTCTTAGCTATATATATATATATATATATATAATATATATATATATATATATGGGAGTAAATATGGAAATTAAATCCGACAATATAAAGAAAATTTGAAAAAAACAAGTGTTCCAAAAATGGGATGAATTTAATAATCGATGTTTAAACATTTCGGTTACATTGAACCTTCATCAGGATGTCTCTTGGGGTGAAGAAAATGATGGATGTTTTTATATGTGACAGGAGATGAAAATCTTTTTAGTTATGTAACTGTATTTGATCAGCGTTTTATTTTTGAAAGGCAAGTCGCGATCTACTCACGCGAAGGTGTCATGACGCGTGACGCAACTCGAAGAAATGCAAAAGACGAGAAAAAGTATTAATGGACTGATTATTTTTAAGAGAACATAGGGAAACAAAGTGGGAATGATAACTAAATAAATAATTAAATAAAGCCTGGTATTTTGTAATTATTTAACACTATTTTAGCTAAAAACGGAGATATATTGAAAAAACCATGTCGATTATTAAGGGAGGGCAAATGCGAAATTGCACAGGCTTCAAAAATCTGCTGTAGTCTTTTGTTGTGAATATGGGCTAATATTGTGGCATCATTATATATATATATATATATATATATATATATATATATCTATATAAGCCTTATGTTATAACATTCCAATGTGTGAACACGCTTCATGTTATATAAATGCTGAACAAGCCAGTTTTAATATTTTTGACTGTCTGATGATTGCATAATATGCATGAAACTGCAGTTATGGAAAATTAACACCATAATATTTAATCTCTGATTTTAAATCTGCTCTGCTATTTTAGCATTGAGCACCTTCATATGCTAATACTTTTCACATTCATTCTAAATTATATTATAGTGTGTAGGTAGGAAAAGTATTTGTTCATTTTTAAAAAATGAGCATTTACCAACTTAACATGGGTGAAACACTCTGATATTTACATAATATATGCGTAACATTACAATCTTAAATATCATACAAAAATTTGAATCAAATACAATTTTATTTCAAACAAAAATGGGTGAGAAAAGAAAGTATTTGTTCAAAATCCTAAATTACATTTATTTGGGTTGCATAGTCATTTTTAAGTTTTATTGCAAACAATCATTTCTGATATTTGCAAAACACTTGTAAGAAATTTATGTTTGGGTATTTTATTCAAATCATCAATCTTCTTTGGGGATCCTTAGATGAAGATGAATGAATGGTTTTTAATGTTCTCCATAAATTCTCAATTGGATTCACATCTTGAGATTGACTTGGCCATGGTAGAACATTTGGATTGTTATCCTGTTGTAATAGTCATCATTGTGTGCATGTATGTATATATATATATATATATATATATATATAATATATATATGAAAGACCAGGATTTATAATTTATCCCCCCACCTCTTTAAACTCATACTTAAAGATTACAAAATACCTTATATTTGATCAATGTTTTTACTTAATTAAATAAGGTATTTTTCCTTTAATAAAAACTAAATAAATACTAAATAAAATTCACACACACTCATCACGTAGTATAAAAGGGGGGATGCCATTACTTCAATTAAATAGGGTATTTTTTCCATTAATTAGAATTAAATAATAATACTCATACATTTTACTTAGCATAAATGGGAACACCATAATATAGTTTAAATTTTAAGACGCTGGCGTTTGTCAACAATTTTAAATAGATCTTTTCTTCCTCACATTTGAAGATCAACAAAAAAAAGAAGCCCAACAACACCAAAAACAGAGGCTCACAGACTTTTTGTTTTCAGTAATAATTTATTTTTCCTTAAACCAACAAAAGCCCTGATGAAGGTCTATCTAAACAGACCGAAACACTGCAGCATAGGCATAATAAACATTTGTTTATGAAACTTGTGTTTTTTCAATTTTTACAATATTACATACTGTTGGATTCACTTCCATTTTTCTTCACACACACACACACACACACACACACACACACACACACACATATATATATGCTCCCAAAACCCAGTAGTGCTCTCTAGAGGGGACTTTAACTAACTTTCACCGCTTTAGCATAAGGCATTACTCCTCTGCTGTTTACAGACTCGAGCCCTCTTGTGATCGTAACATACATCTGTAAATGTATATATTTATCAGTTAAATGTTCATCTCTTACTGACAGCTGCGGACGGCCAAGAGGAAAGGGGTCAGACTGATGAAAAGTCAGTCAGGTTTCGCTCCAGGCTAGAAATAACTGTTAAGTCTAGCCATACTGATGAGACGTAAACGTCGAAACATGGTGTCTGTGGATGACACATATATATATATATATATATATATGTGTCTGTGGATGACACACATATATATATATATATATATATATATATATATATGTGTGTAGTGTAGTGTGGACATGAAGTTAATGATGCTTAGTAACTGACAGTTACCAAGCGCTGTTGACTTCATGTCCACGCTACCTTAACTTAGATGAACATGCTCTATCAAGCACAGTTTACTTATAGATATAGCACACTATATTGTGTGTGTGTAATATATATATATATATATATATATATATATATATATATATATATGTGTGAGAATGGGAAATGAATCCGACAATATGAGTAAAGAAAAGAAATGTAGATGGATAAAAATGAATTTTATCGATATCACTTTTAATCGATATCACTTACACATGTGTTTCGGTCTGTTTATCAAATGTAATCAAGATATATATATATATAATATAGCACACTATATTATATATATATACACTAGACAAAACGTGGCCTGTTGGGTCACCCATTGAGCTCTGGGTAGATAATTGGGATTAAGGAAAAGTGAGTTTGCAAAGCGAATTAAATTTAAAAAAATAAATATGGCCTGAGAATTTAAAAAAACATTAAAATAATTTTGTAAGATTTCTAAGAAAGGGAACATCTGACCTAATTTAAATTTATTAAGGGCTAAGATATTGGCCAGGTTGGTGGCAAATAAAACTTAACATACAAATCCGTATCAAACTCTCAAATCTCTCTCTCTATGCTCATTGAGAAACTAACATATATAACGAGGAGTTAATCAAGATATACATAGAGAGGGGGAAGTGATAGGCAGAATGTGAAACAAGAGAAGGGTCAATTTTTTACTTAATTGCAAATTATGACTAATTAGAACCAACTAAAATGGAATTTTTTTCAAACGTAACTCAATCCTAAAAGTAAGGAATAATTTAGTATAACTTTCATGTCATTAAACTATACAGTAAAAAAGCCTATTAAGGAGACCATTATTTGATTCGCTCAGGTGCTTAGTCATGATTAGATATATAAACATATATATCATATATAGTATAAAGAATTAAAAAAAAATAAAAGAATAATAACATTTTTTTATGACACTGTTTATGAAAAAAGTTCTGAAAATGATTCCCTCCACCACTTTTCTGGTCTTTGTGCGTTTATGGGATATATTATATTGATTATTTTCTTTTATTCCACTGCCATGGATCGAAAACTTCCTCTCCTAGATTGTTCGAGTCGATGCTGACATTTCCAAGGTCGACTTCAAGCAAGATCCTTGTACTCTTCTTTAGCCTTTGTGAACTCAAATGCTCTCCGCAAGTTCAGACATCTTGGATTGTGAGATGGAGAAAAAATGCTACGGAAGGAACAAGAAATTTAAGGACACGTATGTGCACATGACGGTTTAAACAAGATTTCGCAGTGGAATGTTCATAAGAGAACAGCAAGGGCTGTCAATTGAGTCTAAGCTATGTGAACGTGCGAATTGCGAGATGGTCGACGTTCTGAGTAGATGCTGGCTGATAATACCAAACTTTACAGTCGCGAAATGGACAATAAACTACCCGTGTGCTCCTGAAAGACTTGTGAATGTGGGAACGATTATGCTGGACTAAAAGCATTGTCGCGATCACCGGTTGAACCTTCGTTTTTTTTCTTTTTTTTTTGCTTTATCTAAGCAAATGGACTTATATCGTACACAAGTTTGCTTGCTATATATATATATATATATCTATAGTTATATTATATAATAACAGCAACACACACATGTAATTATAACAAAAGCAGTCTCATGTTTAACAATTTAATTACAATCTTTTCGAGCTTTTCTGGCCAAGCTTTTTTTACCGTTTTGGTATGGATACCGGGTATTAGTCATGCAAAGTTTGTTATCCAGTACTGTTCGGCATGCCAAATCTGTTCTTTAAAATAAAGTAGCCAGAAAGCTCAAAAAGATCTGTTAATAAATATGTTTAAAAGAGACGTGTTTCTGTTAGATTCTACATGTATAAATGAAAGAATGGCTGCCGCAATTACCCACACTATTATGATATTGCACATTTAGATCGGTGATTGATTTTTCATTCATCTTGATGACTGGAGTATAACTTTATCTGAGCTTAAATATCTTCTCACATTCTTAAAGTGATGTTTTTGTTTTGCTTTAAAAGTATTTCAACAGTTGTTTGATATGTTGAAAAGTATGAAATGAATTGTCAAGAGTAATCGATCAGAAAATGACATTATGGATTTTTCTTGAGGAAAGAAACCGTTTTAATCTAGATTTAAAAATAGAAGTGATAAGCATCGCTAATATTTTGATGAATTAAAATTGAAAGAAAATTTGAATGAAAATTAACGTAGAATCTGATCAGCAATTCTCGAATGATGCTTTTTAGCAACGTCGGGATGTTTATAGAAAATCAGGAAGTAGCATCCGATTTCTTCTTCTTTTATTTATCCTCTGAAATAGAGAGAAAAAAAAATGGATGTATTGATAAATAATTGAGCAAGCATTTATCAACATATATCTAGACAAAAGTGGCCCTGTAATGTCACTGAGCTCTACGTGATCCATTGGGATTAGGAAAAGTGAGTTGCCACGAAATTAATGAATAAAAAAATAATACAGACCGAGATAAGAAAAAACACAAATATTATGACCAGTGTAGAAAAGCATGATTTTATCCTGTCGTAATATGTGCATGCATTTGTGGTTGTGTGTTGTGGTATTCTAAATAAAACTTCAGGTGATTTAGTTACAATAAGAGGCAGTGAATTTCTATGTCAAATAAATAATTAAACAACCGTCAACGTTATCTCCCTTGTATCGCTTCTATTTGTTCTATGCACTCAAAAGTTTGAATCAATCATTGTACAATTCAGGTTTAACTCAACGACCTCAAAGCATTTTATTTTATTCTTCCTGAGAAAGAATAAAGTAAATTTCATTCATGTATTGTTTAGATGAATAACCTTGTTTGTCACCATTTCTTCGATTTTTTTTCTGGTATTCTTTTTTGAACATTGCGACTTATTTGGGAAGTCAATGTAAAAAATAAAGACATTATCTATCGATGGTCTAATATTGAAAGTGGCAATTTATCTAAGTATATAGTTTAGTTAAATAATATAATCTTAAACCAGATTGATTAACAAAGTATCTGAATTACATTAAGTTGTAACCATTATTAGTCTGAAATTTTTAGATGAGGCTATATAATTTGTATGTATTTAGATTTTTCAGGTTGTTGTCACTCATCTTTATGTTATATCACAATGTGTTTTGCATTAGCTAGTCTGGGCTCCTTTGAGGTTTTTGTTATTTTTAGTAGATTGACAATATATGTATTATTTAGATTTTCAGACTGTTTGCCTCATGCTTTAATTGATTATATCTAGCAAGGTGGTGGCTGATGTGTTGCTGCNTTGAGGAGATGGAGTTCAGGCAAGGTTTAAATTCAGATTTATCCTTCTCCTAAGATCCGGTTGCCTAACCAAGTTAAAGAGCCCAAGTCCTGCCTCCTACTATTTACCCAAGCATGGAGCGATAGTATCGATTCATACCTTTCCCAAGGATATTAGGCGCTAAATGAAATGCATTACCACGGGTAACCAGGATTTGAACTCGGGGCGACGAGTCCATTTCCCATGACTTTAACCATTACACCACGGCGCCTCATTCTATAAAAGGATTTATCAATAAATGGCTAAAAATGGCCTTTTCATTTTAAAGTCGGCCAGTTATTTCCCCTAAATCAAAAGACTGCCTTTAGATTATGTTTAATATTACATTTAAACAAAGGCGATGGATAGGAAAACAAATGTGACTTCAGCCGGGTTGAATGGAGGCGCTATAGCGATGTTAAGAGTTAATCACAAAAAGAATTTTATCTTTTATCAGATTTTATACTAATAGTGGTTTAGCTTAGCCAGTAGAGCATCCGCCTAGAAATCATAAGCGTTCCGGGTTCAATACTGGCCCTTGCCAACTAGCCGGCATGGGCAGCTAGCTTAGGTAATCTGCTCTGTGCCATAAAGCATCTGGAGCTGACAGTGGTGGTACCACTTCAGCCAAAAAACAATATCCCCCTTTCAAGTAGAAAAACCAACCTTGAAAATCAGGATTTTAAAATTCTGTCTTTTTGGCCTGATCACTGACAAGTGTCCACCAGCGGAAATGTACTTACCTTACGCCATTAAGCCATGTGTTAGATAATATTTGACATGCTCAAAATATAGGACAGTCAAATAATATAACAACATTTTCACTGTCTATACTTCTTGTGTTCCACACCACCAATATGTTTAGTGCTGCTCCCATCTATGTGCTATGTATACACACACACAATTGTGTACACGCATACAGCTTTATTATACAAGATAAATATGTGTACATGCATACTTATGCACATATTCGTTTGGTCTGGGTTTTACGGCATATCAACCTCAGTGGGTCATTTAATGCCAACAAAGTTTTGAAATGAAATTTCATTCTTAATGGATAATCAAATTTTGTTTTATAAACATGTTTTTCTTTTTTTATATTTAACCAATAGATAGGACCGCTAACAGGTACTACCAACTCCGAGTTAGAGTGGACAAGCGGAGCAATGGTAATGAATGGGTGCTCCACATTCCCAAGACCCCCAAACTGGAACCTTCACCATCAGATAAAAGTTTAATGTCATTCCCAGGACAATGGTAGACCCTCAGCCATTTGCTTCTAGCACCCATATGATAAAAAGGGTTGGGGCTTGCCTAAGGTAATAGGGTTGAAGCAATCATTTAATAGGCTGCTAGGGGCTGATGTGACTAGCCGATTTGATCGGAGGAAAGCCTCTCCGACTTGCCGTCCCTTAGCCCAAGGAAAGGCCATAAAGTAAAGTTTTTTGCAAGCCATGGACTACTCATCCACCTGGGTTTTATCTTTAAAGGCATCACGCGGTTGCTACCCATGGGCCAACCGGTGGCCCCATTGGGGGAGTCTTTATCCCTATGCAGCAGGGTCATTCTAATGCCCCAGCCAACAGGTCGGTTGCACATATGGAGTTGCTCTCCAACAAGAATCAAACTTCACTATTCAGTACAGTAATGGATCTGCAAGACTAGCTTGTTAATCATTACACCACAATGTGATGTTCTTGTATCAATAGTATGTTCTGTGCAAAGATTATTTTTCTTGGTGTGAGAAAATAGAAAAAAATGGGGAGATGTCCAAGGAGACATAACAAATAATAATCTTTTTTAAAGGTTAATATGAGAAGATAGTAAAAAAAACAAAAAAATAAACAAAAAAAAAGATGCCCTTGGAGTCACATAAACAAACAAACAATAATTACAAGTAGGTATTTGTCATGCATCCCACTTATGCAGGTATGACACAAGGACATTTTAATGTGGGCCCACCCACAAGCTGGAGCTCATGGGTGGTAGGTGCAAAAAATGCACTGATCCAGTCAGCATTCACCCTCAAGCACTGTGCAATAAACCCAGCCCTGCCCCCTTAAATCAAGAGGGCAGGTACTGTCTGGGTGGATGGCCCACTAGGATCAACACTGTTAATCACTTATCGGTCCAGTGACCGATGCTCACTTGACCCCCGACGATATCAGGTAAATATATAATAATAATCTATCTATATATAAAGGGCAGTTGGTATGTATGTATGTCCGGATGAAACTACAAAATAAAAGTAAATATATATACACATTAGATACCACTGGTTCTTACTTTTTGTGTAAAAATTACTTGAAGATTGAATTTCTATTCAAAGATATTGAAAAATTAAAATATACATATAAGAATAATACTTCAAATGAAATTCTAATAGTTAAAAAATGTCAGCATATTCCAGCATTTATAAATGTCAAAAGTAAACAAATGAATACACCAGAAGTTTTGTCACCTTCCCTCTACCCAAGTGATTGCTGGTAGCTGCTTCTAGTTATAAATAAGGCATCATTCTGTTAAGGAAAAGTAATTTAAAAATTAGTTTCCATTATTGAAATGCAAGACATCACATTCAACCGATTTTACAATCACTAAATAAATAAATCAGTCAAAGTCATTAGTTTGTAATTATTCTTTATTTTATTAATTAAGTCACAGACCATTTTGTAATGACAAATCGAGTTGAATGGAAGTAATTGTTTTGCTTTTAGAAAGAGTCAAATTAAAGAAGAATTCACAAGACAAGTCAAATAATACAGTTGGGTTTTTTTTTTTCTTTTCTCAAATCTCCCAAATGATTAAAAAAAAATGTTGGCTCTCAAAGAGATTTTTAAATTATTCATAGAGATTGATTGATTTTAAGGAGATGTCAATTGTCTAGGGTATTTTATGGCCTGGAGTTTAGGAAATTGCCATTCATATATATAGTTTATGCAGTTGTTTTAAAGAGTTTTTTGTGCACAGTTATATGAATCAAGTATTCCTATCTAATACAAATTAAATTTACAGTTATATGATATCAAGTATTCCTATCTAATAAAATAATTTATTATTTTGTCCAATCTGATAATTTCTAGTGAATTTTTTTATTATTAGTTTAAACAATTCTACAAATTAAAAAGCCATGAAAGAAAAATTTGAAAAGAAAGAAAAAAAAAAAAAAAAAAAAAAAAAAAGATTGCATTTATATTTTATATTTACATTTTTGTTGTAGTTGTTTCATATTTTTTTTGCACACAGTTTATATGGTTTCAAGTCTTTTCTATCTAATACAAATTTCAAGTAATTATTAAACTAGGGAAGGGAGTATTATTTTACAATCACACTGTAGTTCCTAACAATTAATAGACTCAGAACATGAGACAAAAAAAAAAAAAAAAAATGATTTTTGATATTTAGTACTTGCCAAAAATGTAAGAAGGAAAATATATAAATAAACCTTTGCGAAAAACAACAAGAATAGTGATGTAGGTATTTACCCAACCCATTCACCATGGGTAGGATGTGACACAAGGTCACAATTACGGGGCATCCAGCAAGGATCGAACTTGCTATTCAGTAGTAACGGATTTCTAAAATTAGCTTGTTAACCATTACACCAATATGGGTTGTCCACAAGAATTGTGACGTATATAAAACAGTCACAGGCAAACTGCAGCCCTCGAACCATATGTAGACTGTGCTACTTTCAGAATGGTCCACCTAAGATTTTTTATTTTTTTTTATAGGCAAAATCTTTTTACTGAAGTGAAAACAAAAATCCTCTTAGCTATTTCTAAGGTAAATGCGCTTATGTGTATATGGTCTTCTGTAGTAAAAAGGTTTTTTTTTAGTAGTGTGACCCAGCAAGACGAGGAGCCATATCTCATGTGGGTCACTTTTCGAATAGGTTGCCCATGCTTGATATAAAGTAAAAGAACCAAGTTACCATTTAGGCACCCCAGGGACGACCTGGATTCAGAGGGACATGTTTCGCTTTGCACCGTCAACATCCGGTTGTTTGTAAGGGTTAGCAGTTAGTTTTATAATTAAAAATAAAAAATAAAAAAATGTGTCTAAAATCGGATGTTGACGGTGCAAAGCAAAACATTTCCCTCTGAATTCAGGTCGCCCTGGGATGCTTAAAGGTGACTTGGTCCAAGTAAAAAGTGAAATCCAGTGTGGGGGTGGCTAGACTAGACACCCTGCCAGAACGAAAAACCAAGGCCTGTAAAAGGGTGGAAGAAGCTCTTTACTCAATGGCCATCTAGCACATTATTTCTAAGTATAACCCCTCCTCATCATGGCAGGGCAGTGTAAACTTGATTGTGTCAAAGCCATGCCATTGGTAACTTACAGTTCCAGGTAGGGTCACCCAAGGCAGATAGGTTCTGGGCACCCAGTGTAATAGGGCCACACCCAGCCAAAGGGGCTCTGACAAAAGCCTGCGACAAACAAGGGCATCTCCTGCCCCTGACCAGGATATGCATGCGGAGTTTGGGGACCATTTGTGAATTTCTTATTCCTTTGTTACTCCTTCGATGAATTCATCAATGGTGTATTCGTTGGATGGAGCCAGCTCAACTGACCCAGGGTGAATGCCGTAACAGAAACAGAGGTAGAGTTGCCCATTGTCGGTATCAGGTAGTCTATCCCATTTTCACAAGCACTAGACCAGGAAGATTATTTTTGCATCTAAAGTAGAGAACCACACCTACCATCATCTCCCCATTCTACTGCACATATCCAAGCTGTGCTACTCATGTGCTGAGTTAGCTAGGACTGGTATCGAACCTGGAATCTTGTGATTCCTAGGCGGATGCTCTATCAGCTGAGCCAAACTTATAATTAAATATAGATTATTAGATTTAATTAATCAAATTTTTTTTCTAAATGACCATTTGAGTACATGTGCACCTTCTTTTTTTTTCAAGGTGTAGTGAAGTGAAAAACAAATATACTCCCCCCCCAAAAAAAACAAAAACAAATGGGGAAACTTTTACGAAAAGCTGATAAACATGATGGTGGGGATGTCCGTCATAAAAGAAATTAGTTTAATGTGAAATGTGCTGTAGGAAATAAACAATAGACCAGCCCCTTACACCCTTTAAGATTAGAGTGGATGAGATGCTGCCTGGAAGTAGGCCCCATGGAATTGACGAGTGATAATAAATGTCATTATCAATGATTGACTTTAACGGCATGACAACCCACGTAGGATTATTTTAAGCCTCAAGGTTAAGGAAACTCATTCGTAGTATGCTCATTTTTTGTGCAGTTAAATATCAAGTATTCCTATCAAACATAATTTGTAAACAGTTGTATGGTTTCAAGTATTCCTATCTAATATCAATGATTATATAATTTCAAGTGATTATTTCTATTCAATAATAATTTGTTTGCAGACAGATATGGTTTCAAGTATTCCTATCTAACACAAATAATTTGCAAACAGATCTATTGGCCAATAATTGGGTTCCAAACAAGTACTAATACTTTGTGTCAGAATGAACCTGGGAGTAATGGTGATGAAGAGGTACTCCACACTCCCCAGAGCTCCATAATTAGAGCCTCACCATCAGATGCAGTTTAGTGTCCTTTTAGACAAGGGGTCAGGTGCTGCAGGGGGTGAGGAGTGGGTCCCCTGGAACTAAGCTGTTAATTATTTTTCGTGCCTTCCGAGGCAAAAGTCTGAGAAACGATAATAAATGTTATTATCAATGATTAAAGTAATTGGAATTTAAAAAGTGACAAAAAAAAAAAAAAAAAAAAAACATGACGAGACAAAAAAAAAAAATTCAATGATTCTTTTAAGTTTAACATTAACAAAATAAACACGAGTTTAAAAAAGTGAGACTCATGTCGACCCATTATGAACTTGTCTTTTTTTTTTTCTTTTTCGTTTTTATGTCACGGTCATATTTTGTTTATATCAAAAGATATATTTATTTAAAATAGATGGAACTTCGTTTTATTATTAGGAATAATTATTAAAAATAAATAAAATAGACGAATCCTAAACTATGTTGTCAGATATTTTTTTTCTACTGCTAGTCCTCGACGTATCATCAGGTCAGAATTATCAAAGTCAATTAAAAGTGAATTTACATTCTTATATATATATATATATATATATATATATAATTTTAAAGTGTAAAAAAAGGTACGGGAGTATGAGATTTTTCATATACTTTTATTGATAAAACATTTTAAAATAAAATAAAAAAAGATGGGGGAATTTCTTTTCTTTTTTTTTTAATGATGCACTGCATCAAAACTTTCTCAGTCAAAACTATTGACTTATTTTTCTTACTGATTATTACATCGATAGTTAAGATTATTTATATTTTATGGATATTTTTTGTAAATCTTTTTGTTTCTTTTAAAGCAACGAATAGAAGAGATTCGTTGTTGTTTATGTTTACAACTAAAAACTAGTCTCTTTTTTTTTTTTTTTTTCAAACACCACAAGATCAACTGAAAACCAACGATGATTTGGTTATTTGGGAAATTCTTTTTTAATTATATAAATATTCGATTTAACATTTTTTAAATTAAAATAATAAATTTAAAATAAACCCAGAACAATATTAGACAACAAAAAAAATTGGAGCATTTAAGACGGGGAGGGTGATTTTTTTTCCATCAATTTTAGGCCAAATTGAATTTTAAAAATAACTAAATGGATTTTTAAGCTACAAAGTCTAATTTTTTAGAACTATATCTTTATACTTAAAATTTTTAAGATTTCAACTAAATTTTCAACTCAAAAAATGTTTTAAAGATTATTTTAAAAAAGATTCTAAATTCTCTGGGTATTTTTTTTAAAGACGATTATTATTTATTACGAATTGAAAATAATTTCGCTGATAATTCTAAAAAGGTTTTTATTTATTAATTAACTTTAAATAGAAATAAAAACTATAACAGATATTTTTTTGTTTATAAATATTAACGATATAATATACAAAATTTGTAAAGTTTAAACACATTAAAGACTCAGGTATAAAGATAAAAATGCTAATTTAAAAAGAGTAGAAATTACTATTAAAAAAAGGTTGGATTTGTACTAAGAATTAAAAGTATTTTTTTAAATATACGAAAATAATAGATAGGGTAAATTAAATATTTTAAAACTGCAAAACAAATGAAAATTGAGTGAAGGAAAAAGGGTAGAAATATTGGTAAGAATTTTTAAAAAGAAAAAGAAAAAAAGAAAAACAATTTGTGATTATTTTGTAGACGTTTTATAGACAGACAGTTAGGAATTCCATACGGTAAATTAAAAGTAAATAACTAGGAAAATATTTTTTATACTTCTTTGTTTTTTGGTTTTTTTTAAAAATCTATTTTAAAGTCTATATTTAAATATTTTTTATCTGTGCAAAAAGGAGATTTTTTGTCAGTTTTTTTTTTAAAGAAATATTTATATGCTTTCTTCTTTAAAAAAAAAATCTATTTTAAAGTCTCAATATCTAAATATTTTTATATGTACAAAAAGACTTTTTGTGTGTGAATGTGTGTGTTTTTTAAAGATATATATACATATATATATATATATATATTTAGATTTTTTTTTTGTGCCGACGACGACGACATGCTTCTTTTTTTTCTTTTCTCCTCTTCCCCCAACTCAACATTTTGTGAAATTAAAACAAAAAATAAATACACAAATATTAGGAGAAATATTTCGCCTTTACTTTCCAATATATATACAGAATTGTGTTTGCTTACCTGGCAACATCACGGCCAGGGTAGCAGCCGGTATTGCTGCAAATGTTCTCGAAATAAATAAAAAAAATATATCTTTTTTTTTTTACTTTCTTTTCTTTTTTTTCTTTGGGTCGATTATTCGTCGCGAAGAAACAACTCCAACATTTTACGTGTGTGTGTGCGTGCGGCCTCCCACTTCGGTTGATTTTTTCTACTCTTCCTTCTACTCCGGTCTCTCTTCCGCTTCTCGTCTTCTCTCTACTCTTTCTCTCGTTTCTAGCAACTACCTCTATGTTCATGCTCTGCCTATTCCCCTTTCTGTTCTCCTCACAAATTTATCTCCTCTTTCTTCTCCTCTCAACGGAAACACTCAGCGCCACCTGGTGGAGAGAATCTGTAGGTCTTTGTTATTTTAGCCCCGTTTGGGTTCCCTGTCCTGAAATTGCAAATAGCGTTGGGGTTCCCTAGTTCTTAATCGTCTCTTCTCTTAACGTTGTGCATTTGACAGTGTTGGTTCTTTTTAGCCATTTATTTTGACGTTAGAACAACACGTTTTAATTAGTTATACAATTATCCATTGGGCAAAACTTGCAAATTGGTCGGAAAATTAAAACGGAAAGTTTTTTGGTGGTCCCTCATGACAGTTTAACTACAGTCTATGAATGAACAATTTTTGCGAATTGGGTTACGGTTTAGGGGTTTGGGGATTAAGGTTATTTTTAATTACGTATTGCTTAAACAAAATTACTATACATTTAATTAACCATTGAAATTAATTATTGAACCCAACGATAGACACATTAGTCTCAGTTGTTTGTGTTAGTATTGCAATGTATAATTTCAATTAAACGTGGTTTAAAAAAAAATATTTTCCACATTAAATGTATAGTAATTTGGGATTTTGTTGTTTTTTTTTTAGCAATACGTAATAAAAAATTTAAAAAAAAACCTTAATCCCCAAACCCCTAAACCGTAACCCAATTCGCAAAAATTGTTCATTCATAGACTGTAGTTATAAACAGTCATGGGGGACCACCAAAAAACTTTCCGTTTTAATTTTCCGACCAATTTGCAAGTTTAGCCAACGATTGTTACAAGGACGGTCCTAAGTTTGACACATGTACACGGGGATTGCGTAATAATGGGCATATATAGGGGGGGGAATAAGGTTAACAACTCGAGTACTGGGCTAGTTGTTATGAAATTATCATAATTCTTATTTAAACAATTACTACCTCCTCCCTCTTTCTGTCTCTGTCTCTGTCTCTGTCTCTCTCTGTCTGTCTGTCTGTCTGTCTCTCTCTCTCAGATTCCTGTTCTAGACAAACCAATTACTACCCCCTCACTCTCTCTCTCTCTCCCTCTCTTTCTCTCTCTCTCTCTCAGATTCCTGTTCTAGACAAACCAATTACCTTCTCTCCTCTCTCTCTCTTCTCTCTCTCTCTCTCTCTCTCTCTCTGATTCATGTTCTAGACAAACCGATTACTAAGCCCTTTCCCCCCTCTCTTCTTTCTTTCTCCCCTCTCTTTTCTTTCTTTCTTTCTCCCTCACTCTCTCTTTCTCTGTCTGTCTCTGTCTCTCTGTCAGAATCCTGTTCTAGACAAACCAATTACTAACCGCCATATTTCTCTCTCTCTTTCTCTCCTTGTCTCTCTTTCTCTTATATCTGTCTCTCTTTCCCTCCATCGCCTTCTCCCCCTCCCTCTCTCTCTCTCTCTTAGAATGATGTTTTAAACAAACCGATACTAACCCCTCCCCATCTCTCTTTCTCTTTTTTCTCCCTCTCTCTCTCTCTCTCTCTCTCTCTCTCTCTCTCTCTCTCTCTCTCTCTCACACACACACACACACGATCATGATCTAGACAACCGATTACTAACCCTTCCCCCCACTCTCTCTCTCTCTTTCTCTCTCTCTCTCTCGCTCTAGCTATCTAGCTATCTATCTGTCCCTCTTCTTCCCTCCTCTCTCTTTCTCAATCTCTGTCTCTCTGTCTGTCTTTCTTCCCCCTTCTCTCACCCCCTCTCTCAATCTCTCAGAATTCTGTTCTAGATAAACCGATTCACTTTGATAATTACTGAAGTACAAGAAATAAGGTGGTGGGAAGAAGTTCTAATCACCGTGGCCTGGATTCATTCTTAGAGCAACCCCCCTCCCCGGCGCTGTCCCTAATCTGCACATCCCATTTCGCGTAAACGAGTTGGGTCAGAGTCAGCCCCTAATGTTTGAAGAGGGCCCTAAAAGGGGAATGCAGACGGAACTGGACAATTTATGGAATTATCCACACATAAGCGTGTGTGTCCCCACACAAATCGTGACTTTCTGTCGAATCTGCCTTGGAGATAAATAAGTAAGTCGTCGGGTTGGCCTAGAGTCGGTATTAGCCAGACAGCGAGGGAGTCTATCCCCTTTTCACTAGCGCTAGACCAAGGAGATTGTTTTTTTTGCATCTGAGGTGGAGCGCCGCACCTACCACCGGCTCCTTACTTTACCGCACAGATCCCTGGGCTACTCACTCGCTGGATTGGCGAAGGCCGGTATCGAACCAAGAACCTTGCGATTCGTAGGCGAGTATTCTACCGACTGCTAAAAAGTAGTTTTCCTTAGATTTTTTACAGTGCTGGGGGGAGGGGGAGTAATATTATCAGCTTAATTCCAGGAAGAGGGCTCCCCGCCCCCAGGCAACACCTAGCCCCTCGCCTAAAAGAGGTAAGGATTGAATTTGTTGCCTGGCACCAGAGGTACCCCTGACAAGAGAATGCCGATGGAACTATGGAATTTTTTGTCCAGCTCCCATGAGAGGTTCTATTCGTACCCCTACACTAAAATGACCGAGTGTCATATTTTGACCTTTTGGGAAGCCGTATACATGGTATTTACCACGTACCCCACGTGTACGGGTTAGGCACAAGGCCCTATTAATGTGAGACCACCCACAAGCCGAGACTCATGGGTGGCGGGTGTAAAAAATGCGTTGATCCGATCGGCATTCCCCCTCAAGTGGGGCGCCTCAGGCACTGGGCAATAAACCCCGCCCCGCCCCTTTAAATCAAGGGGGCAGGTGTTGCCTGGGGGATGGTCCCCTGGGTTCAACGATAATAGCTTGTAAGGTTCAGATTCGAAGCCACTGGATCCCCACCCCGATTCTAGGAAGGTGTGGGTATAAGCGCTTATTTATGTTTGGGAGCAGGGGGAGTATGCAATGTGTTATTTTAAAGACAATGCAAATAAACATTAAAGTTTAACCCGAGATTCTTGCTCGTTTAATCAAATACAACGTTAGGTTAACCACTGTAACAACAGTCCATGATGATATTGGTACTTCTATTTAGGAAGGAGTGAAGCATTCCATAACTGTCTTCATTCTATTGAGAATTTAAGTTGTTTAAAAATGACGTTGAAGACCCCTCAAAAGTATCATTCAATTGCAAACTTGACTGGAAATTGATATATTCTCCAGTTTAGAGACTTTTAAGTATATTGCTCTCATAAAAATCCGCTATGATGAGCCGTTTTTTTGTTGTTTTTTTTTTTTTGCTGGTTTCACCCCCTCACACACACACACACACACACACACACACACACACATATATATATATATATATATATATATATATATATATATATATATACTTTCAATAAAAGAGAAAAAGCTCAACAAACCGTTATTTGACTATTATAAATTTATTTCGGCCGATAACTCCATAAATGATCCCAGTCGCATCAGCTAGCCATCACAAAAACGGTCGTCTGGCGAGAACAGCTTCATTTATAGAGTTACCGGTCGAAATAAATTTATAATAGCCAAATGGTTTGTTGAGTTTTTTTTTCTTTCTTACTGAAAGTTTAAATATTGCTCTTATAGAATACAATCCTATATTTCATACCCAAATAAGGATAAAAACACTTAAACACATTTCTTTTCCCAAACTTAAGGAAAAGAGATTAAAACAAACACACGAACACAATCCTTTTCCCAAACTTAAGGAAAAGATATTAAAACAAATGTTTATACAAAAGTCAGAGTTCGATTGGTTAGATTAACAATGTTTTCGACTACGTCCGCGCGTTCGCACCTAAAAAAATTAATTACCATCCGATCCTGTTTAGAATTATTTAAAGAGAGAAAAAATCAACATTCAAGAGATACCATTTTAGCTGCCAAAGAGACTACACGCCGCTCCGAGAAGAAACAGATGTCCGAGCGAACGACTCACCAATATCCAAACAAACAAACATTTTCTGAGTCAGAGGTTACTACTATTTACCATTCATCGTATCACCTCGTTCAACACCAGGAATCCGTTTCACAGTTCGTATTATTCACCAACAAACTTTAATTTTCCATTTTGTCAATTCTAATTGTGCATAAATATTTTACATTGTAAACATTACACTCTTCCTATCGAACTTTGACGAATCTGCATACACTAGCTACTGGCAAAATGAGCCTAAAATGCGTTTTTTGACAAAATGACTTTAGCCCCCCCCCCCCCCTACAGAAAATAATTTACCAAAAATCAGGGAATTATCGGATTTTAATGAAATTTTCAGTGTTTATTTATCAATGAATGATTTTTATAATGCATTAATTATTTATTTCAAAACTTTCTCATTTTTTTCAGCTCGCTTAATTTTGAACCCCCCCCCCCCACACACACACCTTATGTTGGGGGCGTAACATTTTGTTCAAGTTGGTCTTATATTGTACTAATTACAGTATAAATAAAGAGATAAAAGACCGAAAGGTGGCTATTCTATGAGAAAATAAGTACGAAAATTGAAAAAATAAAATGTAAAAAAATAATAATTAACTTTTTGGAGATTTTTTTTTTTTACTCATTTCGATAATTATTTAATTGGCTTAAAAGAAAAAATTATACATCGATATTTTTCTACTTAAAAAGGGTGGGGGGTACATTTTCAATCGAGTTTTTCTTTAAAAAGTATACTTTGATGCAATGAAATAAGGTTTGCATTAAATAGATATTTATTTTTAAAATCTAAAAATATAACATTTTAAACCTAACATCAGATTTTTCACATTTTAAATGAATGTCATACACATTTGCATTGTGACATTACACATTTCTTGACGAACTTTTCTAAACTCTACACACGAACTTTTACATTTCACATTGAACATTTACATATTTGTTGTTAATTACGAATTTATTCTCCGAATAAATTTATTTGTTATTTTATAAATACATGCTTTGTTTTTATCATTTCTCCGTATTTTCTGCCTAAAATGTGTCTTATTAGTTTATCGTCATTCTTATATTTTTGAACACGTCTCATAACACTCTACACTCTGTATATAATTGATTTATTTTACATTGAGCTCTCTTAGGGATTTGAAATAATCCTTCTTATTGATTCTTTGAATTGATTAGCAATTGATTTCACCAAATCAGCAAGTATCAGTTTCAAACAAGATTATCATAGCCTGCTGCCTTGCACACACACACACACACACACACACACACACACACACACACACACATATATATAATATATATATATATATATATATATATATATATATATATTATATATATTAATTGTGGTAATTGCATTTCACTTAGTGCTAATACCCTTAGGAAAGGTATGAATCCTACTCTCCCTCCATCTATGGATAAATAGTAGGACAGACTGGGCTCTTTAGCCTTGGTTAGGCAACCGGTCTAGGAGAAGGAAAACTCTGAATTCAAACCTGTTGAACTCCGCTTAAGAAATTGACCTTGTGTCACATCCTGCTCGTGCAGAGGGGTTGGTATATATATATATATATATATATATATATATATATATATATATATATATATATAATATAAAGGCAGCAACCTAACTAAGATATTTTTGTCTAGCACGGTTTCGGTGTTCAAGGTACACCTTCCTCAGGAGAACTAAAAAAAATTTAGGTAGCTAATATCATATATACTTGCTTTAGGTAGCTAATATTATATATACTTGCTTGAGGAAGGTGTACCTTGAACATCATATTATATATACTTGCTGAGGAAGGTGTACCTTGAACACCGAAACTGTGGTAGAGAAAAACTTTTCTACAACTATTAATCCTCTATATTTTATAAGATATATTGAACCCTTTTGGATTAACTACTTATGCTACTACAATTAAAATATGATAGTAACTCTTTGATGAATATATATATATATATATATATATATATATATATATATATATATGTGTGTGTGTGTGTGTGTGTGTGTGTGTGTGTGTGAGTGAGAAGAGAGATGGAAGTGAATCCGACGGTATGTAGTATAGTGAGAAATTTGAAAAAAACACAGGTTTAAATAAACTTGAAATTTGAATATATATATATATATATATATATATATATATATATATATATATATATATATATATATATATAAGGCAGCAACCTAAGATGATATATACACACACCCACACCCATATATATATATATATATATATATATATATATATATAATATATATATTATATATATTATATATATATATAACTAATGAATTGTTAAGAATTTTTTAATCATAGAATAATTGCTTGGGTTAATACATTCTAAAAATAAACTGCCGGTTTAATTGCTCTGGCGATTTGCACTTTGCGGAAATAAAGAAGGGTCCTAACCGATAGACGTTATTCTCTACTTTACCACTAAAAACTCCGGATTTATGGGAGTTTTCGTGTTTGGGATGTAGATGTCTAGAAAATGAAATATATGTTAGCTCAAAACCAAAGAAATTATTGAGTTGTTATCAAGAACAAACAGACAACACAAATGAGAAGATCCAGCCCAGATGAAGAAATATCTACCAGAATAACAGAAGATCTAGCTAAAGTCACCAGCTAAGAAGATACCAGCCCAAGCTGAGAAGGTACCAGCCGAGAAAGAGAGAGAGAAGAAATACCAGTTAATATGAAAGAGAGATGAAAGTTAAAAGAAATATAAGATAAGTCGAGTATACAACATTTGTTCTCCTTGCCTTAGCTGTTGCAATTTCTTTCAAACATTTGTGGGGTCGACATCATCATTGCCCCCCCTCCACCTCAACAGAGGAAAGACATGTGGAAAGATGAAGAATGTTTTTGGGACACAGAATGCTCTTATGATTTTCCCAACCCCTTATTGCAAGCCCCAACCCCTTTTTATCATATGGGTGCTAGTATGCGGTGGCTGCGGGTCTACATGTCCTGGGAATGACGTTAAACTCTATCTGATAGTGAGGTTCCAGTTCTGGAGGTTTGGGGAATGTGGAGCACCCCTTCATCACCATTGCTCCCTGGTCCACTCTGACCCGGAGTGGTAGTACCTGTTAGGGTCCCATTTATGGGTTAAATAGAAAAATGTATTTATAAAAAAATTGTATTATCCATTAAGAATTGATTTATTTCAAAACTTTATCGGCATTAAATGACCCACTGAGGTTGATATGCCGTAAAACAAAACAAACCAAAGAATGTTCTTAAAGAAAAATTGTTGGGTACTGCTAAAGAAATAAGGACAAATTCATAAGCAGCGTTCTCCTATGGACTCCTACACATGGACACACCATTGTTGGCCGGCCAGGCAAAACTTACATATATAATCTCTGTGCGGAGACTGGATGACGCTTAGAGGACTTGCCAAGAGCAATGACCGATAGGGACGGATAGCGAGAGAGAGAGAGAGAGAGAGAGAGAGAGAGAGAGAGAGAGAGAGAGAGAGAGGGAGGGAGGGAGGGAGGAGATAGAGAGGGGAAGTGCCGTTGTTAAGGCTTACAGTAATCAGGACTCCTCATGCATTTCAAACCAAAGCACCATGGGAATTAAATGATAACACACACACACACACACACCACACACACACACATATATATATATATATTATATATATATATATATATATATATATATATATATATAGTATGGAAGCGCGTGGTGTAATGGTGAAAGTCATGGCTCGTCGGCCCGAGTTCAAATCCTGGATGTCATAATTGCATTTCATTTAGCGCTAATACCCTTAGGAAAGGTATGAATCCTACTCTCCCTCTAGCTATGGATAAATAGCAGGGTAGATTGGGCTCTTTAACCTTGGTTAGGCAACCTGTCTAAGAGAAGGAAACTCTGAATTAAAACCTGTTGAACTACGATTAAGAAATTGACCTTATGTCACATCCTGCTCATGCGGAGGGGTTGGTATATATATATATATATATATATATATATATATATATATATAACGTTTTTGAAAAACAATAAAATATGTCAAAGATTGACATTTAGAAAGCCAATGCTAAAGCGTTTCGGTTTTAATTAAACCATCAACAGGACTCAACTGGGTTAATAATCATAAATCATATGAAAAGAATATATATATATATATATATATATATATATATATATATATATATATAATGCAGATTGCTATATTCATAAATAAAGAGTACTCAATATCAGTGACAGGGCATATGTACATCTAAGTTAGTATAGCGTAGACACAGAGTCAACGGCGCTTGGTGTCTGCTAGTTTCTCACCTATGCGACTATTTGGTTGCTTGGAAGTAGGGAAGATATTTTTTTAGTTCTCACTTATTACCGTTTATATATCCGTGATATACTAACACTTAATAAACGGAAGAAAAGACAACATAAGCTTATTTACACACACATAAACATTTAATATATATACATTGTTAGATTTTGTGTCAAGTATTCAACTCTGTTACAAGATGAATGCAAGACTAAAACTAGAGTTTGGTAGGTGGCTTATATGGAGCTTTGGATTGTTCCATTATGAACTCAGGCAAGTTCATTTCCTGAGTTCTGATTGGCTGTTGGATTTCAGTGTTAGTAAGAACAGGGATAAGTACCCACTCTTCAGCTACCACTTTGCATTATGCCAGCAGCATGCAAGGACTGTATTAAGTTACAGCTTGCCTGTTGTTCTCGTCTACTAACTCGACGGTAGTTAGAACCCTACTGCGATGGTGAGTATCATTTTTTCTACATACATTATATATATACTTTTATGGTTAGGCCTTTTTATAACCCAGCTTTATAAATTTCAATTTATTTATTTCAAAACTTTATCGGCATTAAATGACCCACTGGGGTTGATATGCCGTAAAACAAACCAAACCAAAGGACAGGATACAAAATATCTATTATTCAAAGAACAGGCAAAAGAGATCCCCAGAATGGGTTTCTTAGACTGCAATGTGACAGCCCACGAGACACCCAATGGACATGCCCTTTCTCTTAGGAAGATGATTATTCATTGTCTTCATCAAACCCAGAGTTTGGTCTGATGATGGCATAGTCGAAAAACTGACAGTCACTTAGCGCCGTTGACTCTAATCTATCCTAACTAGGTACACATTCAGAATAGTGCGCAAGAGATATCATTTGAATTGCATTTTACGTATAAATAGCATTAGGTGTCGGAAACTCACAAAGTAGCCTAATCTTAACCCTAACTCTAATACTAACACTAATCCTAACCCTTACCATTACCTTTACTCTAACCCTAATCCTAATCTCAAAGGTTTCAGTTATTTCCTTGAAATATAATGAAATATAATGCTTTTTATACGTAATCTATTGATATTATATCTTGTGCGCTGTTGTACATTATATATAAGTTCCGATGAATATTAACAATTGAAACGAACAACGTAAAAACATTGTCTTTTTTTTAGATCGTACTTCGATTTATGAAAGTCCAAACAGATTAAAATGTGAGTTTCATTTTGTCACGGTTGACTTAAGTGTCTATTTAAAGCTATTTATAAGGGCATTATAGTGCACCAAGTCCTTGTTCACAACATTTCTACTAAGGATGATATTTTCAGGGCCTCCTTCCACCTCAGTCGGATAAGCAAAAATACATTTTTACGTGGGGAGCCACCCATAAACCAAGGCTCTTGTGATAGCCAGTCCAACAAAATAAAAAAATAAAATAAAAAATAAAAGATAAAATAAAAATAAAAATAAAGAAAAAAGGTGCGTGGCTCTTGTCGGTATTCTTCTTTTGAGGTGCCACAGGCACTGGAAAATAAATCCAACCCTGCCCCTTTTAGACGAGGGACCAGGTGCTGCAGGGGAAAACGTTTTCCTGTGACTACACGATTTATTTTTGCTCATCTACCCTGTGCTAAGAGTTGAATATTTTGTTTTCTTTTGTTTTTGTTTTTATGACAAACACTTGGCTAGGAATCGAGGAATCGCAAGGTTCCTAGTTCGATACCGGTCTCAGCCAACTCAGCGCATGAGTAGCACAGATTGAGTAACCTGATCTGTGCGGTAAAGAAATATGTATATAAGCAGAATGAAAATCCATGACACATATATGGCTCTCAAAACGTGTGAATAATTTTTATTAGTCAGGCGTCTGAGAGCCACATATGGCCCTCAAACGTGTCACAAGAAACACCGAGAGCTACAGGGGACTCTTAAAACAATGAAAGCGTTAACCGCATGCGAGACAAACTTACAATCAGTTATAGACACCAGAATTTTTTCGAATTTTGTTTAGTCTGACAAATAATCCTAAGATTGCTTACTGTTCTTTAGTGATCATAAACTAGATATATATTTTGTACAAGACCGAAAGTATGGGACACTTGGTGAAGATCACTCACTTCACAATTGGCATTAATATGAAAGGATGAGATGACCGAGATACCATCATTTCTGCTTATAATAAACTTTGTTTGTAGAGTAAGGGAGATAACTGTAATATATATTTTAAGTTGTCTCCCCTGTTAAAAGTACTTTATTTTTGGTATACCCAAAAATTTATCTACTTTTCATTTTAAAAACGAATTAAAATTGATTAAATCGATTATTTAAGGTCAAATTTTGGTCTAAATCGAAAAGTAGTAACATAATGAGCATCATTTAAAAAAAGTAGCAAAATAATATTACATATATAATTTACTTTTCATACATTTAAAACGGTTTTTACGGTCAATTTTGATCGAGTATGACCAAACGCTTTTTAAAGATAGCGTAAAATCCGTGTTTACAAAATAAATTTAACATTCTCGATTGATTTTTGAATCGAGAATGTTAAAATTACCAAAAATCAGGGAATTATTTGATTTTAATGAAATGTTCAATATTGATTTATCAATGAATGAATTTTATAATGTATCAGTTATTTTATTTCAAAACTTTAGTTAGGCATTTCTGCTATCATAAATTAATATATAAAATCCATTTAAAATATGAGCAGCATGATGTTAAGTTTAAAATCTCATATTATTAGATTCTAAAACAATATTTTTTAATAACTACTTTACTTTAGTATCAATTACCCATATTTTTGGATCAAAAACTGTATTTGAAATTTAGCATTCCTTTTAAACGGAACAAATATTGATGAATATTTTTTTCTTTTATAAGATGATAGCCAATTAAATAATTATCGAAATGAGTAAAAAAGAATCTCCAGAAAATTATTTTATAGTTTTTATTTTATTTATTTTATTTTCCGATTTTCGGTACTTATTTACAACCCGAGCAGATTCATTAATTTTTTTTCTTCTATTCACACTTTCGGTCTTTTATGCAGAAAAAAGTATCAATCACATATAACCCCGCCGATATTTTGCGCCCCAAAAATAAGGGGTTCAAAGTTAAGTGACCTGAAAAAAATCAGAAAGTTTTGAAATAAAATAACTGATGCATTATAAAAATTCATTTATTTTTAAAACAACACTAAAGATTTCATTAAAATCGAATAATTCCCTGATTTTTGTTTTTTTCTCAACCGGGGGTGGGTAGGTTAAATTTGCATTGTAAAAGCAAATTGGGTATACCTACTTTATTCTATGTAATTTTATTTGAACGCTTATCAAAAGACCAACGATAAAGACAATAGTCCCGAATAGAAATTATATGTTACTACTAGTGTCCTACTAGTTGAATCGTTTGCCGTATAGATCATATCGTTCATATATGATATACATTAATAAATAAGTATTTTAAAGATATTAAACGATAAAAGAGATTGTTACTACTCCATGAAAAAATTATGGAATTAGTACACAGAGGATTTCACTTTTTTTGGGGGGGTCTTTTTTTTTATCTAGCAGTAAATAAACTAATAACAGATATGTATTTACCCTAAGAGGAATTGTGGGTTTAAAGGGGGGAGCCTTTTAAATTTCCCAGTTGTATGCAAATCGTTCGGACGAAAGAAGACAACGCACAATGGAAATTTAAAACATGTATTGACAAATAATACAAGAACTTGTTGCAAATTTTATTGGTATTTGCTACAAGACTTATCTGTGAGGTTAAATACTGTTCGTGGAGAAATGGTGATAACAGGGGTATTCTGGTCGCTGGCTGGAATGTTGTTAAGACGCTTCGTCTGGTCGTTTCTCTTTCTTCAGCCTTCTGTTAGTATGCTATTGTATCAACCTTAGAAAGTATGCTGATACAATGCCTAGAAAGTTTGCTGGTTATGGCGAGGTGGCTGGAGGCGCTTATTTTCACGTCCTTCCCTGGTAATTGTTCTGTGATAAGTAAAGTCTAGGGATCGCTTATTTTTTGCGACTACCCTCGATGACTGCTCCCTGATAAGTGAAGGTTTTGATTCTGGCGCCAACATCGTATGCTGGCGATTAGCCCCCTAGCGGCAGGGGAAGATAATTCTCTGTTGAATTTCCGATACCCCCCCCCGCACAAGTAGGATGCGACACAAGGTCAATTTCTAAGCGAAGTTTAAAAGGTTTGAATTTAGAGTTTTCTTCTCTTAGACAGGTTGCCATACAAAGGTTAAAGAGCCTAATCTGCCCTACTATTTACCCATAGCTAGAGTTTCAGAGATTCTATTTGGTGCCCTAGCCGCTAAGATTTAAACTGTAGTAGAGAAAATCCTTTGGTGAGAAAACTAAAACGGGTTTCGTAGAAATCGACCCACATCTTATCAGATTCTGACTATTCGTCGAATTGTAAAAGGGGTTCGAGCAAAAAGTCTCGAGACAACGCTACTGTTTGAAGATTTCTCCTAGGCATTTGACTCCATATACAGAGAAAAGATGGAGCAAATACAACTAGCATATGGTCTTCCCAAAGAAACTATTGCTGCAATAAGGATACTCTACAAAGATAACAAAGCAACGGTCCGTTCACCCGATGTCGACACAGATTTCTTTGACACTATCGCTGAATTCCTACCAAGAGATACATTAGCACCATATATATTTATGATATTAAAGGGCCGGGTTAGCTCAGTCGGTAGAGCGTTCGGCTAGAAACCACAAGCTTCCTGGTTCGATACCGGCCCTCGCCAACCCAGCGAATGAGTAGCACAGGGATCTGTGCGGTAAAGTAAGGAGCTGATAGTAGGTATGGCGCTCCACCTCAGACGCAAAAACAATCCCCTTGGTCTAGCGCTAGTGAAAAGGGGATAGACTCCCTCGCTGAATGGCTGATACTGACATTAGGCTGCCCAGACGACTTCACTTTACTACGTACTTCGAACGTCATTAAATTTCATAAAATAAAAAGGCTTCACTCTAAAAAGGTAAGAAGCCGGCGATATACTGCATAAATTATTTCTAAACATTAACGTAAAATATACAGGATGTCCACAGTTGATCAATAAATAAATAAATAATTTATCAGCTAAGAGTGGTTCCCCTTTGTTTATGTTAGACTTATAGGAAATAACCAAATCCATATTATGTAACCATAACACATCAAAAAATGTCACATCATATCGAAATTTTGGTTAGCGCAGTTACGTTATTGAGAATTCTGAGGTATGGGGGTTATTGTCCTTGTCTACGAGCCTCTGTTTCGAACCAACCAATCACGAGCCAGCATACTTTGGCGACAAAGCCGAATAGGCAAACTCACCCTCTTCTGATCCAGCTTTCAACGGAATAGACTTTTTAAAAAAATTTAAAAAAAGGGTCGCTCCTCTTCCTCAACAACCAGCATCGGAGTCGGACATCAAACAGAACGTCTATCATATCCGAATCCACAGAAGGCCGTTGCAAGGGCTCCGATAATACCCTATCTCAGGACTCAGATAAGTTACAAATTATAAACATTTGTGCAGACGAACTAAAGTTTGCAATCCTTATTGTTATATGTAATACACGTCTTTTATTCTTATTTCTAGTTGTTTGGTTATTTCTTTAACTCTTAACCTGTCTGCCACACTCGTGCTTTAACTCCATATTAGCAAATTTGGAGTACTGTCGTTTCGTGTCTTGTTTCTTTATAACGTTAAAAACATCTACCTGTGAGAAAAATCCGTTACCCGTTGTATCTTTTATGTGCCATACGTATTTGGATAGGGTAGTACATAAAATATACAACGGGTAAAACCCCTATAATAAAATGGCATATTAAAAAAAGAACCCAAGCATACAAAGGTGACCAATACAACTGTAGAATATGCATCAAAGGAAAATTGTGTATTCTCCAAAATACGAATATATATATATATATATATATATATATATATATATATATATATATATGGGGGGGGGGAATATGTGCTTAATCGAAGTCGTACCTAATTTTGAAAGTTAATTAATTAATAATTAACTAATTAGGCCGGCATACCTATTCAAATGTAAGGCTAAACAAATCGAGAAAAATCAATCTCTGTATGTACATTTCGGCATATTAGGCCTCATCAGCAGAGCGGTCTTCATATCTATAGCTCTGCTGATGAGGCTAATAGGCCGAAATGTAAATACAGAGATTGATTTTTCTCGATTTGTTTAGCCTTACATTTGAATAGGTATGCCGGCCTAATTAGTTAATTATTAATTAATTAACTTTCAAATTTAGGTACGACTTCAATTAAGCACATATTCTACCAAAAATTGTCGGCTAAAAAAGCCATATCAAAACACATCGTTTGTGTATTTACTTCTCATATATATATATATATATATATATATATATACTATTTGAGGAAATGATAGTCTGAACCATCATTCAGTAACAAGTCTCTGAAAAGGAGACTTTACTTTTCAAATCATCTTATACTGAATTGGAAATTTTCTGCATATAATCCAATAACGATTATAACAGAGAGAGAGAGAGAGAGAGAGAGAGAGAGAGAGAGAGAGAGAGGAGAGAGAGAGAGAGAGAGAGAGAGAGAGAGAGAGAGGGCACACACACATACACACACACACACAGAGAGGGGGTGGAGGGGGAGAGATGTGGGGGAAAGGCCTGAGATATTTATCGTTTAAAGGTTGGTTATCTTCTGCCCAATAAAATAGAATTGGGAAAAGATTATTGTTAAATGGCAGAAAAGAAGCAAAGGACTTAATCTTTATTAATGCTGGTTTAAAGTAGATAATGAATTGATGAGAGGCGTAAATAACTACGTCCAGCAGATACAGTGGCCAACAACAACAACAACAACAACAACAACAGCAACAACCGGTTTCTCTGCCTTTTAATACCTATGATTATCAAATTAAAGCAATGAATAAACGACAGAAGCTTAAACAGGCTCATATCTATTTCCATTGCAGCTCCATTAATAATGTAGATTTGCCTTTGGAAGGTTAAGATGTTATAATATCTTTCTCAGAAGGGTCAAGTCACATTTACGATCCATAATTGCAAGATTATAATGACAATCGTTTATAGTCTGAAATACTTCTATATCGTGTTAATATTGCAAATAGCCACCGTTTGTTTCCTGTTCCGCAGAACAATATAGATTTTATACAGACTGCGCATATATCTATTCTAATCATGTTATGCCAACAGAACTCAGCTGGATAACGACTGTCTCCGAATCGGCGTTTGGTAGCGGACGAGCTGATTGCCTTGACGACTGATAGTTGTCTTCGTATTGTTAACAACACTTCCTTACATAAATGATAGGCTAAGCCTATTCATTATATAACACAATTTAATACAAATAATTTTCAAACAGATAAATGGGACCCTAACCGGTGCTATCACCCCAAATCAGTGTGGAGTGGGAGTAATGACAACGGGATACCCCACACTCCGCAGAGTTACAGAACTAGAACCTCACCACCAGATGCAGGTTAAGACACCCTTGTTTTGATTATCTTCCCATTGCCAGGAAGAGTTATCTTCCCGCTGGGTTTCCGTGCTGACCACCAGGGGACCTCTGGTATTTAAGCGCGAGTTTCATACTCTTCTTCCTCTTTTAGCTACATCTTCTCGTACGAGCAGATGGGTTAGACCATTGTCACACCCTTCTCGGTGGGGGGCTTCTGGTCCCAACGCCATGTTACTCTCCTGGAGGCTTCGTCCCCCCATTCACTTGTAAGTGATTTTGTATGTACGGACTCTCCAGTCCTTTTATCTCTACTCTTGTATGTTTATGTACATGTATTTTATTGTTTCTGTATCTTGTCTTATTTCTGTGCGGTTTACTATATAAAATGTTGTGTCCAACAAACGTGTCGGGGTTGTATGTTCATATATTAACCATGAACCTTACACCCTTATTAGGTGGAGAGGGGTATTACCCCTTGGCAGGGGACACAGTCAGCCCCACCAACAGGGTCTGGAAAGGAGGGAAATGCATTGTCCAATGGTTGGTTGGTTTGGTTGGTTTTTACGACATGTCAATCCTTGTTGGATTATTTTATACCAAAGACATTTTGTTTCATTCATTCTTGTTGGGTATTCGATTTTTTTTACAAGACAATTTTTTTAAAGTAATTTTAAAAATCTATTTAACCTATGGATGGAACCCCTACAGGTACTACCATTCCGAGTCAGAGTGGACCTGGTTGTAATGACGATGTAGACGTGCTCCACATTCCCCAGAAGTCCAGAATTGGAACTTCATCACTAGATGCAGCTTGACGTCATACCCAGGACACTAAGACCATCAGCCACTGCCTTCTAGCACATATATGATAAAAGGTTGTTGGTTGGTTGATTGATTTTAACGGCATTAACCCGTCTGGGGTTATGTCATGCCTATCGGTTAGGAAGTAATATATGTTGTGTATTTATATTTATACTTTTTTAGTAATTGGTTTTAATAATGTGTTAGCACCGTTGGGGATCATGTTGTATGGTATTGATTAGGTTCATGTCTATATTCTATGGTATAATTTTATTTCCCTAAAAAAGGACAGAATGTCCTCCATGTTGACTTTTTCAAATAGATCTTTCATATTGTTTATGATATTTCATATTGTTTATGATAACAGAGTTCCCCTAACTCTCTTTATCGACTGGTGGTTGTCTTCGTATTGTTTGTCCTTTTGGAAACCACAATTCGCCACTAACATTTTTAGTTGAGATAGAACAAACCCGGACACTTTGTAGCGCAAGTTTGTGTGTAGTGTTATATACACAAATATAGATATCTCCTGATTCACAAAAGTCACCAAATTCAAGTCACCCACACACCACAATAAAAAAATGCTAACCGGATGTGGACGCAGCGGTGTCGTTCAAACAAATGAAGAAAACGCGTTTATGCGCAGGTGGCTCCACGCACAAGGAAATCTTTAAAAAATAAAATTGTAAATAAAACCAGAATTCGCATTTTTCGTCCAATCTAAAACATTCCCGGTAAAAAAAAAAAAAAAAAAAACAATGTTTGAGTTGATCCGAATTCGGCAACCCATAAACTATTTAAGGGCGACTTTGAAAGCTTTCCGCAGATATACTGCGGCGGCAACGGTAACCATCATAGGGGCGAAGGCTCGCACGCAAAACGCTACACCCAAGACAGCCATCCTCAATCTCTCACCTCCCCTCCTACATCCTGACCTGACCGACCGGCAAGTCTTAAAGGGGAAAACAACTATCAAATTCTGTATCATCAATTTACCAAAGTGACTACTATCAACTCAGTCGTCATATCCTGCCCACACGATTCCAACATTTCAACTGACGTGACCACAAAACATCTGATTTTCTGCCCACACTATAACAAACACCTAGCCACGAACACCAAGCTTTCGGCAGACATTCCTACCTTACAACACAACAGATTATCACTAATATCAGACATTCTTCTTAAACCATTTCAAACCTTACAACCTTTTGTGTTTTTCTAATACAATTGATAAACTTAAAATCTGTGTTTGTTTTTCCTTGCCACCACACACTTCATACTAACACTGTTTATAACAGTAGTAAAAAGTAAAATCGGGGAAGAGGCCAATTATCGGTATCAGCTGGATAGCGAGGGAGTCTATCCCCTTTTTCACGAGCGCTAGACCAGGGAGATTGTTTTAGCGTCTGAGATAGAGCACACCACCTACCATCAGCTTTCCACTTTACAGCACAAATCCACGCTGTGCTACTCATGCGCTGTTGGCGAGGGTCGATATCGAACCCGGAACCTTATGGTTCATAGGCGAATGCGCCCCCGACTGATATCTTCGTGTGGCTATATATGGAATATTTGTATTTCACATAGGCCTAATAGTCTTGGGAAAGATATGTATCCTACTACTCTCCCTCTAGCTATGGGTAAAAAAATAGTAGGACAGTCTGGGCTCTTTAACCTTGGTGAGGTAACCTGTCCAGTGTTAAGCAACACAAACGATCTCACAAGTGAAGTTCAACGGTGGGTTGGTCTGGCTTCAGCATTCTTTGGGGTCAGGTGGTGTTCAGTTTAGCCTGGTGGTTGATTGGTTGCCCCTTGTTTCTGTGGATTCAACTCTTGATATATATATATATATATATATATATATATATATATATAAACAAGTGTTTATTCCGTTTCTGAAAAGGAGACTTTACTTTTCAAATTATCTTATATTTGAATTGGGGATTTTCTAAATATGATCCATTAGCGATATTATATTTTAGAGAGAGAGAGAGAGAGAGAGAGAGAGAGAGAGAGAGGGGGGGGGGGAGAGAGAGAGGGAGAGAGAGAGAGAGAGAGAGAGAGAGAGTTGGTAATTCACGACGAATTAACAAGAACAATTTTATTGCCTGAGTAAAGTTGGAATGAATACAAGAATGACACGAGTAATAATATAGTTGCATAAGAGAAATGTCCTAATATGAAAATAGTCTTTTAGTAGAGATAGTGTTGAGCTTTATGTAGGCCTCAGTTGATGTCAATGTTGGTATTGCTAGTAGAAAGGAAAATGTAGACTGACATGTTGAGCATATCCTCGAGTAATATGCGACACTTGTTTCTGGGGGCACAAAGTCCCCCGCCACGCCATCCTATAGGCAAGTGAGGCTCTGTTATTTTTGTCGAGGCTAGAAGGTAAAAGAGGGCTTGCCTTTGCCACTCCTCCTTTTAAACTGATGCTCAAGTTGCAAGAAGATAACGGTTGTACAATTAAGGAACACGGGTGTTGGGATTATCTTCCCTTTGACTGGGAGAGTTATCTTCCCGCTGGGTTTCTGACCGACCACCAGGCGACCTATGTTATTTAAGCGCGAGGTTTAAACTCTTCTGCCTCTTTTGCTACATCTTCTCGTACGAGCACATGGGTTAGACCATTGTCGCATCCTTCTCGGGGTGGGGGGCTTCTGCCCCCAACGATATATAACTCTCCTGGGGTCTTCGGCCCCCATCACTAGTAAGTGATTTTGTATGTACGGACTCTCCAGTCCTTTTATCTCTACTCTTGTATGTTTATGTACATGTATTTTATTGTTTATGTATCTTGTCTTATTTCTGTGCTGTTTACAATATAAAATGTTGTTTACAACACAAACGTGTCAGAGTTGTATGTTCATATATTAACCTTGAATCTTACTCGGGTATTAAGATATAGATGTAATACTTACATTCACAGTCCAGATAAGAATATATTTTACTTATTGTCTTTTTATTTATGAGCTATTACGCAAAATAAATAAATAAATAAAAAACAACGTTCAATTAAAAAAAAAAAAAAGAAAAGACGGCTATATTGATTTTTTTCAAGGGACGATACAATCCCTCATCCTTCAGCCGAGAAGTGATTTTTGGGACCACCTCCCAAAAATCACTTCCCGGCTGAGGAATGAGGGATTGTATCGTCTCTTGAAAACAATCAATATAGCCGTCTTTTTTATGGATAAAACAAAACAAAAACAAAATATGATGAATAAAATATGTTTATTAAACTAAACACATCTGTGTAATTCGATTAATTATAAGTTTAAATGCGAAGTGAAACGCAAACATGTATAGAAATGTAATACTTATGTAGGGAAGCAAACATAATTGTCTCCCTTTTGATTGTAGGCGTGGCTTCCCACGTCACGTGTGTCCGTTGGTCACATGACAATTCAACTTCTTTCTTCAAAGCTACAACACCCATCTCGTTTCGGTCATCCATATTTCCCAGTTCTGTTCATAGAACCGAATAGAGACAATTATTCTCCAACTTTCTCACCGTTTATTACACCTCGGCATGGAAAACACTGTAAGTTGTTTCTAACTAATTACACTTTATTTGTTCACTAGAAGCGGCTACCCGGCATCGCCTGGGTAGTTGGGGGGGTGGGGGTAAAAAGATAGTCTTGCAGATCCATTATTGTTGAATCACAAGTTGGATCATCACAGGATGCCCCATTAAATTCCTTATGTAAAAAAGACCTTGTGTGGATACAGACACTATAAAAAAATACTAAATGCAAAAAAAAAAAAAAAAAAATTCCATGCTGTTATCATTTAAATTTTATTTCATTATTATTTTCACGAATATAAATCAAATCTTCATTATTTTTGTTCAAACAGCAAGATCTGGTGATAGTGAATGTGTATATATATATTTACTTTGCCATTAGTTGTTTTATCTTCTTAGTTTCCTCCGGACATACATACACACACCGCTCTTTATATATATATATATATATATATATATATATATATATATATATATAAAGATAAATCTAATGAGTCAGACGAACCTACTAAAAGTTTCGTCTGATCCATTAGATTTATCTTTATTATTTGCTCTACTTAGGTATTGAGCACTTTTTACTTATTAGCTTTAGTCTCCTGGCGGGTTTGTATGAATATATATATCTTATATATATATATATGCATATAAATTGTTTTTTCTTTTGGCCAAAATATTGTACTAATAGATTATTTTTTGTTGGTACGATTATCTTGGTCTTTGCTTTTTTCTAAAAATGTTTTTCTTCCCGACGGTATAAGTATATATAAAAGGATATGAAAACACACAATGCTGTTAAAATGAAAATATTTTATATCATATTCATAGCTAATATTGAACAATATTTCGATTTATGAAAATCATCTTCAGAGCTTGTTTTATATATATAATGGATTCAGAGCTTGTTATATATATATATATATATATATATATATATAATATATATTATATATATATATATATAATGGACGGTAGGGTAGGTCGACCAATAATAACTAGCCTTTTTACCCAGGTGCGAGCATATCAGTGTAAGTCCGCTCTTTCTGTCTATGTGGAGTCCATTATGTCACACTGGCTGCACAGATATCCATAGTTCTCTCTCACTAACCATCCATATTGGTCATCGCCCTGGCAGGTCTGTCGCACAACATCCAGAATTCGCACAAAACCTATATGGGAACCACACAAAGATGCTGCGTGTTGTCTTGAACAAATCTTGGAAGAAGCACTCCACAGGAAAACAGCTGTAAGGCCACTTACCTCCTATGACACAAACCATCCAAAATAAGACGAACAAGGCATGCTGGACACTGCTGGAGAAGCAAGGACGAACTCACAAGTGACGTTCTCCAGTGGACACGTACGCGTGGACACACCAGTGTAGGACGACCAGCAAAAACCTACCCAATTTCTCTTCTACCAATGCTGATGATATTGAAACAGTTATTATACTTTTATAAGGGTGGGGGGCACCCGCCTTTTTATAAGGTGGGGGCACCCGCCTTTTTATAAGGGTGGGGGCACCCGCCTTTTTATAAGGGTGGGGGCACCCGCCTTTTTATAGGGGGGGGCACCCGCCTAGGAAATCGAAATGTTTCTGGTTCGATACCGTGTCCAGCAACTCAGTACATGAATACCACAGCTTGGCTAACGGATCTGTGTGATAAAGTGGGGAGCTGAAGGTAGGTGTGGCGCTCCACCTCATCACCTCAAAATCTCCCTGGTCTAGCGCTAGCAAAACGGGGGGGGGGTAGACTCCCTCGCTGTCCGGCTGATACCTAAACTAAGCCACTTCCCCAATTGTTTTTACTTAACTATATGGGTATAAATATATGGAAGCGCGTGGTCTAATGGTTAGAGTCGTAGGAAATGGACTCGTCAACGCGAGTTCAATTCCTGGACGAAGCTGTTGGAATTTCACATGGCGCTAATACCCTTGGGAAAGGTATGAATCCAATTCTCCCTCCAGCTATGGGTAAATAGCAGGGCAGACTGGACCCTTTAACCATGGCTAGGTAACCAGTCTAGGAGAAGGAAAACTCTGAATTCAAACCGGTTAAACTCCGCTTAAGAAATTGACCTTGTGTCGCATCCTGCTCGGGCGGAGGGGTTGGTAGATATATATATGGGTATAAATCTTATTTGTTTTTTGTTTTGTTTTGTTTTAAACAATTTGCGTCGTAACTAAGAAGTCCACTGGATATTTGTTTTTTTAGGAGTGTCAGGTAAAACCAATTTAATATCCGGGATTATCCGGATTGGTTGTAAGGTTTGGTTTCTTTGTTTATGGGAAAACCAATATTCGTACGTTACTGGTTTCCAAAATCGCCCTCGTAGAAGAACAGTAGTGGTACATAGCTGGGAAGGACGAGGAGGTTCATACCCATCCCAAAGATGCTCATATGCACGCATCCTGCTGCGTCCCTGACGCACAGAAATGTAAAAGGATGCAGTAAAATCAATTCCATGCATTCCAGTGTTTTTCTTTTATTCTTCCCTCACCATTTCAAGCTAATTGTAAAAACATTTCAATAGTTTCTTAGAAACGAATTACACAGGATAGGTTACAAAGTAGGAGTTAGATGGCTTTAGTTGTGACCTATAAATTTTCCCGGTGACTCATTCAAAGCAAATATGGGCGTCCCAGGACGCACTAAATCAAAAATCAATCAGCATCACTACCTAAGTATAATTTTATAGCTAACTGTAAATACATTTCAATAGTTTCTTAGAAAAGAATTGCACAGGGTAGATTACAAGGTAGGAGTTAGATGGCTTTAGTTGGGACTCATTCAAAGCAAATATGTGCGCCTCAGGGACGCACTAAATCAAAAAGCTATCAGAATCGCTAGTTTCCCAAAGATATCAATCTGAAAGTGAACATAATAGCACGACTGGCGTTCGAACTCTCTTACTATAATGTCGCAGTCTAGCACGTTAACCACTACGCCACGGGTACTGTCCCCCTCCCCTTCGAGTTGGTTTATAAGTAAATAAGATATTGAAACATGAATAAAGTAATTAATGTTTAGCGAAGCGATATTGGCGATATGAATAACTGAATTGAGATAAATGCATGGCCATTCACCATTCGTAGGATGGTTGGTTGTTTTTAACGACATGTCAACCCGTCTGGGGTTATTTTATGCCTAGAGGGTTAAGAAATAATATACGTTGTACGTCTGTATTTACACTTTTGTAGTTAGCGGTTTTAACGATATGTTAGGATCGTCGGGATCATGTTGAAGGTTTTACTTTTGTATTGTATAAATCAAGTTTACATCTATATCTTTTTAATTTTGTGTTAAATCCTACTTAACGGACATAAATTCCACCATCGTATGTCACTCCGCCAAAATAAAATTTAAAAAAATACTAAAAATCAAGGAATTAACCGAATTTAATGAAATTTTCAGTGTAGATATATTAATGAATAAACAATATAATGCACCAGTTATTTTATTTGAAAACTCTTACATTTTTTCAGGTCAGTTAATTTGAACCACGTATCTTTGAGGCGTAACACAGATTCATAAACATACGTGGTTCAAAGTTAACTGACGTGAAAAAAAGTAAAAGTTTTTAAATAAAATAACTGGTGCATTATATCTTTTATTCATTAATATATCTACACTGAAAATTTCATTAAATTCGGTTAATTCCTTGATTTTTAGTATTTTTTTTCTTTCGGCGGTGTGACATACGATGGTGGAATTTATGTCCGTTAAGTAGGATTTAACTTAATTTTGTTTCTCTTAAAAAGGAGAGAATGTCATCTGTGTTGAATTTTTCAAATAGATCTTTCATGTTATTTGTGTTGAAGAAGTGTTTTCTGATGAAAGCAAAAGCACCAGCTTTTACGTGGAAGTGTTTAACAATACAGGGTGTTTGATAAGTTTCAAACTGTGGTTGTTGTTCTTGTTTTGATATAAAGGAGTGTGTATTTGGCAGCATTCTTTCATTTATACATGTAGAATTAAACAAAAGGCACGTCTCCTGTTTAGCAATTTTATTAACGATCTTTTCGAGGTTTCTGGCCAACTTTTTTTTACATTTGGATGGAATCCGTGGATTAGTCCACCGAAGTTTTTATCCCAAGTACTTTCGGCATTTCGAAGTTGAAAAAAAAAACTTGAACACAAACACATCACCCTGATGATGGCACTTCGAAGTACCGAAAGTACTTGGGATAAAAACTTCGGGGGGGGGGGGTAATCTACGGATTCCATCCAAATGTAAAGAAAGTTGGCCAGAAAACTTGAAAAGATCGTTGAGTCTTGTGTGACTAATGCGTAGTAGAGATATAATGACTTGGTTTTTTTTTCTGGACTTTCTAAAGGCTGGTCTCCAGTTTCCATTGGATAGGATGTGACACAAGGTCACAAATTTGGAGCATCCATATAGCCATTGTTCAAAGATTGTTTATTGAAGGTGAGATCTGCAGAGTTAAGCATTCACACACAAGTATGATAAAAGGACAAGATTATTTGGGTATAACGTCTTGATCTTTTAAATCTTTTTTGTTCGTTCTTGTGCATACTTGTCTGCGTGGGTGAATATATGTTTTACTCTTTCACGAGTGTGTGTGAGTGCGTAGGTGTGTTTTCACTCTTTCACATGTATATGTGTGTGTTTCCCTTTCCCTATGTGTGTATGTGTGTGTGTGTGTGTGTGTGTGTGTGTATGCGTGTTTCACTTTTTCACGTGTGTGTATGTGTGCGTTTTCACTTTTTCACCTGTATGTGTGTGTATGTGTGTGTTTTTAATTTTTCACGAGTGTCTGTGAGTGTGTATATGTGTTTTCACTTTTTCACGTGTGTGTATGTGTGTGTGTGTTACCCTTTTCCTGCACGCGCGTGTATGTATGAGTGTGTTTGTTTCACTTTTTCACCTGTATGTGTATGTGTGCGTGTATGTGTGTGTTTCACTTTTTCACCTGCATGTGTGTGTGTGTGTCTCTGTGTGTGTGTGTGTGTGTGTGTGTGTGTGTGTGTGTGTGAGAGAGAGAGAGAGAGTGTTTCACTTTTTCCCGCGTGTGTGTGCGCGCGCTTCAGTTTTTCACAGAGGGTCTGTAGTGTTAACAGCAGGGGTTCACACAAACTGCAAGGGAGTCTTGAAAATTTATACCACCCGATTTGCAATAGAACCGCAAATTCCTGTTTCTAGTTAATAATGCACACTAATGAAAATTCGGTTCAAACAGCAACAGTTCCCAAAGTTTTGGCTGAGCGCGGTTTCTCAGTATCCATTGTAGTCTCAAAAGGCTGTCAAAATGCTGCTACTTTTTGCAACAGCATATTTAGGCTCTAATAAATAAGTTATCTCCCTTGCACCAGAACTCTTCAGGGACGTCACGTCAAGAAACAAAAGTAGATCACTCCGTCTTTTCGCACATATCTTTGGTCAGTACATATGTATGTTTTAGGACTCAATGAAATACTGAACCGAACAGAGTCTTTGTTATCTTCATTTTCTCTCGATATACTATTTATGCGAAACAGAATTTCCACCATTTTACCAATATGCTGACCAAATACATATAGACTTGTTGTGTAATGTGAATTGCGTGTATCGTTCTCAAAAATATCAACAATGATTGTCAATTTATGCCAAGCAAGGCAACCACATTTCTTTCACTAAATGCCATTACTCAGTGCAAATATTGGATGTGATTTTCATTAGATACTTTTGATAGATTTCATTTTTATTTACATGGAGGTCCACGAGATAGACCCTGAAATAGAAAGGGTGTCCTATCTCCAAATTTATTATTTATATGGAGGTCCACGAGATTGACCGCGAAATTGAAATGGGGTCCTGTTCCCACATTATTGTTTATATGGAGGTCCACGAGACAGACCCTGAAATTGAAAAAGGGGTCCTGTCTCCAAAAAGTTTTTTTTTTAAACCGCTGGATTAAGTGATAATTTCAAGATCTCCCTTGGAAGAAGAGAGATCGTTTACCGTCTGGATATTGTGCTTGAATCTTCGTACCAGCCATAACCGCGTTCGGTACATCAAGAAAATAAGACAATGCATTATGGGACAGGCGATGGCCAGACAAAAAACATAGATCGCCATTTTCTTCGGCTGCTCAAAGTTCATGAACGGGTAAATATATCGAGTACCGGCTGGGCTGAGACCACCGCACGAATAGTAAATTCCCAAGAAAGTTATATAAACAAACATGAAACAAAACAGGTGCCAGAAATGAAAAAGTCGGACTGGTTTGTTTGTGATGAAAATATTCAGAAGTGTGTAGACTGAGTTGATAGCATGTTCGATGATATTGATCCCGAGAGAAGCATATTGACCTGATGAAATAGAAATAAAAATAGAAACATTTAATATAATATTAAACAAATAAGATTTGTTTGTTTGTTTTGTTTTACGGCATATCAACCTCAGTGGGTCATTTAATGCCGATAAAGTTTTGAAATAAATCAATTCTTAATGGATAATACAATTTTTTTATAAATACATTTTTCTATTTAACCCATAGATGGGACCCTAACAGGTACTACCACTCCGGGTCAGAGTGGACCAGGGAGCAATGGTGATGAAGGGGTGCTCCACAATCCCCAAACCTCCAAAACTGGAACCTCACCATCAGATAGAGTTTAACGTCATTCCTAGGACATGTAGACACGCAGCCACCGCCTTCTAGCACCCATATGATAAAAGGGGCTGCGGCTTGCCATAAGGGCAATAGGGGGTTGGGAAAATCATATAGGTGCTAGGGCTTGACGTGACCAGCCGATTGATCGAAGGGGGCCTCTCCGACCGCCCGTCTAGCCCAAGATAGGGCCAAAGTGGAGTATTGCATGTCATGAACTGCTCATTCACCTGGGCTCTATCCTTAAGCATCACGGGTCGCCACCCACGGCCAACAGGTGGCCCCATTGGGGGAGTCTTATCCCTCTGCAGAGGTGCAGTCGGTGCATTCTAACGCCCCAGCCGACAGGACGGAAACAAATAAGAGTAATAATAATTGTTGTTAGCATCTATCCGTCTACTAAAAACGTTGGCGTAGTAGCTATAATAAAGTTGAAACAGTCTGTACGATGTTCTACACACCGAGTAATTCTTTGCGAAATTCACTTGTCATTATTATCTTTTATAATTATCGAATTTTATGCGATATGCGCATTGTAATTGCCTTCAAGCAAAAAATATAAATATTAATATATACTTTATTCAGCAATGCTTCTAAAATAAACAAACATCTAAAAATCTTATTTCCTTCGCCGAAGAGCATAAAGCCCGGGTTTGTTATTGTTCACTCAGCGCCCCCTTGCCTCATATGGTAGAGACGTCTCAGTATCATTGACAGGTTAATTTCGCAGGAATTTCTCCGTGCTGTGTCATGGCCGAAGCAGTATAGTTTCTGACTATCCTGCTGAAGTCCCGGTTTCGATTTCTGTCGGAGGTAAATCGTTAGTATACATCGCTGATGAGACTTAATAAAGTTGAAACAGTCTGTACGATGTTCTACACACCGAGTAATTCTTTGCGAAATTCACTTGTAATTATTATCTTCTATAATTATCGAATTTTATGCGATATGCACATTGTAATTGCCTTCAAGCAAAACATATAAATATTAATATATAATATATATATATATATTGAAAAAAAAAATATCTGGATTTTTACATACATATATTGAAAAAACAAAATATCTGGATTTTTACATCTCTGGAGGTTAATATGATCTACAACACTACGGATTTGTCAACAACTATAATTTCTTGAAACTTTCCATCTTTCTTCAGTTGTGCTGTGGACTTTTAACTTACTTTTTGTAGCTGGAATGCATCATGAACATTTTTGATACTTATTATACACTTTTTTATATATTTTACACCAAACTATTTTGAGTTTTTATTATGGATTATAATGCTTCTGATTTTTTAAAATAAAATTTTTTTTGTTTTTAACACAGAATACGCATTTAAAAAAAAAAATTCCAGCATCGGAAATCAGCGTTCGTTTGCACCCCTCCTATTTAACGGTTATCTATTTCGTATTTCCTTCATATTTCCTGCATCTGTGCAGGCCTATCCCTGAGTGACAGTCTTTGGTGCACTGACTGCACACAAACTGTGATGCTTTCTGGGGCTTCTTTCCGTCCACTAAGAACGATGGCGTAGTGTCCAACATATATATATATATATATATATATATATATATATATATATATATATAATTATCTTCATCTGTGCAGGCATATTCCCGAGTGACAGTCTTTGGTGCACTGACTGCATACAGACTGTGATTTTTTCTGGGGCTGCTGTTTTTTCTTGTTAATGTGGCATATCCTCATGTCACAAATGCACAAATACTTGTCCAGTAAAACATCCATACACCGATTAACGCTATAGGAACGGTAAAACAACAACAACAACATCATCATCATCAACAACAACAACAACAATAATAATAATAATAATAATAATAATAATAATAATAATAATAATAATAATCTGTTCTTGAGAATGAAACGCACATAATTCTCTGGGACTTTGAAATAAAAACGGATCACCTTATCCCAGCAAGAAGACCAGACCTAGTGTTGATAAACAAAAAAGAAAGAATTTGTCAACTGGTGGATTTTGCAGTGCCAGCAGATCACAGGGTGAAGCTGAAGGAAAACGAAAAGATGGACAAATATCTGGACCTTGCCAGAGAACTGAAAACGCTATGGAATATGAAAGTTAAAGTGATACCAATTGTATTTGGTGCACTTGGAACGGTCCCAAATCTTTGGAAAAAAGACTGGAAAATCTGGAAATCAGAGGAAGAATTAGTCCATCCAGACTTCTGCATTGTTGCAATCTGCTAGAATACTCAGAAGAATCCTGGAAACTTGTTGTCACTCAGACTCCATGGAAATACCATCAGCTAATGCTGGTGTGAAAAACTCAGAAATAATAATAGTAACGTAGCGCTAAACGAAACAACACAGTATGGTACCATTATAACATAATACAGTTGGACAGGCAATGTTCTTTAGTCTTGGTTAGTCAAGGAGAATGACAATTCTGAATTCAAACCAGCTGCAGGTTTCCTGACTGAGGGGCTACAGGTCCTGGCTCCTTCTGCTAAAATGAGTTTATCTTGTCTCTCCTTCCGTTATGTTCAGTATTAGTATATCATGAAAATATCGTCGTAGGAAATATACTCGGTGATCCGAATTCAAAGCATGGACAAGGCTGCATTAAACATATTAGCCACTTATCATCAAGACAACACGCCCGTGAAAGATTTTCACGTTGTCATGATGATAAGTGGCTCACACGCTGGTTTGAAACCAATGGTAATAATAACCGTGCCTTAAATGTATTGTACTCTATAACACACACACACACACACACACATATATATATATATATATATATATATATATATAGAGAGAGAGAGAGAGAGAGAGAGAGAGAGAGAGAGAGAGAGAGAGAGAGAGAGAGAGAGAGAGAGAGAGAGAGAGAGAGAGAGAGAGAGACGATTAATATCGAATGGTTTAAAATACGAATGGATTAAAATATACCGGCTTAAGTTTCTCGCAGTAGCGCGAATCTTCAGGGTATTTCTTGTCTGCAATTCGTATTTTAAAACCATTCGATTTTAATCGTCTATTTAGCTCTTTATATTGAGCACTTTTTAATCGATTTTAGGGAAAAAATCCTCAAGTGAATAAGATTTTACACTTATCTACTTAGTGGAATTTTATAGTCACTGCGGTGTATATATATATATATATATATATATATATATATATATATATATATATAGAATTAAACAAAAGACACATCTCCTGTTTAACAATTTTATTAACGATCTTTTCGAACTAACTTCTATACATTTTGTTTAATTCTACATGTATAAATGAAAGAATGCTGCCTAAACACACACACACACACACACACACACACACACACACACACACATATATATATATATATATATATATATATATATATATATAATATGATATATATATATAGAGTATAGATAAAAGGATATGAAAACACCACACAATGCTGTTAAAGTAAAAACATTTTATAACATAGCTGATATTGAACAATACCTCGATCTTACAAAAATCATCTTCAGAGCTTGTTTATACTCCGTGTTGTTAAGAATGTTTTCACTTTAACAGCATTTTGTGGTGTTTTCATATCCTTTAATCTATACTCATACCGTCGGATTCATTTCCTTTCTCTTAACACACACACACACACACACACACACACACACATATATATATATATATATATATATATATATATCATGGATATACCAATGCTAATATTAGTCATTGATGAGTGGGGACTCGACTAAAATATTTTCCTTACCATAAAGCATTTCAGTAGCTGTAAATACTGTTACACTAAACATGTACAATATAAATGAAAATGTGTTCTTACCATGGTAAAGTAAAACCCAGTAGGCTATGGTAATAAGCCAAGAACCGTCATATGAAAGATTGGATAAAAACCAACAGACCTTGAAATACCACGGCATTTTATTTTGCTGTTTTTCTGCAAAGAAATCAACTAATAAATCAGTAAACTTAAAAAAAAAAAAAAAAAAAATGAAATCTTCCATTAATGTTACAAGAATATGAGCCCTGTAGGCATAAGTATTTAAGTTTAAATGTAATGAAATATATTAAATTAGAAAGACTAACGAAATTAAACAAAAACGTATATAAAAAGATTACACTTATCTTAATTATACTTTAATTGGTTTATATATATAAATATAAATATATTTATAGGATTGATTTTAATGTGTTGGAGAATAAAACAATAATATTATAGATCAATAACACCAAGTAATTATTAAACCAGTTTTTGTTAAAACCTATGGCTAACGTTGGGCTAACTCGACTTTACGCCTCACCGTCTCGGGCGGGTGCCGGCGCCTTCGGGGAGCCGGTGCAGCCGCACCGGTTGCACACCGTGTCTCCTTCTCTGTGTCGGGGTGGGTTTCTGCGACGCGGTCACTCGGCGCCGGTTTTCAGCCGCCCGTCACCTTGGGTCAGTGACACGCATCGGCAAACCTCCCGACCCGTCTTGAAACACGGTCCGAGGAGTCCTGGCCGTTCGCGAGTCGTAGGGGCCGCATTGACCAACCCCGGAGGCGTAGCGAAAGCGAGAGGGCGTGTCGGAGGGCTCCGGGCCGGTAGAGGTGTCGCGGCGAAACGGTGGGTATCCCCCACATTTGGAAAACATTTAAGAAACCAGTTTTGTCAGTATTTTCCCCCTCCTCTTCAGAGAGTCCAGTTCGAATCGTTAGGGGGAGATAACTCTCCCTAACAATAACTATATATGATGAGTTTCTCTAAAGAGAGCATTTTGTTAAGCGACTGTAAATTTGGCGTAAATTATGCCCCCCGCCCAAATGTTCAAGACGAAATGTATAAAATGATAGAAAACTTGAACTTACCTCGGTGTGACAATGGCCATACATATTGGAATAATACGACAAATATCAGATCAAGAAGTGTGGTATTTGATAGACACAGGTAACCCCATACTGTGGCAAAAGCAAGTAATCGTTCTCGGTAGGGTGTCTGTGAGTGAACAAATATGGCAATTATTCCGCCGCAGTGGTACAGGAACCAAAAGATTCTCCAGACCAAGTAAAAATGCCTGGGTTTTTCAATCTATAATAATAATAATAATAATAATAATAATAATAATAATAACAACAACAACAACAACAACAAGAAGTGAATGTATCAAACTAAAACAACGGGAATACAAAACTAGGTACGACTGGGTGGGAAAGGGGATCCACAGGAAAATGTGCAAGAAATTAAATTTTGAACATCCTATCAAATGGTATATGCAATAACTGGAATCCGCCCTAGAGAATGAGACTCATAATATTCTCTGGGACTTTAAGATACAGACGGATCACCTAATCCCGGCCAAAAGACCAGACCTGGTGTTAATCATCAAGAAGAAAAGAATTTGCCATCTCGTGGATTTTGCCGTCCCAATGGACAACACAGTGAAAATGAAGAAAGCGAAGAGACAAATAAATTTATTTTTAAAGAGAAATTCGATTTCCGAGTATAATGCTAAACAGGACCCTCACTTTGTGTTTATCGGTTTAGCTAAATCTAATCTGGTTAAATCCTACTTAACAGACCTAAAATCTACCATCGTATGTCACCCCACTGAAAGAAAAAAATACCGAAAATCAGGGAATTAACCGAATTTAATGGAATTTTCAGCATTGATATATTAATGAATAAAATATATAAAAATATATTTTTATCTAAAAACTTTTACATTTTTTCAGCTCAGTTAACTTTGAACCACGTATCTTTGAGGCATAACACAAATTCTCAAAGATACATGGTTCAAAGTTAACTGAGCTGAAAATGTAAAAGTTTTTAAATAAAATAACTAGTGCATTATACATGTTATTCATTAATATATCAACACTGAACATTTCATTAAATTCGACTAATTCCCTGATTTTTAGTATTTTTTCCCTTTATGATGCTGGAATTTAGGTCCGTTATTTCGATTTAACCCCTAATCTTTATCATTTTGGTTTCGTTTGGTCTGGTTTGTTGGATTTTACGGCATGTCACCCCTTGTTGGGTCATTTTATGCCGAAGACATTTGGTTCTATTCATGCTTGGTGGGTATCCAAAATTTTCTATAAGCTCAATTTTCAACACATTTAAAAAAAAAAACTCATTTGATTCTATTTAACCCATAGATGGGACCCAAATAGGTACTACCAGTCCAGATCAGAGTGAACCTGGGAGTAATGACGATGAAGGTGTACCCCCACACTCCCAAAGCTCCAAAATTGGAACTTCACCATTAGATGCTGTTTAATGTCATACCCAGGACACTAAGACCCTCAGTCACCCCCTTCTAGCACCTATACGATCAAAGGGAAGTGGAGGTGCGTGGTGTAATGGTTAGAGTCGTTGGAAATGGACTCGTCGACGCGAGTTCAAATCCTAAATGAGGATGTCTACATAGCCCTAATACCTTTGGGAAAGGTATGCATACACTTGCTCTCCCTCCAGCTATGGGTAACTAGCAAGGTAGACTGTACTCTTTAACCTTGGTTAGGCAACCAGTCCAAGAGAAGGAAAGCTCTTAATTAAAACCTGTTAAACTCCGCCTAAAAATGACATTGAGTCACATCCTGTTCGTGCGGAGGGGTTGGTAAATATGTATGATAAAAGGGATTGGGGCTTGCCACAAGGGCAATAGGATTTGGACAATCATATAGGTGCTAGAGCTTGACATAATGTTGTGAACGATAAACCTGCGTAAGTTACTATCTCATCCTCGTCGCCAGTTTGTTGTGAGGTTTTAAGGGGTCAAATAAGAACAAAACGACGGGTAACAAATGTATGAAAAAGGAATTAACAAAAAGTAGACAAATACAATACAGAGAAGTGGGAATTACAAATAGAATTGTGAGCTGACTCGCATTGGCTTACTTTCAAGCCACAATTGTCCCTGTTACTTATAGTAATCCGTCGGCGCATTCCATTAGTCTTATAGGGTGTATCACTTATAACACATAACCAGCTGATTGATCGGAGGGGGTTTATCGTTTAGCCATATAAATTAGAGATCCGGTTAAGTGTGCATTCATTTTGGTGAGAGAATGGAGAGAGAAAAGTCATACTAACCGTTGAAGTATAGAAATGTTGTGGTTGTTCATAGTCGAGAAAGAAGTTACGCAGCTTAAACTCTTGCTTTATTGGAGTCCCCATATTGATTTTCGGATAAAACTGCTTTGATTATTGATTTCTCACCTGCAAATAAGAATTTATACTGATTTAGGCATTTAAAGACGGGCAACGATCGAAATGAAAAAACAACAACAACAAAAAAACCCAAATGAGTAGACACAACAATTGGCGATGTGGATATAACATTCGACAAGAGTTATAATAATTGGACATATATTAGGGTGTATAAAATATAAATATAAATAATATAAAATAGTGTCCTGGGTATGACATTATAAAATACCGAAATGCTTAAGTATTGACACTAACAATTGTTTCCTGATCGTAACATCCTGTGTTTGTTATATTTTTAAAATATATTTTTTTCATATTGTCGGATTAATTTCCGTATTTCCATATTAGGGTGTATAAAAATTATTTTAGGTTTTTACAGACCTTTCTTCTAAAATCTATGTCCCCATTGAATTGTGGTTTTTCACACCCGCTTAAGCAGGTGGTTTAAAGGAGTCTGAGTGACAGCAAGCCTCTTCAGGTCTCCAGGACTTCTAAGTATTTTAGCTGATCTTAACAGTGCTGTTGTCTGGATGGTCTCGATTCTTCTTCGGATTTCCAATTCTTCTAGATTATTTTCCAAACCCTTGGGAACTGTTTCAAGAGTCCCAATTACAATTGGCACGACCTTTACCTTCATGTTCCAAAATTTTTTTCAGCTCTCTGACAAGGTCCAAGTATTTGTCTATATTTTCGTTTTCTTTCACCTTCACTCTGTGATCCGCCGGGACGTCAAAATCCACGAGATGACACGTTTTCTTCTTTTTGTTAATTAATACTAGGTCTGGTCTCCTAGCCGGGATATGGTGATCCGTTTGTATCTCAAAGTCTCAAAGAATTGAAATTTATTATTATTTACTCCTTTTGAGTTTTCCCATCAGCGTTAGCTGATGGTCTTTCACTGGAGTCTGAGTGACAGCAAGTCTCCTCAGGTCTCCAGGACCCTTCTGAGGATTCTGGCAGATTGCAGCAGTGCAGTGTTCTGAATGGTTTCAATCCTTCCTCTGATTTCCAGACTTTCCAAACCCTTTTCTAATCCTTTTGGGACCGTTCCAAGTGCACCAACTACAATTGGTATCACTTTCACTTTCATATTCCATAACTTTTTCAGTTCTCTGGCAAGGTCTAGATATTTGTCCATTTTTTCATTTTTCTTTAGCTTCACCCTGTGATCTGCTGGCACTGCAAAACCCACCAGTTGACAAGTTCTTTCTTTTTTGTTTATCAACACTAGGTCTGGTCTTCTTGCTGGGATAAGGTGATCTGTTTTTATTTCAAAGTCCTAGAGAATTTCATGTGTTTCGTTCCCAAGAACAGATTCTGGTTTATGCATATACCATTTTGTTGTATGGTCAAAATTAAATTTTTTGCATAATTCCTAGTGGATCACCTTCCCAACCCAGTCGTGCCTAGTTTTGTATTCTCGTTGTGCTAGTTTGCTACATTCGCAGAGTATATGGTTAACAGTCTCATCTCTATTATCGCAAAGTCTACATTTACTATTTTGTTGGGTCTTATCAATTTTCGCTTTGATGTAGTTTGTCCTTATGGCATTATTTTGTGCAGCAATCATAAGTGATTCAGTTTCTCTTTTGAGGTTTCCCTTTCTTAACCATGTCCAAGTCTTTTCATGTGCAACCTCTTCTATTTGTCGTTTGAAGCGTCCATATAATTGTTTTTCTTCCCATTTTTGTTTTCTAGTCTTTGTCGTTTTTCTGTTTGTCCATCTGCCGTTTCTACTATTGTTGGCCGCCATAAGTAGTTTGTCTTTGCTCTTTCTTGTGTAATCTTCAAGTTGTTGGATTGTGGTTTCTACGCATTTCTCTATGTTGGCAAGACCTCTTCCCCCTTCCTTTCTTGACATATATTATTATTATTATTACTAGCAAATATATGCACCCTCCGGGTGCAAGTATTTAAGTTTTAATGTAATAAAATGTTATATTAAATTAGAAAGGCTAATGTAACTAAATAAGAATGCAGATAAAAATATTTTAGACGGTGGGGGGGGGGTATAATCGAAAAATAGAACACCTGAAGCTTACTCTTTCATCTCGTCTTTCATTGTTAAATTTTCTAATTTAACTATTCAGTTAAAATAGGAAGTAAAGAATAAAATTACAATTATGTCTTCTTGTCAATGAATTTCTTTTAAGATGTATCCACAAGACTTTTGCTCATATTCATTAAGTTAAAACCAAATAATTAGAAATCAATAATACTAAACACATATTTATTAAAATCAAATTTGTAATATCAATATGCAAATTAGCCTTCCCGTTCACACTGTAAACCAGTATTTTGTTGTATATATAAATACAATTGCATATTATTCGAATGTAGATATGACCAACAGTAATAATAATGCAAAACAATTTTATTCATAATTGAGGTTTAGATAAAAATAAAATCACGGTGAATGTGAGGTAAATAACTAGGAAATTGTGACTTGAGTAGTAATATAGTTTCGGTTACAGACAGAAAAACACTCAATCTCCATTATAATAAGATTATTATTATTATTATTATTATTATCTGTACTTCTGTTTCAAATATTATAATGTCAAATACATGCATTGAGTTTCTGGAAATTTTGAGACCATCGTCGTTAACCTTTCGAAGACGTTTATCAACTTATAAGCCCTGACAAAAACATAACCTGGTGTTACAACGGGTTTTTAGTTAATAAAAATAGGTCTACAATATAAAACACATTCATCTTGGTTAGAGAATGGAGAGAAAAAAGTCATACTAACTGCTGAAGTATAGAAATGATACGGTTGTTCATAGTCGAAAAAGAAGTTACACAGCTTGAACTCTTGCGTTAGAGGAGTGAACATATTGGTTTGCAATAAACTTCATTGGTTTCTTATCTGCAAATATATATATAGAAATGCAGATAGATATCAGAACAGAGCAATGAATCTGTATATCAAAACATGAACGTGTTGAAAAAAATCTTTTTTACTGTACAAAATAACATCTTCTATGAAAATTAACACAAAAACCACAAAAAAACTCCCCAAAAAAACTTGGTCGACAAAAGATAAAATATATATAGAAACCAAATTTTACAAGTATATATATATATATATATATATATATATATATATATATATATATAAACCTATATGCACGCCTAATTCATTTAATTATAATTAATTAATTAACAAAATTAGGTATGACTATAATTAAGCACATAATCTCCCACAAATTGTCGGCCTTCGCCATTTCAAACACATTGTTTGACTACTTCATACTGTCGTGCCATAAGTCACCCAAATAGTGCGATATACATATCAGTTTAAAATGAACGAGAAATTCTGGGGAAGCCAGCTAGTTAGAATGTCCGCCTGTCAGCCTGACAGGTAGGGTTCGAATCACGCACAAAGCACTGCCCTGTCTATAGCTCTGCTGATGAGGCCTAATGGGCTGAAGTGTACATACAGAGATCGACTTTTTCTCGATTTGTTTACGCTTTACATTTAAACCGATATGCACGCCTAATTCATTTAATTATAATTAATTAATTAACAAAATTAGGCATGACTTTAATTAAGCACATAATCTCCCACAAATTGTCGGCCTTCGCCATTTCAAACACATTGTTTAACTACTTCATATATATATATATATATATATATATATATATATATATATATATATATTGATCTGTGCCGCTAATTTCTAAAGTTTTTTTGCTTTTGGCATCAGCAATAATCGATTATTTATCTGTCTATATATCTATCTATCTATATATCTATACATATATAGAGGGCAGTTGTGTGTATCTGTATGTGCGGAGGAAACTTCGAAAATAAAACAATTAACGACAAAGTAAATATATCTACACATTTAATATCACCAGGGCTTGGTTTTTGAGCAAAAATAATGAAGGTTTGATTTATATTTGTGAAGATAAATGAAAAATAAATTTTAAATGATAGCAGCATAGAATTTCTTTTGCATTTAATATTCTAAATAGTAGACATTAATTTTTCTTTTCAGAGTTGCTGGATCAACGTAAGGTCTTCTTTTTACATAAGGGTTTTAATGGGGCATACTGCGAGGATCTAATTTGTGATTCAGTAATAATGGATCTGCGAGACTAAATTTGTTGCTACCCCCTACCCAGGCGATGCCGGGTAGCCACTTCTAGTACTTTAATAATGGTGATCCCAATATCAATATCAGAGATACTTGTGTTTCAATGGAGAGTGTTATTCATTAAAGATTCATTTTTTTACTCTAAAAACCACAATTGAATTAACTTGATAAAGAATTACATGCTACATTAACACCAACACATGGGAGGCTTGTGAAGAAGACCGTGTGACCTGGCGACTCCTCGTCAAACAAGGAATGAACAGGAGTGAAAAACAGAGGAAAGAAGCCGCCACAGAAAAGAGAGCCAAAAGGAAGGAGAGACAACAGCAACTCCAGCAAGCATCACTGTGTGTTTGCAGTCACTGCACCAGGGATTGCCATTCAAAAATTGGTCTGTTCAGCCACTCACGCAGTTGCATATAATATATATATATATATATATATATATATATATTATATATAATATAGAACCCTCCCTCACATATATAAGAGCATTAAAAAAATAACCCGCCTCAAAGAAGTTTTTCACGGAACAGATGGACTTGCTACTACCAACATAGTCTTCTACCCGGATTTTAATAGCATGTCAAACCCTAAAAAATACTCCAATTTTTATAGTTCTTCCATAATGCTCCTTTTCAAAAAATCTAAAAACAATTTCTTCAAATAAGAAATTTTCTTCTGACAATGACCTAAGGTCGAAACTAATTGAGAATAAATAACATATATAAAAAATATTCCTGTTTGTCTTATTACTTTTTGTTCATACTATATATATATATATATATATATATATATATATATATATATATGGACACTACGCCATCGTCTTTAGTAGACGGAAGGATGCCAACAAAGTAACTCCGGCGGGGTAGGGCTTTTCGGGGTTCGGCTCTCAAGTGTATCTAGTTCGAAGCAATAAAATTTATCTCAGCACTACTCCTTTGTACTTGGCTTTGCTTGGACTCAACGTCCTGACATCGAACCATACTGAATAATGATTTTAACTCACTAACTTAAAGTATTTGGCTACTCTAAGCCGCTCGCAGTGGTTCTCCCGTCACTGCCAATTACTTCCCTTGAACATATCATTTACAAGATTAAAAATAGTTTAACTTACTGTACAATAGTAGTCAACATGATAGTGGTCAACAAGATTGCTACTGTAATGGGTAGGGTTTTTTTTTACACTTGTTTTATAAGACATTTATAAAAAATACATTAGATCCCATCAATAATTTGTGTCCTTAAAAATATCTACTATTATTATTCGGTTATGGTATAAGTAATTGTTCTTCATTGCTAGAAGCAATTGAGGTTTAAATAAAATTAAAATCATGGTGAATGTAACGTAAATAACTAAGGGAACTGTGACTTGAGTAGTGATATAGTTTCGGTTACAGACAAAAAACCACACAATGTCCATTATAATAAGAATTATTGTTTCATGGTATAAGTAATTGTTCTTCATTGCTAGAAGCAATAAAAATTTATCTCTGAACATGTTAGGGAGAGTTATCTCCCCTAACGATTCTGAACTGGAGATATTCACTGTCCCAAGACAGACAGCAAGAACACAAGAGCGTAACTGCTGTGATGAACACATCACATGGTATATAGTTGAACTCTTATCCAAACTCATCCTATTGTATTTCCGGTCGGTGAGAATAAATAAAACAAATATTGTTATATGTTAAACATATTTCACTGTTATCTTTTGTTGGTTAAATCCTACTTAACGGACATAAATTCCACCATCGTATCTCACCTCGCCGAAAGAAAGAAAATACTAAAAATCAAGGAATTAACCGAACTTAATGAAATTTTCAGTGTTGATACATTAATGAATAAACAATATAATGCACCAGTTATTTTATTTAAAAACTTTTATACTTTTTCAGGTCAGTTAACTTTGAACCACGTATCTTTGAGGCGTAACACAGATTCTCAAATATATGTGTTTCAAAGTTAATTGACCTGAAAAAATGTAAAAGTTTTTAAATAAAATAACTGGTGCATTATATTGTTTATTCATTAATGTATCAACAGTGATAAATTAAATTCAGGTAATTCCTTGATTCTTAGTATTTTTTTCTTTCGGCGGGGTGACATACGATGATGGAATTTAGGTCCGTTAAGTATTTAACCATAAATCAATGGAACTGACCACAGACCTATACATAGATACAGATAAGCATGCCCAAACAAGTGCTTGTGCGTGTCTATTTCCGGGTTTGTGATCTGTTCCATTGGCCCATTGGCACAGATATTGAGCGGTTAACATAATAAAAAAATATTCCCATATCCACTCTAACCCAGTATACTGTAAATCCTCGAGTATAGTCCACCCTTGAGTATAATACGCAGGGGATTTTTAGTGAGCTGTACCTCTGAAAAAAAATGCGACTGAATAAACATTGCCGGACAGCAAATAGAGACTCGGACATTAATTAGAAAATATTTTTCATTTTTAGCCTGGTATATAGTATGCACTAGGGAATTTGACCTTTAAATTTTGGGGAAAAAGTGCGGATTATACTCGAGGATTTACCCATTAGGATCCCATCCATGGATCTAATAGATGAGTTTGAAAATTATTTGTATTGGAATGGAATACATGAAACCATATAACTGTGTGCAAATTATTTGTATTAGATAGTAATCATCATCATCATCATCATCATCATCATCATCATCATCATGTCGTGCACGGATATTCATGACAATCTCCTACCAACCGTTCCTATCATTCATTGCTCCAGGGAAGCCCTCTGCGCAGCATCCAGATCTGGTCGATGTAGGTCTTTGCTGGGTGGCCCACACTGACGTGCCCATGTGCTGGTTTCCACAGCAGTGTTCTTCAGCAGTGTCCAGCATGTCGTGTTCGTCTCACTCGGATGGTTCGTGTGATAGGAGGTAAGTGGCCGTACAGCTGCTTTCTTGTGGGGTGTTGTTTCCACGATTTGTTTAAGACCACACGCGACTTGATATCAATTAATTATATGCAAACCATTTATTATTATAGACAAATAAAAAAAGTTCGATTAAAATAAAAAGTAATGAAACATTGAAAATATAAATGGTTATGATTATAACGGTTAATTTATTAGTTAATCAAATTTCGGCATTAAATAACTCATAAGGAGTTGATATACCGTTAAATAGATATATCTGTATCTATCTCTCTGTTTCCGTCTCTACCTCTATCTCCCTACCTCTGCCTTTCTCTCATTATATATATTCTATGTAAACTACGGGTTTTATACTTTTTAAGAGTATGTGAAATTACAAACATTGCCGTGAGAATTGTCTCAATAGTTAACCGACATACCACCACCACCACCATCAACAACAACAACAACAACAACAACAATAATAATAATAATAATAATAATAATAATAATGAAAAAGCTGTGGAATATGAGAGTGAAAGTGATACCAATTGTAGTTGGTGCACTTGGAACGGTCCCAATAAACTTGGAAAACAGACTGGAGGATCTGGAAATCAGAGGAAGAACTGAGACCATCCAGACTACTGCACTGCTGCAATCGGCTAGAATACCCAGAAGAGTCCTGGAGACCCGAGGAGACTTATTGTCACTCAGCCTCCAGTGAACCACCAACTACGGCAGGTGTGAAAAATTGGATGATGATGATAATAATAATAAAACTATATTAAATCTTTGCATACTTTAAACCGCTCACAGCTGATCTCCTATTGTAACCCGCTGGCAACGACCCTCGTTATAATTGAGCAGAATGACTCAGATTACAATAATAATAGACTTTATTTGAATAGAATGAGTTCTGAGGTGAATAGATAGTGAACTTTGAAATATCCCATCATACAGGTAAAAAAAAAAAAAAAAAAAAAAAAGAAAGAAAATTTGGTACAGCCCTCATACGTATAATGTTATATGTTATAATTTCTTCTCTTTGTTGTTTTAGGATGTATTATTTTTTAATACCCTGTCCGGTGGCAATACCTGCTTGGTAGTGTTGGGAGTTGCAGTACCACCTTGAGCTACCGAAACTGTGTTATCACTCATAGTTGGCGGCTGATGGGGGCAGGGTATCGCATGTGCCAGCACACGTTGTATGATGAAATATATATATAGGTATTCTTTTCTAGTATTGGAGAATTTAGAATAAAATACTCAATTACGGGTGTAAGAGCTGTATTTATTTATTCATTATAGTGTATAATACATTTAAGGTGCGATTGTTACCATTGATTTCAAAGCAGTATGTTAGCCACTATTCCCTGTGCGTTGTCTTGACGAAAAGTGGCTAACATGCTGCTTTGAAACCAATGGTAACAATCGCGCCTTAAATGTATTGTACACTATATATATATATATATATATATATATATATATATATATATATATATATATATAAATAGAGGAATTATATTATATATTAATTAGATTAAATTACCACAACCAGAAAACTCGACAAACACCGTCTGCAACATACGGAACACTGGACAGCTGTTTTGACCTTATCGTGGTATACACTGCCGATGAAACCTAATAAGGTCGAAACAGCTGTCTAGTGTTCCACATGTTTCGACCTTATTAGGTCCAAGATAGAAGATGACAGAGAATCAACTGATAGCAGCGACCGAGAGATAGATGATGAATATACAACAGGTATATATATATGATTAAAATTATCTTCAAATTTGAAAAGAGATAGCCTAGCTTCTCATCGAATCGTTAGAAACGTGTGATTATTTATAGATGCGAACGCTCACTTTACGCTGATAGCTTAAGCAGTCTTGAAAACAATTGATAATATAAACACTTCCCGATGACGACCTAACACCGAAAATGATCCGGATTCAAAACAAATTAATAAAACTTATTTACCAATGTTTAAGTGTCGATTTTTACACACACATACACACACACACACACACACACACACTCTCTCTCTCTCTCTCTCTCTCTCTCTCTCTCTCTCTCTCTCTCTCTCTCTCTCTCTCTCTCTCTCTCACACACACACACACACGTTGGAGGTGTGTGGTGTAATGGTTAGAGTTGTAGGAAATGGACCCGTCGACCAGAGTTCAAATCCTGGACGAAGCTACAGTTCACATAGCGCTAATACTCTTGGGAAAAGTATGAATCCAACCACTCTCCCTCCAGCTATGGGTAAATAGAACGGCAGACTGGGTCAGGCAACCGGTCTAGGAGAAGAAAAACTCTGAATTCAAACCTGTTAAACTTTGCTTGGAGTGGTCACAACTAGAATAGGCTCAGTCCTAATTAGTGATCTATTTCACTAATTTTTACACATACACACGCGCGCGCTCGCGCAATATAAATATTAAGATGAATATCTCGCAAGCTATTCATAGTAAGACATAGTATTAAAATCAATAAATATATAATACTGAAATTGTTTCCTACCTTGAGATGTGATAAGCTTTTATAATTTCAATTCCAATTATCTTTTCTTTTTTTCTTTTTTTCAGAGAAAATTAACTGAATTCGTTGCAGTTATTTGTTGTCTCCGAAACTTGAAAAAATGAATTCTGTTGGGCTTGAATGAATCTTTTACTGGACACTGTAGGACCACTGATGTCAGTGACAGGTCCGGAACGCGACTGTTTTGGAAACGCTTGCAGGCCTAACAACGATCAGAGACGAATAAAAACGGACTACAATTAGAGAAGACAACGAGAAAATAATTAAAATCTATTAAATGCGAACGGACTATGAAACAAAGGGAGAGTTTTTTTTTTCTGCGTGAATGTGTGACGTAAGTGCCGGGAAAAAGTCACTCGAAAATGATGATGAATAAAAAAAACAAAACGGAACTAGGATCCAAAAAAAACAAAATGCTACCGAACATAATCGAGGAGCGTATCGAAAGGTCAGCAGGTCAATCAAAAATTAGGACGATTATTAATTATTTATTAACTGTATTTTTAAATAACAATAACTAATATCAATGCACCCACATACACCCACGCACCCATTTATATATATATATATATATATATATATATATATATATATATGTGTGTGTGTGTGTGTGTGTGTGTGTGTGTGTGTGTGTGTGTGTGAATTTGATATATTGAAATAACAAATGATGTTTACAAATGCATGGGATCATCAGGAGAGAATGTGCATGTGTATAAATCTAATTATAAACACATAAAAATAAAGAAAAAAATGAAAAGTTAAATAAAGTTTCACCGGAGGATGGTGTTATATATATATATATATATATATATATATATATATATATATATGTTCTGGTTCCAACGGGAGAAAATGTAATATTTTATAAAAAAAAGAAGAAGGTCCGCAAAATGTATCGTTCTCAGAAAAAAAATTTTTATTCTTTTTATTTCACATACGCAACACGTGTTTCAGATATTCTGGTATCTTCTTCAGGCTTTGATCAATACATATATTGATATACATATATATATATACACATATACACACATATATATACATAGGTTGTGCGTGTTTCTGTAATTTTTCTGTTATGAATCAAATTTAAAATACGTGAACGAAACTACCTAAAAAATATGTGTAAAGAAAGTTGAGTACCAACATTTATCTCATATATATATATATATATATATATATATATATATATATATGTGTGTGTGTGTGTGTGTGTGTGTGTGTGTGTGTGTGAGAAAGGTAGACACACACGAGATGTTGTACAAAATGGATGTTTATTGTGGGTAGTGATGTCATATATATACTCGGGAACTGAACTTTGGTGGACTTAAACCACCAATTCCACCCAAACATTAAAAAGTTGGCCAGAAAATTAGAAAAGATCAAAAATAAAATTGTTAAACAGGAGATGTGTCTTTTGTTTAATTCTACATGTATAAATGAAAGAATGCTGCCCAAATACACACACACACACACACACACACACATATATATTATATATATATATATATATTACACACACACAACACACATATATATCTGTGTGTGAATGTGGGTGTGGGTGTGGGTGTTACCAATAAAAAAAAATTCTATCTATCAATCGACTTATATATCTCAGTCTGTATCTATGAGTCAAATAGATCTATTTGCAACTTAATAAAACCTATTTCTAACAGATTATTGATACACATGAAGTTAATGAAAAAACATAATGAAACATGAAAATAATTTCTACCAATATACTAAAACATATTGAGTTAATGAACATTATTTCTAACAGTCTATTTACACAATCACACACACACACACACACACACACACACACACACACACACACACACACATATATATATATATATATATATATGAATTAAACATTTTTAGACCTTTTAATAAAGCGGTCTTCTTCAAGAGCGAATATATATATATATATATATATATATATATATATATATATATATATATATATATATATATATAGAGAGAGAGAGAGAGAGAGAGAGAGAGAGAGAGAAAGCTTTGTTACGGGTCCAACAGGAGAAAATGAAATATTTTATTAAAAAAAAGGACTGCAAAATGTAATGTTTTTAAAAAGATCTATCTCCCTCTCTCTCTCTCTCTCTCTCTATATATATATATATATATATATATATATATATATATATATATATATATTCAAACAAATTTTGTTTAGAATAACGTAATCCATGTTGCTTTGATTTTTTTTAAATTCTTCCTTTTTAATCCTTCTAACAATTTTCTTAATGTTGTCTTCTTGAAAACATCTTATTATTTGTTATTATTAGTCTAAATTATCATTTTCTTTTAGTCGCTAATGTAACGCTATAAATAACGATATATATATATAGCTGCGTGCTCCCCTTCCAAAAGAAAGGCGAGCTCGGAATCCTAAAGAACTACAGAGGCACAGCTGCCATAGCTGCTAAGATTTATAATGTCTTGCTTCTCAATCGTAACCGACCAGAAGCTGAGAAAGTTCTTAGGAAAAACCAAAACGGTTTTCGGCGAAATCGATCCACAACTTTTCAGATTCTGAATGTCGAATCTGATTGTCAAATCATTGGAGAAATGCGAAGAAAAAAATCACGAAGCAACACTTTCGTTTCTACAAGGCATTTGACTCTATCATCATCATCATCATCATCATCATCATCATCATGTCGCGCTATTAGCACGGATATCCATGACAATCTCTCGCCAACCTTTCCTATCATTCATTTTCCCAGGGAGGTCCTCTGTGCAGCAACCTGCGTCTTTGCTTAGTTGGTCAATGTAGGTCCTTGCTGGGCGGCCCACACTAGCATGTCCGTGTGTTGGCTTCCACAGGAGAACGTCACTTATGAGCTCATCCTTGCTTCTCCAGCAGTGCCCGGCATGTCTTGTCCGTATCACTCGAATGGTTTGTGAGATGGGGGGCAAGTGGCCATATAGCTGTTTCGTCGTGGGGTGCTGCTTCCACGATTTGTTCAGGACTGCACGCAGCATTCTTGTGCAGCTCCCATCCAGCTTATTCTCAAGGCGCCTCGTTAGGGTCCATGTGGTGCATCCGTACAGCAACACTGATACAACCACCGCCTGGAAGAATTGTCGCTTTAGCTTGTCAGTGAGATCGGATTTCCATATTACTGATAATTTGTTTGTGGCCGACCACGCTTTTCCTATTCGTGTATTTACATCGCTTTCTGTGGATAGGATATTACCACCTAGGTATGTGAATTGTTCTACTGGCTTAAGGGGCTTACCGTCTCTATACACAGAGAAAATATGGAGCAAATAATTATAGCATGGTAAATCTTATATATTAATACTCGTGTTTCTTAAAAGTACAACCGTTATCATCTTGTAACACTTTCTGGTTAAAAATCGGACCGTCCAAATCGTCCAAGACGAAATGCAAAAAATGTAAATCCTGATTATCTGGCGTTGTTTATCCGCCGAATTCTTATTTCTTATGAGTGTCCTCACCTCAGCTAAATAATGGGCCATTCCGTTTTATTATAAAGAAAGAAAAGGAAGAAAAAGGAAATGATACTCAGAAAAATATAATAAAAAAAAAGAAAGAAAGAAAGAAAGAGAATAGGGGAAATATAGATGGAGGGGGTGAGCGCGCGGAAGCAATAACGCTAATCTGTTTCAATCGAACATAATGAAAAGATGGAAAGTAGGAAGAAAGAAGAGAGAAAGAGAGGGGGAGAGAGTGAGAGAGAGAGAGAGAAACAGAGAAAGAGAGAGATAGAGATAGAGAGAGTTAAATCAAGATTATTATACTTTTTTACATATTAAATTATTTTGCAATAGCTCTTAACATATCAAGCGCTGTAATAATCAAATCATCATACTGTGGTATATCCACAGGTCCTGCTAGTTTTGTTTAATGGCGTATCAAACGTTGCGGGCTATTCAGTGCTAAATCTTGCTTTTTGATTTACACACACACACACACACACACACACACACACACACACACACATATATATATATATATATATATATATATATATATATATATATATACTCCTGAAGATTCGCTACTGCGTGAAACTATAGTCGGAGGATTTTAAAGTATTCGGTTTTAAAACATATATTTAGCTCTTCTTATTGAGTACTTTTTAAATCGATTTTAATAAATCCAGAAGTACATATATTTGTTTGCTTCGTGGATTGGCAATTAACTGGTATATATATATATATATATATATATATATATATATATATATATATATATATAATTATAAATTTTTATATATATATATATATATAATTATAAATTTTTTTCGTCCTACCTTGTGCAAACAAATCAGACCTAGGCACTCGCTTATTTTATTGGGTGAGTGTCTGGGGCCTGGTGTCACTTAATGGGGACTTAAAAGAAGAAAGTAAATTTTTTTTTCTTTCCCTAAAACCCCCCTCATATATATACCCATATGTATTTACAATTTGACTTTTAGTCGTCTCCGGCTGTATAAACCTTGATGAGCAACCGGACGAAAGGGCCCTTGATTTTTATCAAATAAAACCATTTTTTTTCCCTTCGTATCCACCTATATAGGTGATCATAATGATTACCCTTAAAGTATTATTTAAATTTGCCTGTACCAGAAATTTATATATATATATATATATATATATATATATATATATATATATATGTGTGTGTGTGTGTGTGTGTGTGTGATTTTAAGTGAACAGTTTGTAGGTAAATATTTTTTGGTTTTGTAAATTGGTAGAATTAATTTTTATTAACTTCATGTGTATTAATTGTCAAAATCAATAAACTGGAGGTTGACCCTCAGCCACTGCACTGAATTGTTTCAAATTTATAACTTGAAGTCGATTTTGATTACAATGACACAGATAGAGACTATACACCTGCTGCTGTGCAAAATGGAGGCAAAGTAAAAAAGGCGGCAAATTTACAATTTTTATTCAGAATATATTCTTTTTATGTTGATTATCATTATATTTTATGGCGATTTAAAAAGTTTTAAAGCAATGGTTGCCAAACTTTTTCACGATTATGTTCCCTTGCCTTCCCATCGCCCCCTTTTCTCATGAAATACTATGAAAATGAAAAAAAATGTAATTTCTCAAAATTGAGAACGGATGAAAAAAGGAATTTACCAAAAGTGGAAACGGAATCAAGGATAATTTTGAATGGAAAATCGTGCGCTCAAACAAGATTGAAATTAACGTGCAGTACCACGGCCTACTAATATATACGGGCCAATATGTTACATAAGTAGGCAGAATTCTAACAGGCTTATTCAAGTATCGAGTATTCCTATCTAATATAAATAATTTACACACAGTTATATGGTATCAATTATTCCTATCTAATACAAATAATTTGCACACAGTTATATGGTATCAAGTATTCCCATGTAATACAAATAAACTGTTCACAGTTATATGATTTCAAGTATTCCTAACTAATACAAATAATTTGCATAGTTGTATGGTATCAAGTATTCCTATCTAATACAAATAATTTGCAGTTATGGTATCAAGTATTCCTATTAATACAAATAATTTACAGTTATATGATTTCAAGTATTCCTAACTAATACAAATAATTTGCATAGTTGTATGGTATCAATTATTCCTATCTAATACAAATAATTTGCACACAGTTATATGGTATCAAGTATTCCCATGTAATACAAATAAACTGTTCACAGTTATATGATTTCAAGTATTCCTAACTAATACAAATAATTTGCATAGTTGTATGGTATCAAGTATTCCTATCTAATACAAATAATTTGCACACAGTTATATGGTATCAAGTATTCCCATGTAATACAAATAAACTGTTCACAGTTATATGATTTCAAGTATTCCTAACTAATACAAATAATTTGCATAGTTGTATGGTATCAAGTATTCCTATCTAATACAAATAATTTGCACACAGTTATATGGTATCAAGTATTCCCATGTAATACAAATAAACTGTTCACAGTTATATGATTTCAAGTATTCCTAACTAATACAAATAATTTGCATTATATGGTATCAAGTATTCCCATGTAATACAAATAAACTGTTCACAGTTATATGATTTCAAGTATTCCTATCTAATACAAATATTTGCATAGTTGTATGGTATCAAGTATTCCTATCTAATACAAATAATTTGCACACAATTATATGGTATCAATTATTCCTATCTAATACAAATAATTTGCACACAGTTATATGGTATCAAGTATTCCCATGTAATACAAATAAACTGTTCACAGTTATATGATTTCAAGTATTCCTAACTAATACAAATAATTTGCATAGTTGTATAGTATCAAGTATATCTAATACAAATAATTTGCACACAGTTATATGGTATCAAGTATTCCCATGTAATACAAATAAACTGTTCACAGTTATATGATTTCAGGTATTCCTAACTAATACAAACATAGTTGTATGGTATCAAGTATTCCTATCTAATACAAATAATTTACACACAGTTATATGGTATCAAGTATTCCCATGTAATACAAATAAACTGTTCACAGTTATATGATTTCAAGTATTCCTATCAAATACAAATACAAATAGTTAATATAAAACCATAGGGTAAAGCACCTATTGCTATTTAATAGCAGATATGTTTAAAATATTTCTCTCCAGCAATTAGATGGTTTCAAGTAACTACTACTACTAATAATAATAATAATAATCTTATTATAATGGAGATTGTGTGTTTTTCTGTCTGTAACCGAAACTATATTACTACTCAAGTCACAATTCCATTAGTTATTACGTCACATTCTCCATGATTCTATTTCTATTTAAACCTCAATTAATCATAAAACTGTTTGACATTATTAATACTGTTGGCCTTACCTAAATACTAATAACATGCAATTGTATTTATATATACAACAAAATACCAGTTTTCAGTGTAAACGTAAAGCTAATTTGCATATTGATATTAAAAAAACTGATTTTAATAATAATGTGCTTGGTATTATTGATTTCTAATTGTTTGGTTTTATCTTAATGAATATGAGTAAAAATCTCTTCAATAAATCCTAAAAGAAATTCATTAACAAGAAGAAATAATTGTAATTTTATTCTTTACTTCCTATTTTAACTAAATAGTTAAATTAGGAAAATTTAGCATTTAAAAACGAAAGTGATGAAAGAGTAAGTTTCAGTTGTTCTATTTTCCGATTATACCCCCTTTGTTTCAAATCTTTTTATCTGAATTCTTAATTAGTTTCATTAGCCTTTCTGATTTAATCTAATATTTTATTACATTTAAACTTGAATACTTGCACCCGGAGGGTGCATATATTTGCTAGTAATAATAATAATAATAATAATAATAATATCATCCAGACAATAGCATAGTTGAAATCAGCTAGAATACTCAGGAGTGTCCTGGCGACCTGAGGAGACTTGTTGTCGCACAAACTCCAG
>CM042163.1:9679848-9692348 GCA_023376005.1 Doryteuthis pealeii
GAGTAGCACAGGGATCTGTGCGGTAAAGTAAGGAACTGATGGTAGGTGTGGCGTTCCACCTCAGACGCCAAAAAAAATCTCCTTGGTCTAGCGCTATTGAAAAGGGGATAGACTCCCTCGCTGACTGGCCGCCCCGACGACTTTACTTTACTTACTTATTACAATGCGAAAGAAGAAAAGGTAGCGAGTATGTTGTTCATTTACCTGTTTTCTTTATTTTTTTTAATGTTTCCTTGATATTTCGGGATTAATATCCCATCTTCAGAAGACATCGGAGTCCATAAAGGGATGTTCACGGCTCTCCGTATTAATCCATGTTAGTGTGGAGGTAGTAAAGTGTGTGTTTCTGTATTTGTTTTTAATGTTTGAACGTATTAATATTCTAACGTGCAGCGTCATATCGTGCTTTGATCCTATATTGTTTTTAAAAGCGCGTGGTGTAATGGTTAAAGTCATGGGAAATGGACTCGTCGCCCCGAGTTCAAATCCTGGATGTGGTAATTGCATTTCACTTAGCGCTAATACCCTTGGGAAAGGTATGAATTCTACTCTCCCTCCAGCTATGGATAAATAGTAGGGCAGACTGGGCTCTTTAACCTTGGTTAGGCAACCGGTATCATGAACAAGACATGGAAACAACACCCTCACCACCCACACACCGAAGAAAATAAAGACGGGTCCTATTTTTATATACACGTGACTGTGGTTTTATTGAAGTCCAGTAGTCGGCTATACAGCATTAATATCCCATCTTCAGAAGCCATCGGAATGCATAAAGGGATGTTCACGGCTCTCCGTATTAATCCATGTTAGTGTGGAGGTAGTAAAGTGTGTGTTACTGTATTATATTTGAATGTATTAATATTCTAACGTGCAGCGTCATATCGTGCTTTGATCATATATTGTTTTTTTTTAATGAACGCTGGGTTTAAAATGTTGTGACGAAATCAAAACGTATAAATTTACTTTTCCATTGTTCATATCTACGATTTGTGGTTGGTTTGTGGGTGTGTAAATATGTTATGAGAGAATTTGGTATGCCCGTGTGTGTGTGTGTGTGTGTGTGTGTGTGTGTGTGTGTTAGTTCTGACACAAAGCCGGAGGTATGGGATACAGATGTAACTCGAGTATCAGAGTTAATAGAGAAATAACAGGAATAAACACAACGCGTATAAAGGTTAGAGAAAAAGGTTTACTTAGTAAAGATACAATGAGAGACGAAGTAATTAGCAATCGATAGGTTGAATTAACAAGTCTCGTGAGATCTCGTTGTTTCTCTCTTCCGAGGTTTCGTCAAACATTATCTATAGGAAAAACAGTCGATTCAGTTTTCATTATTTAGGTACTATTACTATATGATGGTAGGTGTGGCGCTCCACCTCAGACGCCAAAACAATCTCCTTGGTCTAGCGCTATTGAAAAGGGGATAGACTCCCTCGCTGATTGGCTGATACCGACTTTAGGCCGCCCCGACGATTTTACTTTTACTTACTATATGACAGGTACCCAGTGTTACATAATTATGGATCCCTAATATCTTTTTAAGGTAGTATAGAAATCCTTATGGCGATCAGTGCAGCTGATGGCCTTGAGAGTGAGTGACAGCTTTTGACCTCACTCTCACCTTGCGTTCTGGGGATGGAACGTGAGAACGGAAGGCAATAGAAGGCCCTTCCGGTTTAAGGAGTAAGCAACTCAGTAGAGAGTTAGGACTTAGAAGCGAAGCTAGCAAGATGTGAGCTCACTGCGTGATTGTCTGGTCTGGGGTTCTACGAATAAAGTAACATCAAAAGTAAATCGAAGTCTTGTTGTTATTACTAAAAGCTATCAATGACATAAGGCTTCTGATAAGGAACGATCCCCAACAGAGACACGGAATCCCCATATAAGAAAGACCAGACCTGTAGAAGAAGCAAAGCCGGCCAGAAGACTAGATGACCAGAATAAGAAGTATAAGAGAAGTATATAATATATAGATATATAGTGCCGGTAAAGAGGTATGCAACATATACCTATTTAGTACCGTCAAAGAAAAGGCACTACGTAACACCCAGTAAGAATCGGACTCACTAACAATGGTCTGCTAATCCAGTTTGCTAACCATGTCCAGTTATTTGCTGGTCGTATCGAGTGCTGTGAACCGAGTTCAAATCCTAGACAAGGCTGTTTTCGTCTTATTTCGTGCTAATGCCCTCGGAAAAGGCATGAATTATCATTTCTCGCCGGGCTATGGGCAAATAGTAAGACAGACTGGACTCTTTAGCCTTGGTTAGGCAACCAGTCTAGGAGAAGGAAAATTTAAACCAGTTTTACTCCGCTTATATATATCTATCAACTCCTCTGCACAAGCAGGATGCGACCCTAGTTCAATTTCTTAAGCGAGGTTTAACAGGTTTGAATTCAGTTTTCTTTCTTCTAAACTGGTTACCTTGGCAAAGTTAAAGAGACCAGTCTGTCCTACTATTTATCAATAGTTGGAGAGAGAGTAGTTGGATTCATACCTTTCCCAAGAGTATTAGCGTTATGGGAAATGCAGGATTTGAACTCGGATCGACGAGTCCATTTCTTACGACTCGAACCATTACACCACGCGCCTTGAACTTGTATTTCATTCTGTCTGTGGAGGAGGGGTTGGGTAAATACATTGATGTGACACAATGCATCGGTGTAGAATGCAATTGGGAGCATGCAAGTGTGTGTGTATATATATTGGTATAGTAATTAGTTATATAAATAAGTAGTATATGAGATTAAGGCCCTATATAGGTACATATATGTTATACATATATATCCGTGTGTAGTAGGAGACTAGGCACATATAAGTATATATATATATATATATATATATATATATATATGTGTGTGTGTGTGTGTGTGTGTGTGTGTTTGGAGGATATGTGCTTAATTGAAGTCATACCTAATTTTGAAAATTAATTAGTTAATAATTAATGAATTTAGGCGGGCATATACGTTCAAATGTAAGGCTAAACAAATCGAGAAAATTTCTTACATTTGAACATGTATGCCCGCCTAAATTTATTAATTATTAATTAATTGATTTTCAAAATTAGGTATGACTACAATTAAGCACATATCCTCCAAAAGTTGTCGGCTAAAAAGCCATATCAAATAAACACATTGTTTGTTTACTTACTCTCATATATATATATATATATATATATATATATATATATATATATATATATATATATGTATGTATATATTCATATGTGTGTATACATGTATAGATAAGTGTATGTGTGTATGAGTGTCAATAGGAAGTCAGAAAGACCATTAATAACTAGAAATGGAATAGATAAAAAAAGTGATAAAACCATTAGCCAGACCAAATTTAGTAGTTAAAAGAGGACAAACCAACAATAAAGTTTAACCAATTTTTTAGAACAAAGAGATTTGAAATCCCGTGTGAAATCTCGAACGGGGGAGATTAGAAATGAGATTTGAGAAGAGAAAGAGATTTGAAAGTTAGTCAGTTAGAACCGAACAGTGGACGAGAACAGAACACCCTTAGACTTGCCCAGTAGAAGTCAACTTTAGCAGAAGTCCTGACGGAGACGGGGAGGGAGCGTCTCTCCCTCCCCTTCGGTAGTACATAGGAGAAGATGAAATAGCAGCAGATAGAAATGATTGGAGAAGAATGAATACCTCATCTCTGACCATTTTTGGCTGTTCACCTGAATTTGTCTTGTCTTGTTTGTTCTCTCTCTGTTTATTAAGTTCACCTTTCGACAGGGGGGTCCCCAGAGGTGCCTTTGTCATGGACACAGCAGGTGGAGGTCCTAGAGTTAGCTAGCAGACGACACAAGAATACGACCAGAGAAATAGGGTAATTTATGAGGAAGTGCGTCCCGGTCTCCTGCCTCAAAAATTGCTACCCGGTGACTATTAAAATAACGACCCCAGCTACGGTGTTACTTGAAAGAAAACAACTTGGGGGGGGTCTCTTTTTTGTCGTAATTCTTATTTATTTATAGAAATTTGTCATAATTCTTGTTTAATTTGAGGTAGATAGATAGATAGATAGATATCCATTTTCATATCTAAACAGGAATTACGACAAATTACGATAAATAAACAAGAATTACGACAAATTACGATAAATAAACAAGAATTACGACAAATTATGATGAATAAATAAGAATTACGACAAAAAAGAGAAGCCCCCTTCTCTAAAATACATTTAACGTCCTAAGTTGGTTGTTTTCTTTCAAGTAGCTGGGGTCGTTATTTTAATAGTCACCGGGTAGCAATTTTTGAGGCAGGAGACCGGGACGCACTTCCTCATAAATTACCAGAAATAGTCCAGAACGAGAAAAGTTGGAAAGATGAAAAGTGCAGAAAGTAATGCAGTAAAGGACGTGCAGAAGAACCCCCCGGTCCGCCGAAGGTGTTACATAGATTTACAATCCAAATGAGGATAAATTTAAATCATTATCTCTTCATTTACGCTTAAAATGAACAATGTCTAAACTTAGAAGACGGCCATATTGGTTGGTTGGTTGGTTGGTTGGTTGGATTTTACAGCATGTCAACCCTTGTTGGGTTATTTTATGCTGAAGACGTTTTGTTTGATTCATTCTTGATGGACACTATATTTTCTTTTTAAACTCAATTTCTAACACATTTTTAAAAACTCATTTTTTTTTCCTATTCAACCCATATATGGGACGCTAACAGGTTATACTACTCCGGGTCAGAATGGACCTAGGAGCAATTCTCCATAGCTCCAGAATTGGAACTTCACCATCAGATAGAGTTTAACATCATACCCGGGACACTAAGACCCTCAGCCACCGCCTTCTAGCACATATATGATAAAAAGGGTTGGGGATTGCCATAAAGACAATAGAGTTGGGGCGATTGACCAGAGGGGTAAGCAGTCTAAGAGAAGAGAAACTCTGAATTCAAAGCTATTAAACTTCGTTTAAGAAATTGATCTTGTGTCACATCCTGCTCGTGTGGAGGTGTTGGTCCGTTTATTTGTGCCATGTGGATATTTCTTGCAAGAACTCCCAAAGATATTCACACTGGACCCGCTATATTATCTAAACTCAATCCTTAACCGGCACAGTCAGTGCAGAATTCTGCTACAAAAAAAAAAAAAAAAACATCAAAAGTTTCAATTCATCGTTTCAGCGGTTAAAGGGTTATTATTTAAGTACTTGTGTTATTCATGGCTTCGTTTTCTTCAAGAAATCATAGAGAAATATTCGTTGGATTGTGATATCACCAAACAAATGGTGAACACGTGGTTTTTTAAAGAAACAGAACACACGCACACACACACGCACACACACAACAACAACAACAACAACAATAATAACAACAACAACAATAATAACAACAAAGCCAAAAGACATGAGAGACAGAAATTTGGGTTGGGGCCAAAATCTTGTGCACTGAATTCACTTTTATGTTTTTGTTGTTTAATTTACCGAGAAAGCCTGAATATGTCATTGTTTCTTCGGTTTCTGTAAACATGTCTTCTTTCTACTAACTGTAGTGAATTTTCGGAATGAAATATACATTAGGTGTGTGCAAAAGTCCCCAGCTCTATCGTTTTATTATTTTAAACTAGACTGAACACACCATTGAAAACTGGTTTTGGGTTTTTTTTTTAAATCACTTTTATATCCAGTGCTTATTCCGGCTGGGGTTGTAGAATACACCGACTGCATCTCAGCAGAGGGACAAGACCCCCACCCCAATTGGGCCATCTTTTGGTCATGGGTTGCGAACCGTGATGTTTAAGGACGGAATCCTGGTGGATGAGCAGTCCGTGACATGCAACACTCCACTTTGGCTCTTACTTAGGCCAATCAATCAGCTAATCGCGTCAAGCCCTAGCACCTATATGATAGTCCCGACCCTGTTGCTCTTATAGCAAACTCCAGCTCTTTTTATCACATATGTTCTAGAAGGCAGTGTCTGAGAGTCTTATTGTCCTGAACCATTCTGTTTTTATTATAAAGAAAGAAAACGAAGAAAAAAGGACATGCTACACAGAAAAATATATAATTAGAAAGAGAGAAAGAAAGAAAGAAGAGAAAAGATTGAGAAAGGAATAAGTGCACGGAAGCGATAACGCTAATCTGTTTCAATCGCACATAACGAAAAGATGAAAAGAAGAAAAGAAAGAAAAAAACGAATGTGAGTGAGAGAGTGTGAGAGAGAGTGAGAGAGAGAGTTAAATCAAGATTATTATACTTTTTACATATTGAACTATTTCGCAATAGCCCTTAAGTAAACATAGGAAAAACTGTGTGATAATTGAATTATCATACTGTGATATATCCACAGGTCCTGCTAGTCAAGATTATTTTACTTTTTACATATTGAACAATAGGTCTTCAGTAAACATATCAAACGTCGTAATAATTAAATTATCATACTGCGGTATATCCACAGGTCCTGCTAGTTAAAAATAACCCTGGGTAAATTTGCAATACGCATTGAGTCCCACAATAAACAAACAAACAAACAAAAAAAGAACTACAAAGAAGGTCACGTAACGTCTAAAATCAAAAGTGGGAATTGCTCTTAAATATTCATTCTCTTTTTATTCCCGCCATTTCTCTAAAGGCAAAACAAGAATTTGTATGCAAACCAAAAACAACGCAGAACCTCCATTGTCCCATAACCTTTTTCAGGTATTCGGGTCACCATTCCAAAAGACCCCCCCCCCCGTTTTCATGGCCTCTCCCTCAGAACAATGGCAGGGTTACTTGGCGGTGCCAATATCCTCACAAAGTAACATGTGACAACTTGTACTGGATTACATGGTACCAGTGTGGAGCAACAGTAAGTAAAGTCTTAGTTACTTGAAATCATATAACTGTGTACCAACAATTGATTATCATTAAACAGAAATAAGTAAAAAAAAAGTGAAGGTTGGCCTAAAGTCGGTATCAGCCAACCAGCGAGGGAGTCTATCCCCTTTTTACTAGCGCTAGACAAAGGAGATTATTTTAGCGTCTGAGGTGGAGCGCCATCAGCTCCTTACTTTACCGCACAAATCCCTGTGCTAGTCATACGCTGAGTTGGCGAGGGCTGGTATCGAACTAGGAACCTTGTGGTTTCTAGCCGAACGCTCTACCAACTGAGCCCGTTTCAAATCCTTGTTTTATTTCATAAAGAGCTTAATACTCTCGGGGAAAAGTACGAATCCAATTATTATCCTCCCAATTATGGATAAATGTGATGACCGGTTTAGCTCAGTCAGTAGAACGTCTGCCTGGGAACCAGAAGCTTCCTGGTTCAATACCGGCTCTCGTCAACTATGAGTAGCACAAGGATCTGTGCAGTAAAGTGATGAACTGATGGTAGGCGTGGCTCTCGTCCTCAGAAGCTAAAAAACCTTGGTCTAGCGCTAGTGAAAAGGAGATAGACTCCCTCGCTGTGTGGTTGATACCGAATTCAGGTCACCTCGACGACTTTACTTTTTACTTTATGGATAAATATTAGGGCTCTTTAATCTTTAACCTTGGTATGGCAACTGGTCTAGGAGAAGAACAAATCTTGAATTTAAAACAAATTAAACTCCGCTTAAAGATTGTCCTTGTGACGGAGGAGTTGAGTAAATACATTCATTCTTGGCGGTGCCAATATCTTCACCAAGTAACACGTGACAGCTTGTACTGGATTACATGGTACCAGTGTGGAGGTACGTTTGGAATAACGTTTATAGTCGTGGGAAATGGAATCGACAACCCGAGTTCAAATCCTGAACGAAGCTGTTTGTGTTTCACTTTTCACTAATTCTCTTGAGAATGGCATTAACCCAACCCCCTAAAAAAAAAAAAATAAATAAATAAATGGTTAAATAGTCGGGCACGTTGGGTCCCTTAGTTGGTTAAGCAACTAGTCTTGGAAAAGAAAAACTGAATTCAAACCATCTGAACACTGCTTAAAAATTAACCGTAACTGACAGAGGGGTTGGGTAAATACATACATGGTGCCAGTTGCAAGGATCGATCTCTGATTTGATTCAGTTCGGTAAGGCTGCCACACCGTCACATTGTTAGGTAGTTTGAATTCAGAGCTTTCTTCTCCAGATCAGTTTCCCTACCCACAAGTCTAAAAAGCCCCATCTACCCTACTATTTATCCACAGAAGAAATGATTTTATGCCTTTCAAAAAAAAAAGCAAAAAAAAAGCATTAGCGTGATGTGAAACGCAAGTATCTACATCCTATATTTTAACTCGGGTCGCCGACCGCCCCGCCGACGTGACTTAGAATTCGCTGACTGTATTCCCTACAGAAGGGTATGCCCCCCTGCCCCCCCCCCCAAAAAAAAGTTGTGTCATGGGTAGTATTCTAAACTGAATCTGGTGGTGAGACTCCAGTTTTGGAGATCTGTGGAGTATGAAGTACCCCTTCATTGTTATTACTCCATGATTCACTCTGACCCATCTATCCGTTAGGATCTCATCTATGAGTCAAATAGAACTGTTTCAGAATTATTCGTATTTAAATGTTTTGTGTCGTGGGTAAGGCGGCCAAGTTTACACACCAAGAGAAGTAAGAGATATGTAAAATGAATAAGACGCAAATCAAGGGTTTCGTAGTAATATATTTATTCGCTCATATGTATATATATACTAACTAACTTCTAATCTCGTCTGTCTAACAGCTATTTATGAGACAGACGCAACCATTATTCTATGGTATAGAGGGGAGGTAGCTAATCCTATACAACAAATTGAAATACTTGATACCAAATGATTTTAAAGTATTTCTCTTGTTTACATTTAAAATATAATTTTTTAAATGTATTCCTAAACGTTTTGAAATATATCTTTTTCAAAAACATTTTGTATATATGACAAAAACTTAAATTCAATTGCTTGTTGTATTAAAGTGGTAAAAATAAATTCGTTTAGTTTATTTTATTTTTTACCCCTAAAAAACTATTAAACTTCCTTATTTATTTAGCTCTGTCGGCTGGGACTGTATAATATGCCGACTGCACCTAAAGTATTTGTATTAAGAATTTTTGGTTGATGAAGAAATATCAAATTCTTTTAATTGGAAAAAAGTATTTGGCCAATTTTCTTTTTCTATTAACTTTTACTGTAACTGTTACGGCATTCACCCTGGGTCGATTGACCCGGCCCCACTCAACGGATTCACTGTATCCTGAATGAATGCACACTCCATGCACGACGACCCAATGCAATTGAAGACATGAGTGTCAGCCATTTGCGTTTCCATTGACGAGCTCCATAATGGCCTGGGCCCGGGATCAACTCGGTATCTTGCTTGATAGTTTTGAGCCATTTTTGTGTGGTGGGTAAGGCGGCCAATTTACTCACTCACAAAGAGAAATAAGAGATATGTAAAATGAATAAGATGCAAGTCAAGGGCTTCGTAGTAGTATATTTATTCGCTCATATATCATCATCATCATCATCATCATCATCATCCTGTCGCGCTGGCAGCGCGGATATCCATAACAATCTCTCGTCATCCTTCCCTATCATTCATTGGCCCCAGCAGGTCCTATGCGCAGCATCCAGTATCCGCACAGAGCTGATCTATGTACGTCTTTGCTGGGCGACCCACTCTGGCGCGCCCATGTGTTGGCTTCCACAGAAGAACGTCAATTATGAGTTCATCCTTGCTTCTCCAGCAGTGCCCAACGTGCCTTGTTCGCCTCATACGGATGGTTTGTGTAATATGGGGCAGATGGCCATAAAGTTGTTTTTCCGTGGGGGTGTTGTTTCCACGTCTTGTTTAATATTGCACGCAGCATTTTCGTGTAAGTCCCATCTAGCTTATTCCCCAGGCGCTTCGTCAGAGTCCAGGTAGTGCAGCCGTACAGTAACACCGCTCATATATACACATACTAAATAACTCACTAACTCCTCGTCTCGTCTGTCTAACAGCTATTTATCAGACAGAGGTAACCATTATTTCATGGTATAGAGGAGAGGTAGCTAATCCTATGCAACAAATTGAAATACCTGATACCATATAAAGTATTTGTATTAAGAATAGTTACTTTAAGCTATAATTATTTACTAAGAGTTCTCAGTCGGTAGAGCACCCGCCTATGAATCGCAAGGTTCCGATTTCGATACAGGTCCCTGTCAATTCAAGTAGTACAGATTAGGTAATTTAATCTGTGCGGTAAAGTGGCGCTCCACCCCGGAAAAAAAACAATCTCCCAGGTCTACTGCTAGTGAAAAGGAGGTAGACTCCCTTACTGTTCGGGTGATACCGACATTAGGCCACTCAGCCAGCTTTTAAAAAAAACTATTAGTTACTTGAAATCGTATGTGTACCAACAATTGATTATCATTAAACAGAAATAAGTAAATTGATTATCATTAAACAGAAATAAGTAATAAAAAAAGTGAAGTCGCCGGGGTGGCCTAAAGTCGGTATCAGCCAATCAGCGAGGGAGTCTATCCCCTTTTCACTAGCGCTAGACCAAGGAGATTATTTTTGCGTCTGAGGTGGAGCGCCATACCTACCATACAGCTCCTTACTTTACCGCACAGATCCCTGTGCTACTCATACGCTGAGTTGGCGAGTGCCGGTATTGAACCAGAAAGTTTCTGGTTCCCAGGCAGACGCTCTAGCGACTGAGTTGGCGAGGGCCGGTATCGAACTAGGAACCTTGTGGTTTTATAGCCGAACGCTCTACCGACTGAGCTGAAACCATTTGATTATTAAAGAATGTGAATATAAGCGTACAATGAACGTAATTCCCTAACCCCTGGGCATAAAACAACCCTAGATGGGTTGACATGCAGTTAAAATCGATCAGCCAATCAATCTCCTTTTCCTACGACAATAACCGTTGCGCCACTTGTACCTCATTTTACAGTCAGCCTTTATTTTGATGGCCTACTTTAAAGGTTGAATGCATTTTGTTTTTGTTTTTGTATTTGTGCACGTAAACAGATGACGTCGTTCTTTATAGAGGAGATAAACAGATCGGAGACATATGTATATATATCAACACCCCCCCCCCTTACAAGATTAGGCACCTCCCACGGAAGGAGCGTTTTCGAAAACCTATCGTTAGTGCAGGGAGTTTGATCGCCCTTTTATGCTCTTCAGTGAATGTCTTGTGTCAGACTATACAGAGCTTTTATATATATACTAGCAAAAGTACCAGGTCCATGACCGGATTTAAAAAAAATAGTAACACCAGAGAGGGAGGGAGAAAGAGAAAACAGGAGTTAGAGAATATGATTTATCGAATTAAAAAAAAGAGAGGAAAATGATTAATCAAATTTTTAAAATAGCTGATAATTCGTATAGTACAATGTTTGTTTAATTTAAGTAATTATTTCTCTTCTTGTTTACATTTAAAATATCATTTTTTAAATGTATTCCTAAACGTTTTGAAATATATCTTTTTCAAAAACGTTTTGTATATATGACAAAAACTTAAATTCAATTGCTTGTTGTATTAAAGTGGTAAAAATAAATTCGTTTAGTTTATTTTATTTTTTACCCCTAAAAAACTATTAAACTTCCTTATTCATTTAGGTCTGTCGGCTGGGACTATAATATGCCGACTGCACCTCCGTTGAGGAGTAAGAATTAAATATTTACAATTGTCCGCATTCCATTTTTTTTTTGTTTATAAAAGTGTTTTATTTATTCATTTATAAAACTCTTTTGTACATACGAATTCATCAGTTTAATAGCAAGCAGCGTGGCTGTCCAAAGCCAATTTTAATTTTTTTTTAACTCGCTGATTCGATCGATAAAAACATATACAAATTACATATTTAGAAAGATTATTTTCTTTTCTTTCTAACCATATAAATATTTTAAAGATTGGACCATAGATAGGCGAGAGATTCCGAGCTGAACGGTATAGACTGTCATTTTGTCAACAAAAGTTTTGTTCAATAAATTGCTGGTATCACTATAATAGCAAGCAGTGAGGCTGTCCGAAGCCAAATTTTTGGCAAATCCTCGTGGGATGCCCCATTTAAATCCCTATGTAAAAAAATAGACCTTGCATTGATCCAGCTACTCTGAAAAGACATTTTAATGTCTACTATCTAAAATATCAAATGAAAAAAAAATCCATGCTGTTATCATTTAAATTTTATTTTTTAATTATCTTCACGAATATAAATCAAATCTCTTATTTTTGCTCAAAAAAGTTAGTGTGGACATGGAGTCAATACCTGGTCACTGACATTTTTTTCGCCTATACGATCTTCAGACCAAATGGGAAAATTTGTTTATCAGTTTGCTTAAACCTGCAGGGGTGCAACTGGATTTTGATTGGTCAGTTTTTATGTGAATCACTTTACTTTTTATGTGTATTAAGGGGTTTACCGGATACAGTTGTTTATTTAAGGTAAGGGGTCTGTGTGTGTGTGTATATATATATATATATATAGCAAATATATGCACCCTCCGGGTGCAAGTATTCAAGTTTTAATGGAATAAAATATCGTATTAAATTAGAAAGGCTAATGAAACTAAATAAGAATGCAGATAA
>CM042163.1:9694848-9816715 GCA_023376005.1 Doryteuthis pealeii
CCCTGTGCGTGATTTGAATCCGGACTGCCAAGCTGACAGGCCGATCCCATAACCCCAACACTAAACGAACTTCTTTAATTTTCAAAATTAGGTACGACTCCAATTAAACACTTATTCTCCAAAAAATTATCGGCAAAAAGCCATTCTAAACAAACCTTTATATATATATATATATATATATATATATATATATATATAAGTGTGGCATAAGTAACGCCCTTTACTTATGCCGCACCCTATATATATAGGCTAATTTTATATATATATACATATAGTTCTCGAAAGTTTATTTATCTTTACATATTTTTTAGTAATACTTAGCTTAACATTTAAATGTGAAATACTATGTACTGCAATGATGTTACGATGTTTTAATGCTAAACAAACATCTCTCTATAAAAAAGTTTTTTCAAAATTACAATAACAAGTAAATGTAGAAAACGATAATAAAATTTTAAAAGTAAAAATACGAGGTAGTTGAATAACTTATATGAAGTTTAGTGTTTAAACATTAAACAAACATAAAATAAGCATCTTATTATAATGGAGATTATGTGTTTGTTTGTCTGTAACCGAAACTATATCACTAGTCAAGTCACTATCCATTTAGTTATTATACATCACATTCTCCATGAACCATTTTTATTTAAGCCTCAATTATTAATAAAATTGTTTTTCATTATTAATACAGCTGGTCATATCTACGTACTAATAACATGCAATTGTATTTTTATGTACAACAAAAAGCGGTTTACTGTGTGAACGGGAAGGCTAATTTGCATATTGATACTTAAAATTTGATTTTAATAAATATGTGCTTAGTATTGTTGATTTCTAATTATTTGATTTTATCTTAATGAATATGAGCAAAAATCTCGGAGATAAATCTTAAAAGAAATCAATTAATAAAAAGAAATAACTGTAATTTTATTTTTTACTTCCTAATTTAACTAAATAGTTAAATTAGAAAAGTTTAGCAAGGAAAGACGGGGATGATGGAAGATGTTGCTACAGCTATTCTATTTTTCGATTATACCCCTCTCTGTTTCAAATCATTTTATCTGCATTCTTATTTAGTTTATTTAGATTTTCTAATTTAATATGATATTTTATGACATTATTACTTGCACCCAGAGGGTGCATATATTTGCTAGTGATTCTAATGTATGTAACTTGAATAAGAAAATTTGTTATTTAATAAAGAATATAATCTTATTATAATGGAGATTGTGAGTTTTTCTGTCTGTAACCGAAACTATCACAATTCCCTTTGTTATTTACATCACATTCTCCATTATTTTATTATTTATTTAAAACCCAATTATTAATAAAATTGTTTTACATTATTAAGGCTGTTGACCATATCTACATACTAATAACATGCAATTGTATTTATATATACAACAAAATAGCGGATTACAGTGTGAATGGTAAGGCTAATTTGCATTTTGATATTAAAAATTTGATTTTAATAAATATATGCTTGGTATTATTGATTTCTAATTGTTTGGTTTCATCTTATTGAATATGAGCAAAAATCTCAGGAATAAATCTTAAAAGAAATCCATTAACAAGAAGAAATAACTGTAATATTATTCTTTACTTTCTATCTTAACTAAATAGTTAAATTAGGAACATTTAACAAAGACAGACGGGAGTAATGTAAAATGATGGAAGAGTTAGTTTCAAAGTTGTTCTATTTTTCAATCATACCCCCTCTGTTCAAAATCTTTTTATCTGCATTCTTATTCAGTTTCATCAGCCATTCTGATTTAATATATTTTATTATATTAAAACTTAAATACTAGCACCCGGAGGGTGCATATATTTGCTAGTTCTAATAATAGATAGACAGATTTTTTTTAAAAATTAAGTCACCACTTCCCTTTTTTTTTTTTTTTTCTTTTTTCTTTTTTACTTTCTAGTAAGATAAATATTCTTTCGACAAATATTTCCCTGTGAAATTTCCCCCCCCCCGCCTATATTTAACACAATGAAATTTGCATAAAAATTAATATTATCTTGAAAAACATTTTTCCATTCAAAAGAAGAAACATTAAACAAACACCTGATGATTTTTTTTTTTAAATTTCAGTTTACGGAAATAATGAAAATTATGATTGAAAAACAATGTTTTCATTTTTGCACCGTTAAATCAACTGAAATTTAGCGTAGCCAAAAATAAAGTTACTATAAGAGGATGTTTAAAAAATTCTATGAAAAATCAATTAATGGTCCGATTTTCACGAAAATTTCCATATAGATTTAATCTTAATTTACCTTTGGATGTAAATATGTCTGAAAACACTTTCTGGTGTTCCTAATTTTTTTTAGTCCGGTCATGGACCGGGTACTTTAGCTAGTCCTGTATATATATGTATATACTTTAATGTGCATATTTCTATCCATTCCATTGGTATAAAGACACGTGAGTGTAGAACAAAAAATCTACAGATTAACTTGACGCCATGACAGTTGGACGAGGCGGGAATAGGTCACATGACTAAATATGTGCCAATACGCGTCTAACTTTGGCCAATTTTTTGGTGCTATCAAAGAAGACGAAAAACGAAGCTGTGCCAGAAATGAATTATTCTGGTAATTACAGTAATTTACAATTAAACTTAACTTTTTTTTATGTTTGCTTGGTGTGATGGTAGGGGGCAAGGACGTGGTGGTGCTGGCAAAATGAAAGAAAAAGTCAAGCTCTGGGGGCGGGGGTTAAGAATTTAAAAAGCAGAAAATAATTAAGAAGAGGTGAAAAGTTGGAAGAATTTAAGAGAAAGATTTTTTTAAAAGATTAACGAGTTTCTTTTATTTTAGAATCATAGATTTTAAAAGTACACGAGGTACTGCGATCGAGAAGAATTGGAAGAATGTGTAGCAGCTAAGCTTATCTAGAGAAGGTTGTTTACCTTGAAAATCAGCGTTTGAAAACTGAACGTTACGCAATCATACTGTCATTTCTATGGTATATAGCTCATAATATATATATATATATATATATATATATATATATATATATATATATTAAGAAATTTCTTAATATTGTCGGATTTATTTCCATATTTACTCCCATATATATATATATATATATATATATATATATATATATATATAATGGCAATGACTTACCGGTAAAAATATTAGGTTAATCTCAATATTTGGTTGATACAAGTATTAATCGGATAAGTCAGTGTTATAACAAATATAAAGTGCCCAATACGTTAGTAGAGTAGAGCCGATTTAGTATTACAGTTTGTATAGAAATAACCTACTCAAGTTTCACCATAAAGCGTTAACTGTAATTAATCAATACCTTGATTAATTCAGCCGATCTGACCCTGAAGATCCTTATGGCGAAACTCGAATAGGTTATTTCTACACACAGTGTAATACTATATATATATATATATATATATATATATATATATATATATATATTATATAACCAGGTTAGTTGGGAATAGTTTTAAGCAGGGCCTTTGTTAATATCGAAATATCAAAATAGGTACAGTCCATATTGAGAGCTCAGTGTACAATAATTGGGGAATTAGATAGAGAGTAATACATTTGGCAAATAAAAGGCTTAAATATCAGTCATATTAAGAATTATAAATTTATTTCCCCCGATATTAGTTGGCTTCATCAGACTGTGAATCCCACGGAAATATCGTGGGATTCACAGTCTGATGAAGCCGGTTAATGGCTTATAAATGATGAACTAAAGAAATAGATATAAACAGAATAAAATGGACAAATATAAACAGACTGAAAAATGACAGACCGATATATATATATATATATATATATATATATATATATATATATATATATATATATATATATATATATATATATATATATATATATATATATATATATATATATATATATATATATATATATATATATATATATATATATATATATATATATATATATATATATATATATATATATATAGTGGAATGTTAACCTACTCTAAAACAAATCATAAAATCTAAGAAGTCCGTTTAGTGTAGAGGTTATGAGATCGGCCTGTCAGCTTGGCAGTCCGGTTTCAAATCACGCACAGGGCGGTCTTCCGATCTATAGCTCTGCTGATGAGGCCTAATAGGCCGAAATGTACATACAGAGATTGATTTTTCTCGATTTGTTTAGCCATACATTTAATAGGTATTCCCGCCTAATTCATTATTAATTAATTAATTTTCAAAATTAGGTACGACTCCAATTAAGCACTTATTCTCCCAAAAATTATCGGCAAAAAGCCATTCAAAACAAACCGTGTTTACATATATATATATATATATATATATATATATATATATCAAACTTATTGGTAAACCCTTGCGGTAAGAAAAAACCCGGCAAATAATTTGATTGTAAAAATACACTACCAAACTTCACCTGGGGGAAAAATGAAAAAAAAAAAAAGACCAAGAGGGTCGTACCAAACGAAAATAATCAGTTAATACTATAACAATAATATTGGCCAGAAGAAATATATATATATATATATATATATATATATATATATATATATATATATATAAACCGCTAGGATTATCTAAAGCTAGAAGTAAAAAGTGCTCAATACCTAAGTAGAGCAAATAATAATGTTAAACCTAATGAGTCAGATATACCTACTAACAGTTTCGCTTAGTAGTTCATCAAGGCAAAAATCTGACTGCTACTAAGCGAAACTGTTAGTAGGTATATCTGACTCATTAGGCTTAACTATAATATATATATATATATATATATATATATATATATAGTTTTTTTCCGTAGTTAGGGTCTTTCCATGTGTGGTTTAACCAAGCTGATGCATCTAATTTTTTATTTTATCTAATTTTTTATTTTATTTTATTGTTTATTTCTATATCATTTTGTTATCTGTATTTTTCTCTTTCTTCTTCTCTTCGTCTCCCTTTTTTTAATTTTTTAATTTTTTAATTTTTTTAATTATTTTAATTTTTTTAAAATATTTTTGGCCTTGAAATTCTGCTCATTTTGTATATACACTCTTACAACTATTTCTCCAAGGAATATGCCCCAAGCTAAGCCACACCTCATCCAAAACATAGACCTCCCTGCCTCATCCAAAGAAAATAACCCCACCCATTCCAAAATAAGACACCAACCCTCCCTCCCCTAAATTGATAGATATAAAAGAGATGTTACTTTGGGAAATTCTCAGTAAGAGTCATCTTCTTGTGATTACCTGAAGATGCCGTATTAATACGGTTGAAATAAATTATTGTAATGAAACAAGTTTAGAGTTTTTCTTCATTTACTAAATATATATATATATATATATATATATATGTATTAATGACCCCTACTTAAGTTTAATGAAAACATTAGATCATTTTTGAAATAAGTTAATCTACTTTTTTATTTATATAATCAAAATAAGTTTACTGACATGAAAAATACTTAATTATTATAATAATCCACATTAATGAGATGGATGTGCTTGATGAGCCGCGGCAAGACTATTGATATTAGGTTGAAAATTGGTAAGCTTAAGTCTTAAATCAACACGGTTCTCCAGATTTAATTTATTGCGCTGTTTTGTCAAAATTATGTTAGCATGACTAAAATCAGCTTCAACCATATACGACGTTGGGAAAGCAAATAAGAAAGGCTCAGCTGCTGCCTTGAGCTTGGGGTACTTTGTAGCAATATTCACTGATGTTTCCTCTTTTAAACAAGACTTTAGCTTCGAGATCTACACTCATTTCAACAAGTTCATCTTCTAAATTTATTGACAACAATCAATTTAAAGTTTCATGTAATTAAAACAAAATATTGATAAATAACAGTTAGCATCTAAATAAATATTCTAGCTATTTGATGTCTGGTTCAATTTTTCCTTAGCATAAGTGGACCTCCATTTGATCCTCCTATATTTAATCGACCACCAGAGAGCTCTCATCGACCCCAAGGGGTCGATATCGACCTCTTTGGGGACCCCTGGTCTAGATAAATCAGAATACTGGTAAAATGAAATCAATCTGCTGCTAACATAGAAAAAAATTGATAATATTCCAACACTTAAAAAATCAATTCACTTTTTTGCACACATACACACGAAATGAAATTCGTTGGAAAAAGCGGAGAATTTTTGAAATGTTCGAAAGAGAACTAAAGCCGAAAAATCAAAAATTAATCAGCACCCGAGATTACATCATTAACGGTTCTTTATCGGTTGCATCTGAAAATGAACTTAAAAAAAGTTCTCTTTCGAACATTCGCTTTTTCCAACGAATTTCATTTTGAATAAGGATTCACTCTGATGAAGGTCGAATTTTCTTTGTGTGCGGAACACTTCTACATTTTTCTATTATTATTATTTCATTTCATTTGTTTATTTAAAAATAATAATAGTTTAGATATTGTACACATGGATAAACTCCTGACCGAAACACGTGTAAGTGATATTGATTAAAATTATCCTTTATTATCCTTTCTATACTTTCTTTCCTTTATTCATTCTTTCAACACACACACACACACACACACACACACACACACACACACACACACATATATATATATATATATATATATATATATATATATATGAACTTTGAACTTCCTGTATTTTTTAAAGAAACGGATACTAATTCGAAAATATCTTTGTATTAATAAAATAAGTTCCTATTTCCCCGTGTGATCTTTGAATTATCTTATGTACTTCCCTAAAAACTTAGTTTACATACTTTATCTATTTCAATAAACATCCCTTTTTTTAGATTGCATCTGGTAAATTATTAGGGTGAGTCAAAAGTGTTGCAACATTTTGGTAACATCAATCACATATTCGGCATCTATGAATTCTTTTGAAGAGGTCGTGAAAAGGGAATTACACTGGACTGTGAGATGCCGAACTCGCCTGATACTCCCCGATCGCTACTCGGTGGATTTGCATCTCTGGTTTGGAGCACAGCCCCGGGATTCACGCTTTTAGGCCTACCTGACATTGTTTGATTGCCAAGGTTCTTGAAACCCGGGTGAAATTTCTTGAACCATTTGTCATTACGGAACAAAAATATTACAAAGATATTGAACGTGGGTTCCGAGGTCGTGCTTTTTGGGGTTTGTCATAAGGGCAATAGGGTCAGGACAATCATATAGGTGCTAGGTTTTGACGTGACCAGCCGATTGATCGGAGGAGGCCTCTTTGACCGCCAATCTAGCCTAAGTAAGAGCCAAAGTGGGTTGCTGCATGTCATGGAGAGTTCAGCCACCAGGATTACGTCCCTAAGCATCACCGGTCGCCACCCACGGTCAACAGGTGGCCACATTCGGGGAGAGGGGTCTTACCCCTATGCAGAGGTGTAGTTAGTGTATTCTAAAGCCCTAGCCGACAGGGCTCTTGTGATAAATTTCCACATTCGTATTTCTTTTAATGTCTTCAACGTTCTCAAATCTTTAGACGTAAGATGAATTTTCTGCTTAGGAAAAGTTACACTTAGCTGAGGGTCTGGCTAAGGGTCTGGTGATTATCAGGGGTGCTGCATTTTTCTAATCATGGTTTCATTTAAAACTCCTGTTCAAACCCATTAACCACGGGTAGGATGTAACACAAGTATGGGGTCTCCATTGAGGATTGTAATTATTTGGTTTGGATTTTTTTTTACGGCATATCAACCTCGGTGTGTCATTTAATGCCGATAAAGTTTTGAAATAAATTCATTCTTAATGGATACTCAATTTTGTTTATAAATTCATGTTTACTATTTAACCCATAGATGGGACCCTAACAGGTACTACCACTTCGGGTCAGAGTGGACCAGGGAGCAATGGTGATGAAGGGGTGCTCCACATTTCCCAGCCCTCCAAAACTGGAACCTCATCATCAGTTAAAGTTTAATGTCATACCAGGACATGAAGATCCTCAGCCACCGCCTTCTAGCATCCATATAATAAAAATGGCTTGAGGCTTGCCATAAGGGCAATAGGGTTGGGGCAATCATATAGGTGCTAGCGCTTGATGTGACCAGCCGATTGATCGGAGGGGGCCTCTCCGACCGCCCGTCTAGCCTAAGTAAGGGTTTAAGTGAAGTTTTTCGGGCCATGTCTAAATTATTATTCAGTAGTAATAATAATAATAATTTTTTTTGTATGTAGGTTAGTGAAATTTCACATGATATTTCTGATAAGAATCTTCTCATATTGCAATTTTAATTTTTATAATATGAAGACAAATGACACCGGCAACAAAACAAAACACTTGACAACCCCATCATTTGGCACACTCCTTAAATATTGTTCAATATTAGCTATGAATATGATATAAAATATTTTCATTTTAACAGCATTGTGTGTTTTCATACACTTTATATATATATTATATATATATATATATATATATATATATATATATATATATATATATGTGTGTGTGTGTGTGTGTGTGCATTTTATCGGTTTTGAAAATAAAAACCTTACATTAGTTTTAAAAGCTTCACATTATCTAAAATAATAACAAATACCGTCCATAACTTTTTTACTTGTAAAAAAACAAAATATAATAAATAATTAATCATTTATGAAATACAAAATATAAAAAATAATTAATCATAAAAATTCCTTTTCTAAAAATCTTTTGAATACCAACCGTCACAATACCCATCCCCTTTTGAATAAGTTAAATCGTCTTATTGTCAACATCTCAAAATCCGCTACAATAAAGAGTTGACCGACAAAAAAGTTATACACATCGTCATGACCGACAAAAATATGGCGCGAATGCCCACATTGGTGAATAATGTAACAACTTTCGTTCTTTTTTTCAAAATTAAGGTTTTTTGTTTTTGAACTGATTTGTCATTTATCTCCGACCACAAACACCACGGAGTTAATGAGCTCTGATGATGATTTTTGTAAAATCGAAATATTGATCAATATCAGCTATGATTATATTATAAATTGTTTTCTCTTTAACAGCATTGTGTGATGTTTTCATTCCACCTTTTTCATACTCATATATATATATATATATATATATATATATATATATATATATACTAGCAGCGGCTACCCGGCTAAGCCCGGGTAGAGGAGATAAAACATGGTTTAATAATCGTTTGCAGATCTATTACTACTGAATACCGAGTTTGGTCTCGAAGGATGACCCATAAAAATCAACACGTAAAAACGAACTTAATTTAATCCTGCCTGGTGGGAGGTCAGGGAATTTTCTTTTCGTCAGATTTGAGGGGATGACATCATATGGCAAAACTTGCGAATCGGTCGGAAAATTAAAACATATACAGGTGACCTAGAAAAAACAGAACCCAAATTATTTATTTATTTTCCAATTAAACTAACCCTAAACCCCACCCTAACCCTAACCCCTAAAAAACCCTAGTTAAACAGTTTTATTACAAAATTTGTGGGTTCTGTTTATTTTTTTTCTGGGTCACCCTGCATCACCGAAAACAATCGCAGTAATTTAAACTTGGGAATCTAAAATTTCCGGATTGGGAGTCCGGATTCATTGCGAAATGTTTTTAATTGTTTTTTTGTTTTTTTTAATGTTTCGCTCATGGAGTTGGTCCGATTTCAAAATGGTGTAATATTTTTTGGCTACGATCTCTAGGATTGGTTTGGTTTGTTTTGTTTTACGGCATTGGGTCATTTAATGCTGATAAAGTTTTGAAATAAATCAATTCTTAATGGATAATACAATTTTTTATAAAATACATTTTTCTATTTAACCCATAGATGGGACCCTAACAGGTACTACCACTCCGGGTCAGAGTGGACCAGGGAGCAATGGTGATGAAGGGGTGCTCCACATTCCCCAAACCTCCAAAACTGGAACCTCACCATCAGTTAGAGTTTAACGTCATTCCCAGGACATGTAAACCCGCAGCCACCGCCTTCTAGCACCCATATGATAAAAAGGGGTTGGGGCTTGCCATAAGGGCAATAGGGTTGGGAAAATCATATAGGTGCTAGGGCTTGACGTGACCAGCCGATTGATCGGAGGGGGCCTCTCCGACCGCCCGTCTAGCCCAAGATAGGGCCAAAGTGGAGTATTGCATGTCATGAACTGCTCATCCACCTGGGCTCTATCCTTAAGCATCACGGGTCGCCACCCACGGCCAACAGGGGGCCCCATTGGGGGAGTCTTATCCCTCTGCAGAGGTGCAGTCGGTACATTCTAACGCCCCAGCCGACAGGGCGGGATCTCTAGGAGTAAAGTTTATAAAATGTGACACACTGACATACTGACACAATGATAATCTTATTTATTGTTAGATTGAGATAGACAAATAATTTTCAACGCGCGTTTTTTTAAATAAAAACATACAAAGCTTCCTTTTCGTCAATGGAAATTTGTGGAGAAAAATAAGAAAAGAAAAAAAAAAAAACGAAAACGATTGGAATCTTTTTTTTTTTAGAAATTACATTATCTGAAGTTCTAATGGTACAAATGCACAATAGCACGCAAGAGATAATATCATCAGAATCACATTTTACGTATAAATAGCATTAGATGTAGGAAACTCCCGAATTAGCCTGACCATAACCCTAACACTGACCCTAACACTAGAATCTCAAAGGTTTCAGGTATTTCCGTGAAATGTAATGCATTTTGTACGTAAGTAAAGTCGTCGGGTAGACAAAAGTCGGTATCAGCCAATCAGCGAGGGAGTCTATCCCCTTTTCACTAGCGCTAGACCAAGGAGATTGTTTTTGCGTCTTAGGTGGAGCGTAACACCTCCAATCAACTCCTTACTTTGCCGCACAGATCCCTGTGCTACTCATACGCTGAGTTGGCGAGGGCCGGTATCGAAATAGGAACCTTGTGGTTTCTAGCCGAACGCTCTAACAACTGAACTAACCCGGCCCATGTTTTATATGTAATCTAATGATATTATCTCTTGCGCGCCATTCTACATTAGTACCGTTCTAACAAATAATTGTTTTATCGTTTCATTTTGAAAAAGAACAAGATACTCACCAAAATGGCTGTTGTCTGCATGATGACCAGAAACCAAAAACGATCGAGTTTTTCTCCGTTTCGCGGATTCTAATGACAAAATGTTCGTTTAAATTTCAATCACGATCCACTCAGCTCTAATTCCGTATTGGAAGTCTTTCTGTTATACTTATAATCATTTACTAAGTTTTGTGGTGGGGATCATAGGGTAACGGTTATCAGCATAGAAAATAGACACAACGACCTGAGTTCAAATCCTGGACGACGCTGTTTGCATTTCAAATCACGCTAATATCCTTCGAAAATACTGGGCTCTTTAACCTTGGTATGCCGACCGGTCTAGGAGAAGGAAAACTCTGAATTCAAACCAGTTGCTCTCCGCTTTTAAAAAATCATCTTGTGTTACATCCTATTCGTGACGCAGGGATTGAGTAAATACATACCAAGCTAGTTAGGCACACGAACAGAAGTACGGAGCGCTTAGTGAGGACCTAACCCACTGCTCGCTAGAAATTGCTTTCTGAGACAAGTAAGCTCGCATCTATATCATGACTAGGTGTTTACTATCTGTTTAGGGCATATTCGTTAAATTAAATACTGCTCAACCCACTTCTGTTTTATGACAAATAAAAATTAAATGATGTTTGTTTTTTTTAATGATTCATGTCCTTTTTATTACCCAACCTTTTTTTTTCTTTATCTTTTTGTTCCATTTATTGAAATTCTCTTTTCTCCAAGGAAGAGCAATAAAACTATATAATACATTTAAAAAATATTACCCGTCTTTCAGTCAACACTATGATCAATAAAAATAAAAAGGAAAAGGCTTTTGAGTTCTAAACAAATATTAGCCAGAGGCAGGTCTGTGGTTGAAAAGCTCACACACCCAAATTGTTCGATCATGTCCGTGCACATATATATTTTTTCATTTCTTTTCTTTTGGAAAGTCCATCGCAGACGACGATGACGTCACTCCATATCTTCAACAGTTGTGGTGGCTCATTAGTTCAATTCTGGACTTACAGTTGCGGTCACACACATTGCAGGGGAAATTCCCATCTACATTTGGTTGTTCATGACGACGAAGACGACGCCGCCGCTCTGCAGTGCTGTTTATCTCATTATTGAGCTGCTTAGTTCCTAAGCGTCTCGCCAACCCTGTCAGTTGGAGACTAGATCTTTCACGCTTGAAGGTGTGATGTTACATTTCTTCAGTGTTGTCTTTATATATATATATATATATATATATATATATATATATATATATATAGTTTTCATTATTCACTGGTACCCCAACAAGCCAGTTGGGCATAAGGACCATTAACGTTGTATTTACCTCGTACCCCACTTGTACGGGTTAGGGACAAGGCCCTATTAACGTGGGACCACCCACAAACCGAAGCTCATGGGTGGCAGGTGAAAAATTGCGTCGATCCCGTCGGCATTCCCCCTCAAGGGGGCGCCTGAGGCGCTGGGCAATAAACCCAGCCCTGCCCCTTTAAATCGAGGGGCAGGTGTTGCCTGGGGGGATGCCTCCCTGAGATCGACGCCGTTAATTATAGCAATCCCTCCCCCGAGGAGGACCATTAACGTGGGGGACCACGGACAAACCGAAGCTAATGCATGGCCAGTGAAAAAATTGTGTCTATTGAGGCAATAAACCCAGCTCTGCTCCTTTAAATCAAGGTGGCAGGTATTGCCTGGTATCACGCCGTTATTAAATTCCTTACCGATCCAATGGCATAAGCCACTTGAGACAAGACCCAAGGGTCAGGTAAGTAAATACGTATATATTAATACTCGTGTTCCTTAATTGTACGACCGCTATCATCTTGCAACACCCTCTGGTTAAAAATCAGACCGTCCAAATCGTCCAAGATGAAATGCAGAAATGTAAATCCTGATTATCTGCCGTTGCTTATCCGCCAAATTCTTATTTCTTATCACCTCAGCTAAATAATGGACCATTTCGTTTTTATTAAAAATAAAGAAATAGAAGAAAAAGGATATGCTATACAGAAAAAATATAACAAGAAAGGAAGAAAGAAAGAAAGAAAGAAAGAAGTTGGGGAAAGATAGTGAGAGGGGTGAGCTTGCGGAAGCGATAACGCTAATCTGTTTGAATTGAACATAATGAAAAGATGAAAATAACGATAGAAAGAAAAAAAAGTGAGAGTTAAATCAAAATTATTATACTTTTTACATATTGAATTATTTTGCAATTGCTCTAAAGTAACCATATCAAATGTTGTAATAATTAAATTATCATACTGTGGTATATCAACAGGTCCTGCTAGTCAAGATTATTATACTTTTTACATATTGAACTATTTAGCAATAGCTCTTAAGTAAACATATCAAACATTGTAATAATTAGATTATCATACTGTGGTATATCAACAGGTCCTGCTAGTAAAGATTATTATACTTTTTACATATTGAACTATTTAGCAATAGCTCTTAAGTAAACATATTAAACATTGTAATAATTAGATTATCATACTGTGGTATATCAACAGGTCCTGCTAGTAAAGATCATTATACTTTTTACATATTGAACTATTTAGCAATAGCTCTTAAGTAAACATATCAAATGTTGTAATAATTAAATTATCATACTGTGGTATATCAACAGGTCATGCTAGTTGGTATATAAGGTAGATTTCCTCTAATCAACAACGCCCTGTCAGCGGGGCGTCGCTGACTGTATCTCCTGTAGAGGAGTAACACCCTCTCCCTAAAAAAAGGGGGGGGGGTATCGTGGATATGACACTTAACACACTTAATGGTGAGGATCCAGTTCTGGAGATCTGGGGAGTGTGGAGTACTCCTTTATTGTCATCACCACCAGGTCCACTCTGACCGGGAGTGGTAATACCTATTAGGGTCCAATCTATGGGTCAAATAGATGTTTAAAAGTCATTCCGATTTAACAGGACTGCGTATATATATATATATATATATATATATATATATATATATACTACACAAAAACAATGTAAACATGAACGTCTAATGAACGCGATCCCCTAACCTCTGGGCATGAAATAACCCTAGACGAGTCGACATGCCGTTAAAATTAACCAATCAACAACTTTAAGTAGCCTTATACTAAATCTAAATCTTTAGGAAGCGCGTGGTGTAATTGTTAAAGTCATGGGAAATGGACTCGTCGCCCCGAGTTCAAATCCTGGACGTGGTAATTGTATTTCACTTAGCGCTAATACCCTTGGGAAAGGTATTAATCCTACTCTCCCTCCAGCTATGGGTAAATAGCAGGGCAGATTAGGCTCTTTAACCATGGTTAGGTAACCAGTCTAGGAGAAGGAAAACTCTGAATTCAAACCTGTTGAACTCCGCTTAATAAATTGACCTTGTGTCGCATCCTGCTCGTGCGGAGGGGTTGGTAAATATATATACTAAATCTAAGTTACTCTTAGATTTCTAAGATCTGCGTCGAGCAGTAGTTAGCTAGCTTGGCTAGCTAGATGATTGTTAATAAGTTCGATTCTCACAGGGTGCACCATGCGTTGAGATAAACTAAGCTAAGCTTAGTAAATAACAATTATACAAATTTACTAAAGGGTTAAATCGAACTTAACTAAATTCCACCATCGTATGTCACCCCGCTGAAAGAAAACATTCCAAAAATCAGGGAATTTATGAAATTTTCAGTTAATGAATAAAAGATATAATGCACTAGTAATTTTATTTAATAACTTTTACATTTTTTTTTTCAGGTCAGTTAACTTTGAACCACGTATCTTTGAAAATCTGTGTAACGCCTCAAAAATATTTAAGTTTCCAAATTCATTATTCCAAAGAAAAAAATAACATTTATAAAAAATAATTGTTAAAACATATTGCAACACATAATTCATTATATTCTATTCTATTGTGTTTTTATACAATACAGTGCTATTTTTCTTATTTAAAAAATGTAACACAATTTAGTGTATGATTTGAAAACTGCACAGATGAACATGCAGCCTAGTCTAATTGTTGCTTTCCAAGTTGAAAATGGACCAGAATGCCATGGAAGCAACCAAAAATATTTGTTGTGTGAAAGGTGAAGTTGCAGTTGATTGGTTAAATCGAACTTAACGGACATAAATTCCGCCATTGTATGTCGAAAGAAAACAAATACCAAAAATCAGGATTTAACCAAATTTAATGAAATTTTCAGTGTTGATATATTAATGAATATAAGATATAATACACCAGTTATTTTATTAAAACTTTTACATTTTTTCAGTTCAGTTAACTCTGAACTACTTATCTTTGATAATCTGTGTTACGTCTCTAAGAGGAGTAAAACCCTCTTTGTATCAAATAGGAATACTTGAAACCATACAACTGTGTAAATTATTTGTATTAGATAGGAACTTTTTGTATTAGATAGGAATTCTTGAAACCATACAACTGTGTGCAAATTATTTGTATAAGATAGGAATACTTGAAACTACAGAACTATGCGCAAATTATTTGTATTAGATAGGAATTCTTGAAGCCATACAACTGTGTGCAAATTATTTGCATTAGATAGGAATACTTGAAACCACACAACTATGTGCAAATTATTTGTATTAGATAGGAATTCTTGAAACCATACAACTGTGCGCAAATTATTTGTATTAGATAGGAATACTTGAAACCACAGAACTATGCGCAAATTATTTGTATTAGATAGGAATTCTTGAAACCATACAACGTGCGCAAATTATTTGTATTAGATAGGAATACTTAATTAGATAAGAATGCTTGAAACCACACAACTGTGTATAAATTAGATTGGAATACTTGATATGTTACTGTGTACAAATACCTCTTAAGAAACTACACAAAATTGTAAAACAATACAACTGTGAGCAAATTATTTGTATTAAGAATACTTGATATACCAGGGTTGTCTGAAAAGTTCATAGGCTGACCAAAATACTTTCATGGAATGTGACTAAATGAGATTTATTTTTCAACATAGTCTACACACTTCTTCCATCAGTGTTGCAGTGTTTGGACCCCATTGGTAAATAAAGTTATCAATAGCAGATATGATCATATATGGACACACACACACACACACACACACACACACAGATATATATATATATATATATATATATATATATGTGTGTGTGTGTGTGTGTGTGTGCTTAATCGAAGTCGTACCTAATTTTTGAAAATTAATTGATTAATAATTAAATAATTAGGCGGGAATGCCTATTTAAATGTAAGGCTAAACAAATCGAGAAAAATCAATCTCTGTATGTACATTTCGGCCTATTAGGCCTCATCAGCAGAGCTATAGATAGGAAGCCGCCCTGTGTGTTTAGCCTTACATTTAAATAGGCATTTCCCATGACTTTAACCATTACGCCACGCACTTCCATATATATCTACTTGGAATTCTCATCATAAATGGTCAACTTATATTTGTTTGCTAATAAAGAGATAAGGTGCCTCTGTAGATTGGAAGGAAAATCAACAAAAACAAATATATAATAAAAAAAACTATAAACAACAACACAAAAAATGTAAATAGGAACGCACAATGAATGCGTTTCCCTAACCTCTGGAAATGAAATAACCCTGCAGACGTGTAAGAACCCCTTAAAAAAACGGGTGTCATAGATATGACACTAAAGTGCATCTAATGGTGATGTTCCAGTTCTGGATATCTGGGGAGTGTGGAATACTATTTCATTGCCATTACTCCCAGGCCCACTCTGACCCTGGAGTGCCAGCACCTGTTAGGTACTTTCTATAGTTCAAATAGATTAGTTTAAAATTATCAATATTTGACAGGACCGTGTGCAAAAAATGGGAATAAGAAGAAAATCTAAAAACAACAACTACACAAAAAATGTAAATAGGAACATATGGTGAACACGATTCCTAACCTCTGAGCATAACATAACCCTAGACAAATAGACATGCCGTTAAAATCAATCAATCAACAAATTTTAGATCAGTCCACTTAAGTAAAGATCGATCAATAATTCAATTGATTGATTGAGAAAGCAATTTTTTTTTTGAATAAAGAAAAAAAAATGTACTTACCGTTTGACGCTGCAAAACTTTCTTTGAAAATTCTTGACCCACAATGGAATAACTTTTAAGGAATACAGCCCTGTTTATCTATTCATTCATATTTTCAGAATCCTATTTTTTTATTTTTTTTATTTCATTTACTTATTTATTTTTTCACTGAATAGCGGAGTGAACAAAAATTCAGCACAACAGGCATGACGTTTATTAATGTATACATACAACCCAGGGAAATTTACCAGTTCCTGATAAACATCCGCATAGGAAAGTAGGCCGTTAGTCGATTCACAATTAGTGCCTTGTTCTTATCTTGATAATAATAATAAACTTTATGCAGTGTTTTCTTTGAACATGCTTAATTCAAACAAGAAGTGATCAGAACAAGACCGATAAAAAAATGTTTGTCACCCGCCCCCCTTCTTCAATTTTTCACCCCCCTTATCTCCCCCCCTCAACTTTCCCGCTCCTCCTTCTTAATCCCAATTTTTTAAAAGTACTTCTTTTCATTTTTTCAAGGAGAAAGATTACACCGTCTGTTTACAACTTTAACCTGTTGGTCACAGCAGTTCAATTTAAAAAAACACAGGTGAACATTGATTAATCTTACACTATTTTATTTTTTTATTTTTTTTATTATCAATCCATCAAAGATAGGCGTCTTAGGGTCTGTGTTGTTGACCACCTACTTAGTGTTGTTTGTTGTTTGTTCGTAGTGTTGATCATTGTCTCAATTAAAAAAGAAGAAAAAAAAGGTGCTTTCACTTATTTATCGATACAAAAAGCGATAAACCGCTGTTATCAGCACAGAGCCTCAAATATACAAGACGATATATAATCACACTTACGTAAACAGACACGTAAAAACAATTCCATATTTTTGTTCCTCGTGTGCACATCAAAACAAATAAACGGATGAATGAATAAACGAGTGAACAATCACAACACTAGCTGGTTGTACTATTTCTCGAGATTTTTTTAAAAGAAAAGGCTTGATAATTAGTATTATTAGGATTATTCGGACTATTGTCCTCATCTTTATTGTTATCTAAACTATTTTTCTGAATTTTTGAGACGAGGCTTGATAATTAGTATTATTTGGATTATTCGGACTATTGTCCTCATCTTTATTGTTATCTACACTATTTCTCTGAATTTTTGAGATGAGGCTTGATAATTAGTATTATTAGGATTATTCGGACTATTGTCCTCATCTTTATTGTTATCTACACTATTTCTCTGAATTTTTGAGATGAGGCTTGATAATTAGTATTATTTGGATTATTCGGACTATTGCCCTCATCTTTATTGTTATCTACACTATTTCTCTGAATTTTTGAGATGAGGCTTGATAATTAGTATTATTTGGATTATTCGGACTATTGTCCTCATCTTCATTGTTATTTGTACAACGTTTCAGCCGATGTGCCCTCCGGCATTCTTCAGATATTTCTTGTCGGACTCGGGAACCTTCTCGGACTCGGAAACCATCTCAGACTCGGGAACTTTCTTTTCGAACTCTGGAACCTTCTTGTCGTAATCAAGTGCCATCACGGAACTTTGAACCTAACCCTTTATTCAGTCCACGGGGGTATCCTGTTCTCATTCCGCTAACCATAGCTGGGGTACAGGCGTTAAGCTGTGTTAATTATTATTCTATGTTACTGCTGCCCCTGACCAGAATTGAACCTGCAGTCTAGAGATAACTGTCACTTAGAACTGTCTTAACCTCCATTATTCACTAAGCTATGTGTCCAATTGGACAGATAACAATGAAGGACAATAGTCCGAATAATCCAAATAATACTAACTAGCTGGTTCGTTGGATTTTATGGCATGTCAACACTTGTTGGGTTATTTTATGCCGAAGACGTTTTGTTTTATTCATTCTTGATGGATCTGTTTAAAGAAATTGATTAAAAAGAATTGAGTATTCTTTTTAATCAATTTCTTTAAAGAGATTTTTTCAAATTCACTCTCCTCTATTTAACCCATAGATGGAACCCTAACAAATACTACCACTCCGGGTCAGAGTGGACCTGGGACTAATAGTGATGAGGAGGTATTCCACATTCCTCAGAGCTCCAGAAGTGAAATTTCACCATTATATGTAGTTTAACGTCATACCCAGGACACTCCGATCCTCAGTCACCGCCTTTTAGCACGTATATGGTAAAAAGGGTTAGGGCTTGCTATAAGGGTAATAGGACTGGGACAATCATGTAGGTGCTAGAGCTTGACGTAACCAGCCGATTGATCGGAGGGGGCTTCTCCGACCGCCCGTCTAGCCTAAGTAAGGGCCAAAATGGAGTGTTGTATATATGCTCAGCCACTAGGGTTACAATCTTAAACATCACGGGTCGTCACCCACGGCCAACAGGCGAATATATTGGGGGGTCTTACTCTTCTGCAGAGGTGCAGTCAGTGTATTCCAAACACCCTGTCGACATGGCTGCAACACTTTCTGGAGTACCCGTCTACGTATGATATGAGGTCAAGATTGGATCGTTACGGTCGAGTCACGCTGAAAGCACCGAACATCTTCCATTAATAATGGAGATTGTCTGTATTTCTGTCTGTAACAAAAACTACGTCATAGCTCTACGTTACAGCTTACGTCACAATATTCTTATGAATGATTGGATCGTTACGGTCGAGTTACGCTGAAAGCATCGGTTCCCGCTGTATCAGTGAAATTAAGCAGCGATAAGCATGTTCAATATTTGATTGGGAGATCACTTAAGCAACGCCAGGTACTGTAAGCAAACTGATTCCCTTGTTTATCAAAATGATTTGATTCGTCATTAAATGACCCGAAAAGGTTTGATATGCCATAAAACAAAACAACCAACCAATAAAACATTTTAGTCAGTTAAGCAGCGATGAGCCTGTTTAATACTTAATTGGGTAACCATTTAAGCAACATCAGGTACTGTAAGCAACCTGTGTCCTTTGTTTATCAAAATGATTTGATTCGTCATTAAATGGCCCGAAAAGGGTTGATATGCCGTAAAACAAAACAAAACAAAACAAAACAACCAACCAACCAACCAACATTGGATCGCAGTTGGTTCTATAAGAATTAGGGGGTGTTAGCTCGAATCTAACACCTGTATACTTATGATGTATTAGTCTATCGGAATGATAATCTAACAGTGAAAATTTGGTGCTCTTCCAATATGTGATCTACTGAATGGTTTGTGATCTATTATTGATCTACTATTCATGGCATGTGATCTACTAGGAAAAAAGAAGACAGGGTTTAGGGTTAGGGGGTGCTCTTCTACTGGATCTACTATTGATGGCATGTGATCTACTAGAAAAAAGAGGTTAAATATGTGATCTACTTTATGATCTACTATTGATGGCATGTGATCTACTAGGAAAAAAGAAGAGGTGATCTACTGAAGGTTTATGATCTACTATTGATGGCATGTGATCTACTAGGAAAAAGAGGTTAGGGTTAGGGGGTGCTCTTCCAATATGTGATCTACCAAAGGTTTATGATCTACTATTGATCTACTATTCATGGCATGTGATCTACTAGGAAAAAAGAAGACAGGGCTAGGGTTAGTTTAATGGGAAAATAATGGGTAGTTGATAGGTAGATCACATATTGGAATGTAAACAACTTGGTAGATCACATATTGGATTAGAAACCATTCGGTAGATCACATATTGGAAGAGCACCCATTTTGTTTTATTCATTCTTCTTGGCTAGGTATTCAATTTTGTCTTTAAACTAAATTTTTAAATACCTTTTTGAAACTCTCCGCAGGGTATGCGGTCAACGTATTCTAAGCCCACCGACAGGACAGGAATTGAAAATGTATAACCGCCCAGAAGAATGCTAAAGGAATCTCGGTGCTCTTCCAATATGTGATCTACCAAAGGTTTGTGATATACTATTGATCTACTATTCATGGCAGGTGATCTACTAGAAAAAAAGAAGAAGACATGGTTAGGGTTAGGGTTAGGGTTAGGATTTAGGGTTAGTTTAATGGGGAAATAATGGGTAGATTACATATTGGAATGTAAACAACTCAGTAGATCACATATTGGATTAGAAACCATTCGGTAGATCACATATTGGAAGAGCACTGAACATCTTCCATTAATAATGGAGATTGTCTTTATTTCTGTCTGTAACATATTTTATATGCATACTACTCTGTAAAAATATCGTTCCATCTATTCTTCATTTCTATCTTGGTAAATACAGCTTTAAACTTGGTACTTTTTTGACACACTTATTATTCTGAAAAAAAATGAATGGAACGTTATTTTTTTCCAGAATACAAGGTGTGTCAAAAAACGTACAAAAAATCTCGATACTTTTTTTGACACACCTTATATCGTAGGTTTTAAGAAAAGAAAACGTACACTCACCAACGACCTCAAACCAACATAGAATCATTAAAACACCCTCAAGCCAATCTTTGATGCATATTCTTCGATAGTGTTACCCTGAAATATTCTTCTTTCCATTCTTGTTTGTCTTCATGCAAACTTCTTTCTCGAATTCTTTTTGTCGTTTTATCAGTAAAGGCACCATTAAATGACTGTTGCAAAAAAACTAACATTCCTGCATTTTTACTCACTTATTTGACTCGTGTGCAAAAAAAAAAAATCATTTGTTTGCTACAGTGTCAAATTTACACAACGGATTGAGTAAATGTAGTACAATTATTTGTCGGCTTTCAGTCACCGTATTTAACACACACGGCCTTTTAACTATATTAATTAAACAAACAAATTCTGAGCCAAGTTGTCAAATTGGTAACAGGAAGTCAGTCATCTCAATACTGTAATAGGAAGTCAGTCATATCAAACCTATAACCGGAAGTCAGCTATATCAAACCTGTAAGCGGAAGTCAGATATATCAAACCTGTAATCGGAAGTCAATCATATCAAACCTGTAACTGGTAATCAGCTATGTCAAACCTGTAATCGGAAGTCAGTTATGTCAATCCTGTAACCGGAAGTTAGCCATGTGGAATCTATAACCGTAAGTCAGTCATGTCAATCTTGTAACCGGAAGTTAGTCAAGTCAAACCTGTAATCGAAAGTGAGTCATATCAAACCTGTAACCGGAAGTCAGCTATATCAATCCTGTAACCGGAAGTCAGCTATATCAAACCTGTAATCGGAAGTCAGTCATATCAAACCTGTAACTGGAAATCAGCTATGTCAAACCTGTAATCGGAAGTCAGTTATGTCAATCCTGTAACCGGAAGTTAGTCAAGTCAAACCTGTAATCGAAAGTGAGTCATATCAAACCTGTAACCGGAAGTGTTAAATATCTGGCAGCCATCCTTTGTTCCAGATGTAGTGAATAAGTAAGCAAGCCAATAAGTATCCTGTGTTATAGTATTCTTTGTAAGTCCGTCGTCCAAGATGATCCGAGTGTCAATGACATAAGTTTAGAATCAGGCCTCTATTAATACAACAACAGCAGCAGCAGCACTGCCAGTGATTGGACAATAGGAATCTCTCTCGGGTCACGTGATAGTCAACGAGTCTATATTTAGGAGTGACCATTTGCCCCATGCCTTATATATCAAAAACTACAACAGGAAGTCAGCTATATCAATCCTGAAATCGGAAGTCAGTCATGTCAATCCTGTAACCGGAAGTTAGCCATATCAAGCCTGTAACCGGAAGTCAGTCATATCAAACCTGTAACCCGAAATCAGTTATGTCAAACATGTAACCAGAAGTGAGCCCTACCTACAACAAAATACAACGGTCACAGAGTTTGATGGACAGAGTATTACCCCGAGGCCATCTGGAAGCACGGCTTTCAATGTCGGGTGATCAGACGACTCTGGAAAAATAGATTAAAATTCAGTCAGTTGTAGACTGAGCGCCCGATTCGAGCAGATGTAGTTATGTGCCTTTGCTTCTTTCGCGTGCGTGTCGAACAAAATAGAAATAGGCGATTCGCGGTAATAAAACTGTATACACAAAAATATGCCTCCGTGTTGTTTCCATGACTAAAAATTAAGAAAGATGGGACTCACAGAGAAGCAGACAACCTCGATGGAAGAAGAAATACCGTTCCGATATGAAGAAACAGACACCTCCATCCGAAATAGAACTCCGAAAGTGTTATATTATATACTCATGTTGCGAGTATATAAACAATAGTTCTTTTGTGTGTGTGTGTGTGTGTGTGTGTGTGTGTGTGTGTGAGAGAGAGAGAGAGAGAGAGAGAGAGAGAGAGAGAGGACTAGCATAGAGGCATCAGAGATAGATAGACAGATAGAGTCCTGTAACTTCTTTTCTTTCTATTTCGGCCATGGTGTGATCCTCTAGTCAGGTTTTTCTTTACTTCTTTGTATCTTCGTTGGTCTTCTAACTTGTTGCTTCTTTCTACTTCTCTGGTCGGTCTTCTAACTAAGGGCATGTGTAATTAATTAACAAGGCTTATTGCTTTGATCAAAGATTTTATTTGGAAATTTGGAAGATATTTGGAAAATGTCACTTGGCTACGGGGAGGAGATAGGGAAAAATCAAGAGGGTTATTTAAGCAAGAAAGGATGATTTGCAATTTTACTACATAAAAATTCTATTGTTGCCTTTGAAATAAATAACAGAAAAATTATAACAATCGAAACGGTTATTCATATAATAAGCGAATGCAGCAAACTAGCACAAAGAGTACAAGACCAGAGATGACTGGGTAGGATAGGTTATCTACGAGGAATTGTGCAAGAAATTCAATTTTCACAATAAAACTAAATGGTATATGCACAAGCTTGAACTTGTCCTGGAGAATAAGACGCATACAATTCTCTGGGACTTTGAGATACAGACGGATCACCTAATCTCGGCCAGGAGAACCTGTCATCTCGTGGATTTTGCCGTTTCGGTCGACCACCGAGTAAAAATGAAAGAACGCGAAAAGGTAGACAAATACTTGGACCTTGCCAGAGAACTGAGAAAACTGTGGAACATGAAGGTGAAGGTCGTACCAATTGTAATTGGCACCCTTGGAACGGTCCCCAAAGGGCTGGAAAAGAATGTTGATGAATTGGAAATTAGAGGAAGAATCGAGACATTCCAAACTACAGCTCTGTTAAGATTGGCTAAAATACTCAGAAGTCTTGGAGACCTGAGGTGACTTGCGGTCACCCAGCCTCCAGTGAACCACCGGCTACGGCAGGTGTGAAAAACTCAATAATAATAATAATAATAATAATAATAATAATAATAATAATAATCTGTTCTTGAGAATGAAACATAAAATTCTCTGGGACTTTGAGATAAAGACGGATCGCCTTATCCCAGCCGGAAGATCAGACCTAGTATTGATTAGCAAGAAAAAGAGAACTTGTTAACTGGTAGATTTTGCAGTTCTGCAGATCACAGGGTGAAGATGAAAGAAAATGTAAAGATAGACAAATACCGGGACCTTGCCAGAGAACTGAAAAAGCTGTAGAATATGAGGGTGAAAGTGATACCAATTGTAGTTGGTGAACTTGGAACGGTTCCCAAAAAATAGACTAGAGGAACGGGAAATCAGAACAAGAATTAAGACCATCCAGACAACAGCATTGTTGAAATCGGCTACAATATTCAGAAGAATCGTGGAGACCTGAGGAGACTTGTTGTCGCTCAGACTCTAGGGAAAGAACATTAGCGAGCGCTGGTTTGAAAAAAACTCACAAGGAGTGAAATAATAATAATAATAATAATAATAATAATAATAATAATAATAATAATAATAATAATATGATTAACAAAAAACAAAGAGAACGTGTCAACTGATGGACTTTGCGGTTCCAGCAGATCACAGGATGAAGCTGAAGGAAAATAAAAAGATGGATAAATACCTGGATTTTGCGAAAAAAATGGAATATGAGAGTGAATGTGATACCAATTGTAGTTGAAATGAACATGGGGGAAAAAAGACTGGAGGATTTGGAAATCAGAGGAAGAATTGTGACCATCCAAACTACTGCACTGTTGCAATCGGCTAGAATACTCAGAAGAGTCTTGGAGATCCGAGGAGACTTGTTGTCACCCGGCCTCCAGTGAAACACCATCGGCTAACGCTGATGGGAAAAACTCAAAAGGAGCGAAAAAGAAGAAGAAGAAGAAGACGAAGAAGAAGAAGAAGAAATGGATTTTGACCTTAGAGACCGATGGTATGTGCACATACCAGAATCTATCCTGGAAAATAAACACGTAAAACTGAGATTTCTGTTGGACAACCCTTACTCGAACAATCACCCAGTGCCAATTTCCTTACTTCACTCTTGTTCTTGTCATCTACGTCTCTTCTATGTCGTCGCCATTTTTTCATCGCTCGGTTGTTGTCGTACCACGTCTCATCATCATTTGTTATTTCCATTCTTCTCGAACGGAGTGAGGAATGACGAGACCACATTTTTATATGCACATATTTTGTTTCTTTTACGACGACTTTTTTTTTTTTTTTTACATGTTGTGACCTACGCGAAATGATCTGGCGGAATTTCAACTGGTTAAAGTTTCTAGCTAATTTCTTAGTGTCGTTTGATTCAATAAAAAGCAACGATCCCAAACGAACCCTAGGTCATCACCTATCAATCAAACTAAACGGTCCAACGGTTTTTCGACACCGTTTTAAAATATCATCCACTGTCAATAATAGATTTCGTCAATCTGTTATGTAACACTTTGATATAAAAACAGACGTTTCTCTCTGTCAAATGATATGCGTGCAAATCTACCCTCCTACATTTAACACAATGAAACTTGCATAAGGTTAATATCATCTTGAAAATTTTGTCCATTCGAAAGAAGAAACATAAAAAAAAAAACTCCTGATGATTTTTAATTTTCAACTTACGGAAATAATGAAAATTATAAACGAAAATCAATGTTTACACTTGAAATTTAACGTAGCCAAAAACAAGTTATGACTAGAGGCTTTTTTTTTTTAATTCTATGAAAAATCAATTAATAGTCAGATTTTCACGAAAATTTCCATAATTACGTACCTTTAGATGAAAATATGTTTGAAATAGTTTTTTTCCTAAAATATATTAGGGGAAATTTTTTTACGAGGTCTACCCCTCTATTTTATTTTATGAAATACGAAAAAATGAATCGACAAAAAACGATTTTTCCTTTTTTTTATAGAGATAAGAGTCTGAATAACTATATCAGCAGACTTTTATAAGTTTCAATGACAGAGTTTTTTGTTTTTTTTTGTTTTTTGTAAAAGAACCAATGAATACAGAATTCAGCTAAAAAAGTATCAAAAAAGAAATTGACCGTGACGTAAAAAACGGTGAATAATTTTTCCCCAATCGGATAATTGGGTCTTTGAATTAATTGTTTTTCTTTGTAACAACTCTTTATGTTCGTTATTTCTTTTTGGCGAGATTTAAAAAAAAGTTTTAAAATATTTACGTTTCTTTCTTCAATATGGCCTAAACTGATCACGTGACCTATTTTGGTGGTACCTAATGGTACAATAGTACTTCTTAAGTGTTTATTATAATCAACATTGTCACCGTTTCGGTACGTTTCCTTCTTAGATTGCTGGTTTGCTTTAGTTTTAAGACACGTTAACCCTTGATGGGCTATTTAATGCCAAAGTCAGTCTTTTCTTAATCATCAATTATATAGTTTCAATCAACTGTTTATAATCAATAATAATTTGTAAACTATTATAACTTCAAGTAACTGTTCATAATACAAATGATTTGCATGCAATTATTTTCAAAAATTCGTATCTAATATTGATAATTTTCAAACAGATCTTTTTCAGTGTGGGTGCGTGGTGTAATGGTTATCGTAACAAGAAATGGACTTGGTGACACGAGTTCAAATCCTAGACGAGGCTGTTTGCATTTCATAAAACGCCATGGCGTTGATTTTATATAATGCTGACAACCTTGTGAAAGGTATGTATCCAAATATTCTCCGGTTAACTAGTAGGAAAAACTGGGCTCTTTAACCTTGGTTAGGCAACTAAGTCTTGGATAAGGAAAACTCTGAAATACAACCCTGTTAAACCTCGCTTAAAAAAATTGGCCATGTGTCACCTCATACTCGCGCGGAAGGGGTTAGTAAATGTATACCACTCCAGGTCGGAGTGGACGCGGGAGTAATGGCAATGAAGGGGTACTCCACACTCCCTAGATCTCCTGAACCGGATATAGTTTACTGCCATATTCTTAATGTGATCATAAATTTTGAAATAATAGAAGTTTGATATTTTTTCCTTCTTTGTCTTTGTTTTAGAGTAATTTCCCCAACATGATGGAGAAATCACGTCCTTATGAGTAATAGGTCGTTTTAGGAAGTGCGAAGATTTTCCCACGAAAAAAATGGGCCATATTAATTATAATGGAGATTATGTATTTGTCTGTCTGTAACCGAAACTATGTCACCATCGACGTCACAATTCATTAGATATTTACTTTATATTCTCAATAGTCATTATATAATTTTTAATTAACATCTTATCTATTAACGATGTCTCTATTAAAGTCAAGCTCAAAACAGCCAGTATTATTAACGAGTTTAGAATCCTGCAAAGTGTGTCACATATATCACGTATAAATAATTTTTTACATAGTATAAGGTGTGGATAATTTTCATACCGGTTTTAAGAAAACCAGATTTAATAAATTCTTAATTGGTGTTAATGATTTCTAATATTAGTGTTTTATTCTCAAATGTATTAAAAGCAATCCTATGCATAATCATATACAGAAATTGAAATAAAAGGAGAATAAGTGTAATATTTTATATCGTTCATATTTAGTTTCGTCAGTCTTTTTAATCTAATGTAATATTTTAATAAATCTAATAAAACGAACTCTTTGAAATGGGAGGGAAAAAACTTACCACCGCCATTATTTTCCTGGTAATGAGATTGCCGCCAAACTCGAGTTGAATATTCGAAGAATCATATAAAAGTAGCAGGAATACAGAACTCTAACGCCATTGGCTTGGGGTCACATGAACCGGATATAGTTTAGTGTCATGCCCTGGGCACCCTACTAATTTCAGCATATTCAGTTCTTTGCTATATAACTGCAATGCAGGAGGAAATACTTTACTAATGTCCAGTTATAAAAGCGGTAGGCAGTAATAAACCTCATACATGCAATTTTACTGCATGTCATTAAAATTATTTATGGTTTCGACCCAACATTTTCACTATATCTTCTCGGGTTACTTACAGCACCTACTGGTCTGAAGTCGTCCCCGTCTAACGATTGCCTATACTACCCTCTATTCATAACCGGCCACCCATCTCAGAACGGATAGTCGATTGGTCGGAGAGGCCCACTCCGATCAATCGGCTGGTCATATCAAGTCCTAGCACCTATATGATTCTCCCAACCTTATTGCTCTTATGGCAACACCAAAACCTTTTTATCATATATGTGCTAGAAGGCGGTGGCTAAGGGTATTAATCTCCTGGGTGTGACGTTAAACTCTATCTGAGGGTGAAGTTCTAGTTCTGTAGCTCTGGGAATGTGGAGTACCCCTTCATCACCATTACTCCCAGGTCCACCCCCAACCCGGAGTGGTAGTATCTATTAGGTTCTCATCAATGGGTTAAATAGAAAAAATAAGTTTAAAAAATTGTGTTTAAAAAATTAAGTTTGAAGAAAATGTTGAATACCATACAAGAATGAATAAAATAAAACGTCTTCGGCACGAAATAACCCAACAAGGGTTGACATGCCGTAAAATCTAACCAACAACAAACAAACAACAACAACCATCTCAGAACTTAATGTGTTCCTCGCAGTTCAACTCTAGTAATTTGAGAGGAACCGGTGCTTTCAGCATTGATTCTCACCGGGTGCCCCATACTTATGACAGCGCACTAAGCGGACCTTATTAAATGGTAACTTTCTTGTATTCATTAGACTTTGTTTAGTGAGTTCGGCTAGCAAACCATTGTTAGTGAGTTCGATTCTCACCGAGTGCCCCATACTTATGACAGCGCACTAAGCTGACATTAAATGGTGACTTTGTTTAGTGAGCTCGGCTAGCAAACCATTGTTAGTGAGTTCGATTCACACCGAGTGCCCCGTACATCCGGCCTTGTGGCAAGCTGATCTTATTAAATGGTTCCTTTCTTGTCCTCGTTAGACTGTGTTTAGTGAGCTCGGCTAGCAAACCATTGTTAGTGAGTTCGATTCACACCGAGTGCCTCGTACATCCGGCCTCGTGGCAAGCTTATCTTATTAAATAGTTCCTTTCTTGTCCTCGTTAGACTGTGTTTAGTGAGCTCGGCTAGCAAACCATTGTTAGTGAGTTCGATTCACACCGAGTGCCTCGTACATCCGGCCTCATGGCAAGCTGACCTTATTAAATGGTCTCTTTCTTGTCCTCGTTAGACTTTGTTTAGTGAGCTCGTCTAACAAACCATTGTTAGTGAGTTCGATTCTCACCGGTTGCCCCATACTTATGACGGCGCACTAAGCTGACCTTATTAAATGGTGACTTTCTTGTACTCATTAGACTGTGTTTAGTGAACTCGGCTAGCAAACCATTGTTAGTGAGTTCGATCCTCACCGAGTGCCCCGTACATCTAGCCTTGTGGCAAGCTGACCTTATTAAATGATTACTTTTCTGCTTTCATTAGACGTTGATTTAGTAAGCTAGGCAAGCTAAACATTGTTAGTGAGATCGATTCTCACTGGGCGACCTTATTAAATGATTACTTTGTTAACCTCATATTTCGAGATTATATTTGTTTTCGTCTTCACTGGTGGAACACAGTGTTGTTGTCCCAGAGGACTAATAAATATATATTACATAAATTTTGAAATAATAGAAGTTTAATATTTTTTTTCTTTCTTTGTCTTTGTCTAAGTCAGAGTATTTTCCCCAACAGGGTGGAGAAATCACGTCCTTATGAGTAATAGTTCGTTTTAGGAGGTGCGAAGATTTTCCCAGGAAAAAAAATGGCCATATCTAATTATAAGGGAGATTATGTATTTGTCTGTCTGTAACCGAAATTATGTCACCATCGACGTCACAATTCGTTTAGATATTAACGTTATCTTCTCAATAGTCATTATGTGATCTGAATTATCGATTAACGATGTCTCTATTAAAGTCAAGCTCAAAACAGCCAATATATTAACGAGTTTAGAATCCTGCAAAGTGTGTTATATATATCACGAAGAAATAAAGTTTTACATAGTATAAGGTGTGGATAATTTTCATACCGGTTTTAAGAAAACTAGATTTTATAAATTATCACTTAGTGTTTTATTCTCAAACTAGCAGCGGCTACCCGGCGTCGCTGGAGCAGATGGGGATTTTTTAAAAGTTAGTCCTGCAGATCTATTATTACTGAATTGTGAGTTGAATCCTCGTGGGATGCCCCATTTAAATCCCTATGTAAAAAAAAAAAAATTTAAAATAGACCTTGCATTGACCCAGCTACTCTGAAAAGAAATGTTAATGTCTACTATCTAAAATATTAAATGAAAAAAAAATCCATGCTGCTCTCATTTAAATTTTATTTTTTAATTATATTCACGAATATAAATCAAATCTCTATTATTTTGCTCAAAAACCAAGCCCTGGTGATACTTAATGTGTATGTATATATTTACTTTGTCGTTAATTGTTTTATTTTCGAAGTTTCCCCCGGACATACATATACACACAACTGCCCTTTGTATATGTACTAGAAGCGGCTACTCGGTGTCGCCTGGGTAGAGGGGGATTTTTTTAACTTAGTCCCGCAGATCCATTATTACTGAATCGTGAATTGAATCCTCGTGGGATGACCCATTTAAATCCCTATGTAAAAAAATAGACCTTGCTCAAAAACCAAACCCTGGTGATATTTAATGTGTATATATATTTACTTTGTCATTAATTGTTTTATTTTGGAAGTTTCCTCCGGACATACATATACACACAATTGCCCTTTATATATGTATAGATAGATGTATTAAAAGCAGTCCTATGCATAATCTTATACAGAAATTGAAATAAAACGAGAATAAGTGTAATATTTTTATATCGTTCATATTTAGTTTCGTCAGTCTTTTTAATCTAATATGGTTGGTAACCTTCCGTCTATTAAAATCCGTATTAAAATAAGATAATTTTTACGTGGTGATTTTTATGGGTCATCCTGCGAGGATCGAACTCGCTATTCAATAATAAACCTGTAAACGATTATTAAACCACGTTTTCTCTCTCTCTCTCTCTCTCTCTCTCTCTCTCTCTCTCTCTCTCTCTCTCTCTCTCTCACAGCTACGTGAGTAGCTGAACAGACCGATCCTTGAATGGCAGTCTCTGGTGCAGTGGCTGCAAACAAAAGGTGATGCTTTCTGTAGGTGTTGGGGGTGCTGCTGTTTCTCCTTTCTTTTAGCTCTCTTTACTGTGGCAGCTTTTTCCTCTCTTTTTTCTTTTTTTCCTTTTTCTAATATATCGTTTGATTACTTTACTTTTTTTTTCTTTTTTTCTTTTTTTTTGCTTTGAAATATTAATTTGAAATCTAGCCAATAGCATCATTCATATTTATTTAAAAAATATAGTTAATCTTTGAATTAGAATTTCTTACTACATCATTATGTGATATCATTCCCTCTACTCGACGAAAAAAAATTCTCTGACCTCCCACCAGACCGTATTAAAATAAGCTCATTTTTACGTGGTGATTTTTATGGGTCATTCTGCGAGGATTGAACTCGCTATTCAGTAGTAAATCTGTAAACGATTATTAAATCATGTTTTTTTCTCCTCTACCCGAGCTTCACTGGGTAGCCGCTGCTAGTCTTTTAATAAATCTAATTTAAAAAAAACTCTCTTGAAATGGGAGGGAAAAAAGCAAACTTACCGCGGCCATTATTTTCCTGGTAATTGGCGCCAAACTCGAACTGAATATTCGAAGACTCATATAAAGGTAGCGGGAATACAGAACTCTAACGCCATTGGTTGGTTGGTGGGGGGTCACATGACCGAGAGTATAAAGCCACCTAAAACGGTCAGCTGTAGTGAATCTCAAAATGGAAGCGAGTTTAGTGAAATCCAATTGCTGGGAGAAAGGAGGGTAGAATCGAGGTCTGATCAGCCCTGATTGTGTCACATGGGGGAGAAATTACGATGTTGAAAGACCGGTAATTTTCAATGATACCAGGAATAAGACATCGCTGACGACTTCTCCCTTTTCTTCTGAAAGATGTATTTTGCGAAATATTACATTAAAACTTAAATACTTGCACCCAGAGGGAGCATGTTTTTGCTAGTTATATTAAATAGTTTTCAGAAGAAAAAAAAAGAAACAGTTTTCTCAAGATTTTGAAAATAAATTTTCATAAAAATTCTCGACTTTTAAGGATTTTATTTGCGAAGGGTTAATTTACTTAGGTTTCGGACACCCAGCATGGTGAAGTTTCATTTCTGGAGCTCTGGGGAGTGTGGAGTACCCCTTCTTCGTCATTGCTCCCAGGTCCACTCTGACCCAGAGTGGTAGTATCAGTTAGGTTTCCATCTATGGTCAACCAGAAAAAAATGGAGTTTAAAAAAAATGTTTTTTACAAAATTGAGTTTGAGAATGAATAAAACCAAACGTCTTTGGTATAAAATAAACTAACAAGGGCTGACATACTGTAAAATTCAAGCAACTGCCCACCAGCCAACCTCGCATGGTGCAATAATTAACGAGCTGGTGTTACGATTTTATGGGCCATCCTTTAGGCTTCAGGCAAGAGCGCTTGTCCAGCGGAGATCCTTGGTAAAGAATCCTTTGGTTGTTCTTTGGTGCTCCTCAGTATTGCAAGTCCTTCGTCAATGATTGCAAATGGGCGTTTCTCTGTATCAGTGCTAAAGTAGTCAACCAGCCACACATTCAGGCTGTTGATTGGCTGGGGTTAAACCACGTGATTTTGATTAGTCTATAAATTTAAGTTGTGTATAGTAGCACACCTTATATACAAAATAATCTAACAGCTGGTGTCGTAGATCAATTGTAACTAAGTGGTAAATTGGAACCTCACTAGGCGCCCCATACGTCTGGCCTTGTGTCATACTAAGCCAAGCTTAATAAGCAATTGTTTTTAACGTTAATAATGCTAGCAAACCATTGATAGTGGGTTCGATCCACACTAGCTGCCCCATACGTCTGGCCTTGTGTCATAATAAGTTAAGCTTGGTAAATAACTACTTTTAACATTAATCATGCTAGCAAATCATTTGTTGGTTGGTTGGTTGGATCTTACGGTATGTCAACCCTTATTGGGTTATTTTATGCCGAAGAAGTTTTTTTTTATTCATTCTTCATGGGGATTCATTCAAACTCAATTTTTTAAACTCAATTTTTAAAACTCAATTTAAAAAAAAAACAAGTTTTTAAACTTATTTTTCTATGTAACCCATAGATTGGACCCCAGCAGGAACTCCCACTCCGCGGTCAGAGTTGACCTGGGAGTAATCGTAATGGAGGTTACTCCAAATTTTAACTTCATCAGATAAAGTTTAACGTCATACCCAGAGATTAAGACCCTCAGCCACCGCCTTTTAGCACATATATGATAAAAAGGGTTGGAGTTTGCCATAAGGACAATAGGGTTGGGACAATCATATAAGTGCTAGGGTTAGACGTGACCAGCAGATTGATCAGAGGAGCCAAAGCGGAATGTTACATATCATGGACTGCTCAAACACCAGGGTTCCAGGCTTAAGCATCACGGGTCCCCACTCACGGTCAACAGGTGGCACCATTAGAGTGGGGGTTCTTACCCCTCTGCAGAGGCGCAGTCGGTGTATTCTAAAGCCCCAGCTGACATGGCTTGGATTCACTTGGCATGGCATCCCAAAAACTTCATGGGTCGTAGGACTTGCCCAAACAAACACTTGAGAAGAACATTTTACATAATTGTTTCACTAATATTACTTCATTTTTGGGATTATGTAACTTCTTTTTTTTTTCTAGTTTTTATCATTATCGAACTTTTAGATAAGTGAATAGGCTTTTTTTCCTTCCTTTTTCACGAGTGTTTATGATAATTGTACTAAATATACTATTCGACGAAATGGTAAAAAATAGGACTTAAAACCAACTTCAAGTTTTTAAAGTCACATTTTTTACCATGAGTGTATATGTACTCGCGTGAAGATGTTTATAAAGATGTTTTATAAGTGGATTACAAAGGTCAACTGAATGGGATCAGAAATATCTCGATGACGGTTTCACGCATTTGATACATGTTTATAACTTGAAAAAAAAAAGAAGATAATTCTAATGAAGTAGGCGCGACCTGCGTGGTTGAAGGACCCGACAGTGACCAAGAGCTGAAAGTACTATGAGACCCAAGTAGGGGCGACCTGCACGGTTGAAGGACCGGACAGTGACCAAGAACTGAAAGTCCCAAGTAGGAGTGATCTGTGCAGGTTGAGAGACCGGACAGTGACCAAGAGCTAAAACCACCGAGAGACCCAAGTAGGAGCGAAGTGCGTAGTTGATAGACCGGACAGTGACCAAGAGCTGAAAGCAACAAGAAACCAATTTAGGGGCAACCTGCGTGGTTGAAGGACCTGACAGTGACCAAGAGCTGAAAGCACCAAGAGACCTAAGTAGGGGCGACCTGCGCGGTTGATTGACCAGACAGTGACCAAGAGATGAAAGCACCAAGAGACCCAAGTTGGGGTGACCTGTGCGGTTGAAAGATCGGACAGTGACAAGGAGCTGAAAATATTAAAAGTCCCAAGTAGGGGCGACCTATGCGGTTGAGAGACCGGACAGTGACAAAGAGCTAAAAGCACCAAGAGACCCAAGTAGGGGTGACCTGCGCGGTTGAAGGACCCGACAGTGACCAAGAGCTGAAAGCACTATGAGACCCAAGTAGGGGCAACCTGCGCAGTTGAGAAACCAGACAGTGACCGAGAGATGAAAGCACCAACAGACCAATTTAGGGGTGACCTGCGTAGTTGAGAGACCGGTGAGTGAGCAAAATACCCCAAGTGGGGAAAGTATCATTTTTGAAGTGGCCTCAAATAAGTTCGTCAGATCAAATGTTTTAAGGCCGTGAATCCTGTCTGTTCTATTTATATATTAATACTCATGTTCCTTAATCTTCCGACCCTTATCATCTTGTAACACACTCTGGTTAAAAATGAGACCACCCAAATCGTCCAAGATGAAATGCAAAAATGTAAATCCTGATTATCTGGTGTTGCTTAATTGCCGAACAATAATAATAATAATAATAATAATTCAAGTGAAAGACCATCAGCTAATAACAATAATAATAGCAACAACAATTATAATAATATAACAACAACAACAATAATAATAATAATAATAATGATAATAATAATAATGATTCCAGTGAAAGACCATCAGCTAATGCTGATGTGAAAACTCAAAAGGAGTAAATAATAACAATAATAATAACAACAATAATTATAATAATATAACAACAACAACAACACAACAACAACAATAATAATAATAATAATAATAATAATAATAATAATAATAATAGATTTTGAAATAAAAACGGATCACCTTATTCCAGCAAGAAGACCAGACCTAGTGTTGATTAACAAAAGAGAAAGAACTTGCCAACTGGTGGATTTTGCAGTGCCAGCAGATCACAGGGTGAAGCTAAAGGGAAATTAAAAAATGGACAAATATCTGGACCTTGTCAGAGAACTGAAAAAGTTATGGAATATGAAAGTGAAAGTGATACCAATTGTAGTTGGTGCACTTGGAACAGGATTGGAAAAAGGGTTTGGAACGTTTTGGAAATCGGAGAAAGGATTGAAACGATTCAGAACACTGCACTGCTGCAATCTGCCAGAATACTCAGAAGAGTCCTGGAGACCTGAGGAGACTTGCTGTCACTCAGACTCCAGTGAAAGACCATCAGCTAATGCTGATGTGAAAACTCAAAAGGAGTAAACAATAATAATAATAATAATAAAATCCCATTTGACCGAGACTGCAAATGTGACCTACTTTGAATTGTATATTCATTGTTTGAGCAGCTGATGCAAGGCATAATTATAAATATTTCATAATTCCCCAAACCAAAATAAGTCCTAACCCCACACCCTACCTACATTTATCTAGAACTCGTGCCCATTGTAATTTCTAAAATACTAGGGTGAGTCAAAAGTTTTGCAATATTTTGGTAACTGGAAACACAATTCGGCAGCTTTTGCCGAAGTTGTGAAGGTGACGAACTAGACAAATTTCAACAACAGAGAGATCACATCCGTTTTATACGAGAGCCTGGCAATTTGAACGTAATTGGCGGCCGTCAGAATATTTTCCACCAGAGAACTGAACGAACTAGGGCTTGATATATATATATATATATCTAAAAATAACCCACCTCAAAGAGGTTTTTCACAGAACAGATGGACTTGCTACTACTAACACACTCTTCTACCCGGAATTTAATAGCATGTCAAACCCTCAAACCCTCAAAAATACTCCAATTTTTATAGTTCTTCCATAATGCTCCCTTTCAAAAAATCTAAAAACAATTTCTTCAAATAAGAAATTTTCTCCTGACGATGACCTAAGGTCGAAACTAGTTGAGAATAAATAACATATATAAAAAATATTCCTGTTTGTCTTATTACTTTTTGTTCATACTATATATATATATATATATATATATATATATATATATATATATATATATATATGTGTGTGAACTTTGAACTTCCTGTATTTTTAAAGAAACGGATACTAATTCGAAAATATCTTTGTATTAATAAAATAAGTTCCTATTTCCCCGAGTGATCTTTGAATTATCTTATTTACTTCCATTCTGCACCCTAAAAACTTAGTTTATATACTTTATCTATTTCAATAAACATCCTTTTTTATATTGCATGTGGTATACAGAGATGCTGATAGGTATGCGACCTGCATCACTGATGCATAAAAATCTAAAAGGACGCAGTAAAATCATATCCATGCGTCCCAGTGTTTTTTTCTTTCCCCACCATTTTCAGCTAACCGTAAATACATTTCAATATTTTCTTGGAAACAAATTATACTGTATGGAGTACAAGGTAGGGGTTAGACGGATTTAGGTGTTCATAGATAAAAACGCAATTTATTAAGGAACTTTAGTTGGGAACTATCAAATTTCCCCGGGGACTCATTCAAATCAAATCCGTGCGCCCCAGGACGCACTGAATTAAAAAGCTATCAGCATCACTGGGTATATTATTAAGGTGAGTCAAAAGTTTTGCAATATTTTGGTAGAGAGTCCGAATTTGGCAGTTCTGTGTGCTTTTGCCAAGGTTGTAAAAGTGACAAACCACAATGGACTGTGGTATTCCGAGTTCGCCTGATACTCTCTGAGCGCTACTTGCTAACCATTACACCACGATAGGACACACTTGTTGCCCAACCAGTTCGCTACAGGTAGGATGTGACACACGGTCGGTTAGTATAAGGCATCCAGCGAGGATCAAAGTCGCTATTCAATAGTAATGGATCTGCAAAACTAGCTTGCTAACTATTACATCACGATAGGACACTTTTTTTTACCCAACCCGATCGCCACGGTTAAGATGTGGCACAAAGTCGCGAGTTTGGGGCATCCATCGAGGATCGAACTTTCTATTCAGTAGCAATGGATCTGCGAGACTAGCTCGCTAACCATTACACCACGATGGGACGTCCCGGAGAATATAATAAGTAATGCTGTCAGTCCATAGATTATTTTACGCTGAAAATATCTACGATATCAGACCTTGAACGTGATATATTAGATACTTTATTATTATCATTATTATTATTTCACTCCATTCGAGTTTTTCACATCCGCTTTAGCCAGCGATTCACTGGGGGCTGAGTGACAGCAAGTCTTCTCAGGTCTCCAGGACTCTTCTGAGTATTCTAGCCGATCTTAACAATGCTGTTGTTTGGATGGTCTCGATTCTTCCCCTAATTTCCAATTCATCCAGACTCTTCTGCAAACCCTTGAGGATCGTTCCAAGGGCGCCAATTACAATTGGTACGACCTTTACCTTCATGTTCCACAGTTTTTTCAGTTCTCTGGCAAGGTCCAAGTATTTGTCTATCTTTTCATTTTCTTTCATCGTTATTATTATTATTATTATTATTATTATTATTATTATTATTATTAAGTTTTTCACACCAGCTGGTGGTCTTTCACTGAAATTTGAGTGACTGAAATTTGAGTGACAACAAGTCTCCTCGGATCTCTCCTGAGTATTCAACAATGCTGTTGTCTGGATAGTCTCAATTCTTCTTCTGATTTCCAGTTCCTCTAGTCTTTTTTCTGAGCTTTTGGGGACCTTTCCGAGTGCTCCAACGACTAATATTGGTATCACTTTCACCCTCATTTTCCAGCTTTATTCAGTTCTCTAGCAAGGTTAAGGTATTTGTTTATCTTTTAATTTTTCTTTCAAAATCTACCAGTTGACAAGTTCTATATTTTATTATTATTGTTGATCTTGTTGTTGTTATTATTATCATCATTATCATTATCATTATTATTATTATTATTTCACTCCTTGTGAGGTTTTCACACCAGCGTTAGCTGATGGTCTTTCACTGGAGTCTGAGTGACAACAAGTCTCCTCAGATCTCCAGGACTCTACTGAGTATTCTAGCCAATCGCAACAATGATGATGTCTGGATGGTCTCAATTCTCTCTCAGTTCCTCTACTCTGTTTTCTAAACGTCTTGTGACCGTTCCAAGTGCACCAGTTACAATTGGTATCACTTTCACCCTCATATTCCACAGTTTTTCCAATTCTCTAGCAAGGTCCAAGTATTATTATTATTATTATTATTATTATTATTATTATTCTCGTATGGCTGTGCGAAATTCACTGGATTCTTCTACATAATCTCGGGTGTCGTCTCCCAGCATCTTTTATTAGTTCTTATTAAAGCAGTAGCACGAAGATTTAGATTGATTTTTTTTATATCTACATCTTTATTAATAGGCGCGTTGGGGGAATAGCACCGATGCCACTATGCGTCCAACCCAAACTCTGTCTTCGACAAAACAAACTTTCCCACAAACTTTCTCACAGATGCTCAATCACGCCGCGACCCCTTCAAACAATGAGAGAATCCCATAACAGGTCAGCTTGGGTTCAAAGCCTGTCAATAAAATCCATGGGGATTTACCATGGGTTCTTACAGTCAAACGTTAAGGCCGGTTTAGCTCAAAAATCAGCCTGGGAACCTTAGAGTTCCGGGTTCGCCACCTCAGCGACATGAGTTTCTGTGCGGTAAGGTGGGGAACTGAAGGTAGATGTGGCGCTCCACCTCTGACGCAAAAAAATCTCCCTGGTCTAGCGAAAAGGGGATAGACTCCTTCGCTGTCCGGCTGATACCGACAATAATGCCACTCCGCTTACTTTACTTTTTTACACTACACTACACTACAAAATGAATAAGATACCCTATTCATTATGTAACAAAATGAAAGATTTTAATACAAAGTTTTCTATGAACATCAATGAGCCTTTTACGGCATGTAAACACCTTGGTGGGTCATTAATGCCACGTTCAGTCTTTTTTTTAAATAAAAGTTATATGATAAGAAATTCTATTTAAAAATAATCATTTGATGTGGTGGCTTCCGATTACGACAAGAAGGTTTCCGAGTTCGAGAAGGCTCCCGAGCCCGACAAGAAATACATGAAGAAGACACATCGGTAAAAACGTTGTACAGATAACAATAAAGATGAGGACAATAGTCCGAATAATCCAAATAATCCAAATTATCAAGACTCATCTAAAAAAAAATTCAGAGAAATAATTTTTGTTCGCATATTACAAAAGTCTACCCACTCTTTACTGGGGTAGGGTGGTGATAACGTGGTAGTGTCAGAGCTATGCCGTCCGGAACTCAATTTCCTGTAGGGCCTCCCAAGGCGGATTGGTCTGTCACCAGTGACACAGATATATATATATATATATATATATGAGAGAGAGAGAGAGAGAGAGAGAGAGAGAGAGAGAGAGAGAGCGGATAGACAGACAAAAACAAAATAATAATAACAATAATAATCATTATCACAACAACAACAATAATAATAATAATAATAATAATAATAATAAGTGAAAGACATCAGCTAACACTGATGTGAAAACTCATAATAATTAATAATAAATAATATCCCAGCAAGAAGACCAGATCTAGTGTTGATAAACAAAAAGAAAGAACTTGTCAACTTGGTGGATTTTGCAGTGCCAGCAGATCACAGGGTGAAGCTAAAGAGAAATAAAAAAAATGGACAAATATCTGGACCTTGCCAGAGAACTGAAAAAGTTATGGAATATGAAAGTGAAAGTGATACCAATTGTAGTTGGTGCACTTGGAATAGTCCCAAAAGGATTAGAAAAGGGTTTGGAAAGTTTGGAAATCAGAGGAAGGATTGAAACGATTCAGAACACTGCACTGCTGCAATCTGCCAGAATACTCAGAAGAGTCCTGGAGACCTGAGGAGACTTGCTGTCACTCAGACTCCAGTGAAAGACCATCAGCTAACACTGATGTGAAAACTCAAAAGGAGTAAATAATAATAATAACAATACTGAAAACAACATAAACAAACGTAGGTATTTACCTAGCCACAGCTAGCTATTCAGTAGTAATGGATCTGAGAGACTAGCTTGCTAACCATTACACCACGATTGGGTACCTTGGGACGTAGATAAATAAGACTGTCGTCTAAAGATATTAAAAAAAGTATTCATTTTACACAACAGATTCATACTTTTCTACGTAATAGTATTACTTGTCAAAGCACAGAGTTTAATCACATCAAATAGATCATTATTGATAAAGAAATGAAAGATTTATTCGTTGCATTGGTGAGACCTCATTTGGAATTTGCAAATGTGGTCTGGAGTCCAACACTAATCAAGGATATAAAACTCATTGAGGGAGTTCAAAGGAGAGCTACTAAAACAATGAATGATCTAAAAAAACAAAAATTTTCGCATAAAGAAAGACTTAGGAAGACTGACTTACCAAGTTTGGTTTATCGACGAACCAGAGGAGATATGATTGAAATCTATAAATATACTCATGGATTTTATTCAACGAACTTTGATCTAGTAAATGTTGCTAAAAAAATAAATACCAGGGATCATAAATTAAAACTCTTAAAAAGATTTTGCAAAACTAATGCAAGACAAAATTATTTTAGTAACAGAATGGTGAATACATGGAATAAACTACCATCATCAATAGTGAATGTCCCATTTCTGAACTCCTTTAAAGCAAGGTTTGATAATCTGTGGAAAGATTATAAATATTCTGTGGAATTAAAATGGATATTTGGAATATAAGGAACTGCTGACCTAATATAGTAGCTGAAAAAGATATTATTATTATTATTACTAGTACAAAATAAAAAACACCCTCCGGGCGATGTAAAAATAGATTTTTGAAACATATTGCCTGAGGGGTGGGTGTAAAAAATTCAATGTCAGCGAGTTTGTACCCTAAGTAAGTAAAATCATCAAATTCATTAAAGGATTAAAAAAATAAAACAATTTCAAATGTAAACTTTAAATATGAATTAAAATAAAACAAACTATATATAGATATATAATACCAGTCATGTATTTATTAAAACTTGTTTTAAAAAACAATGAGGACTGTCTAATGTTGCATGTTCAAATTTTGAGTGTATTTATTCTGTTATGACGATTTTGGGTAATGTGACGTAAGCAGTGACGTAATTTTTGTTACAGACAAAAACCGGAAGCGAATCTCCATTATTAATAGAGATTAGACATTGAAAATTTCAGATCAGAATTTAGCTAATAATTACATGTCAGGCTACAGGGTATGCATAATAGTGCGCAAGAGATATCATTAGAACCGCATTTTAAGTATAAATAGCATCAGATGCCGGAAAGCTCCGAAGTAGCCTAAGCCTAACCCTAATACTAACCCTAACCTCAACACTAACCCTAATCCTTACCCTAACCCTTACCCTAAACCTAGCGTCTCAAAGGTTTCGGGTATTTCCGTGAAATGTAATTTTTTTTAATATGTAATCTAATGTGATTATCTCTTGCACTCTATTGTGCGTTAGTACCGGCTACAGACTCATTGGTCAACCTTCGTAAATTCGGGTTGGTTGGTTGGTTGGTTGGTTGTTTTTACGGCATGTCAACTCTTGGGTTATTTTATGCTGTAGACATTTTGTTTTATTCAATCTTCTTGAGTATTCAATTTTTTTCTTTAAACTCAATTTTTTAAACCCATTTTTTATCTATTTAATGAGACCTAACGGGTACTACCACTCCGAGTCAGAGTGGAACTGGGAGTAAATGGCGATGAAGAGGTAATCCACACTACTCCTAACTCCATAACTGGACCCTCACCACTAGATGCAATTTCAGATCCAAGGCACTGTAAAAATCAGTCTCGAACAATTTTGCCAATTGATATAACGAATAGATATTATTTTTTAAAGTTTCATTTGATTCAAAGTTAATCTATAATAAAAGAGAAACTTACCTTTTTTTTTTTCTCCACATAAAACATAAAATATTCAAGAGTGTTCAATTTGAATAAAAATATGATGAGTTGTTGTTGTTGTTGTTGTTGCTGTTGTTGTTATTGCTGTTGTTGTTGTTGTTGTTGTTAATAATGAGCGGGAAATGAATGACCGAAGACAAAACAGTTATTTTTAAACGCCCTATTTTTCAGGGCATTTTCTCCCCTCATCAAAGACAAAGAAACCAATTGAATCCAGTTTAGCATTTTTTTGCAAGACACAATTCTTTAACTGCGTTTTAAAAGCGATATTGATATTTTGTGTGTGACGTCATCAAGGGTGTGGACGTCGATCAACAAAGCGAAGGATTTTATTGGCTGCAACAGAAAAGAGATCAAGAAGCAGACGATCATTATTGCAGGCATTGAGAACCGCTTTCGTGGAGGATCAGGTATCATTTTTTTTTTAAAGACGTTCTTGCTTGAATCCAACACTTCAACAAAGGAAGGGTTTAATGAAATAGTGACGGAAATAGGATTAGAGAAACGGATAAGCGCTCTTTCGTGCGTCCTAAAAAGGTCCTAATTATCCTCGAGGAGGACACTTTTTAAAAAGACGATGTCGGTTGAGTAGGTAAACATGGAACCACCAGTCTCTTAGATGATACGGCACACCCGAGACGTCTTCCTGTGAAAGACTACCTACGTAGAAAGTTAACTTTTTCGGACAGAAATATATTCCAAGGACCATTATAACAATACGCACGTAGGGCATCAACAACCCACCCCCCTATAAACTTCAGAGTCCTACGTGATTTTTATACAGAGAAAAAATGATCTTCCTTCAGATAGAGAGATTGGTAGAAAAACTGGACCATATGACCTTAAGGCACTCCCTTTTAATCTCGATTACGAAAGGACATGTTTTTCATGTACATCGTCAATATGCGGTTGTTTTAACAGACGATTTTTAGATTTTTTAAAATTATAAAACTAACCCCTAACCCTAACCCTAACCCCTAACAAACAACCGGATATTGACGGTGTAAATGAAAAACATGTCCTTTCTTAATCGAGATTAAAAAGGGGTGCCTTAAGGTCATATGGTCCGAAAAACAAAATCGTGGGATGTGGCTGTGGTCATATGACTGGATCAAAAAAAATGTTGGATTTATGACGATCGAATACGAATGAGACATTCTGGACAATGCTGGAGAATCAAGACGAACTCGTAAGTGATTTCTCTATGAAGACCTACATATGAACATGCCGGCGTAGGTCGACTAGCAAAAAACTACATCAATCAGACCTGTGCGGATACTGGATACCGTGCTGAGGACTTGTCAAGAGCGGTGACTGAGAGAGAGAGAGAGAGAGAGAGAGAGAGAGAGAGAGAGAGAGAGAGAGAGATTTTGAAATGCATTTCTTTTAAATTTCCCAACCTGCAACCTGTAGCTTAAATGTGGTCAAAAATGATTTTAAGGTTTCGTTCGGTCGTATTTAAAAAAAAATGTTATTCGCTTTGCTTACTCCTTTTCCCTAATTTCAATTATCTACCCAGAGCTGAATGGGTGACCCAATGGGTCACGTTTTGTCTAATATATATATATATATATATATATATATATATATATATATACACACACACAAAACATTCCATGACGAAAGATGGCCAAACTGAGTAATGAGAAAATCCCTTGTCACTAACGGAATGCCTTGTTGATTGGGGGTTAAGACCCCCCACTCCACTCCACTCCACCCCCCCCCCAGGTCAAGCGGGATTAATTAAATTGTCGATGCCAAATTCAGGGTGTCTGTTTGATTGGCAAGTTATCACCTTCCTCGTTTGGGTAACTTTTATTTTTTGTTTTATGAACTGACCTCAACAAGCCGGGTGAGATTAAACCGGGTGAGATGTTCACAGAAAAGGCGGCTCAACAACAACAACAACAACAACAACAACAAAACCCAGAAGGAAAGCTAAATCTAAAAAGGTTAAAACTTCCAAATTGACATTAAGTTGTCACGAGTTGCCGGGTATCGACAATAAAATAGATATACCAAAAAAATAAAAGGGGGTTGACTTCCATTTGCCGCCTGACGGAGAATCACGCCTATGTCTGGAAGAGAAGACCTGGAATCACCTTCTTAAGTTAACTTTTTTTTTTTACAACATTTAAGACTTCTGTTATCTGAGAGGCGTTTTCTCTTACCTATCATGCATCTTCAGGATTTTCTAACTCATGGGAAAATTAGCGGAACCAACGATTATACACATTGGTCGTTTAAAATCAATCACAAAGTACAATTTCATAAAACTGTAAGATTCATGGTTAATATATGAACATACAACTCCGACACGTTTGTGGGACAAAACATTTTATATATCACAGTACATTTATAAGACATTATACAATAAATGACATACATATACATAAACATACAAGAGTAGAGATAAAAGGACTGGAGAGTCCGTACATACAAAATCACTTACTAGTGAGGGGAGCAAAGCCCCCACCAAGAAGGGTGTGACAATGTCTCTAACCCATGTGGATACCTACGAGAAGAGGTAGCAAAAGAGGCAGAAGAGTTTGAACCAGCCGCTTAAATACTATAGTCCCTGGTGAGAACAAGCGGCAACCCAGCAGGAAAATAACTCTTCCAGGCCAATGTGAACATAAACCCAACAAAACGAAATCTATAACATAAATAGACTACGAGATATGTCAGAAAAGTTCCAGGACTGGTGTCACAAAAAAATTATTTCAAATCCAAACTACAAACTACAAGGTATCCACTTCAAAGGAAATAAGATATATGAATGAAGAAAGAAAGAAAAGGTTTTGAATGTAGATGACGAAAGAAAGAAACAAAGAAACAAAGAAAGATTCTGATGATAACCACGTGATCAACACTAATTGAGAAAAATAGCTTGATACGAGGTATGTCAGAAAAGTTCCAGAACTGGTATCACAAAAACATTATTTCAAATCCAAACTACAGACTAAAAGTTATCATCTTCAAAATAATCCTCCAGGAGTCTAATGCACTTTCCCATCCTTCTCTGCTACGCTTGCATGCACTCCTGGAAGGATTCTTCCGGGATTTTTCATAGCTCTGACGGCACGGCCTTTTTGATGTCATGCACATCCTCAAAACGGGTTCCCTTGATGACACTCTTGAGCTTGGGAAAGAGGAAAAAATCACATGGAGCAAAATCGGGCGAGTAGGGAAGTTGATCTAGCACAAGCAATGTTCTTCTGGGTCACCAACTCTCGGATACTCAGGTAAACAACTAAAGCCGTCTAACTCCTACCTTGTAACCTATCATGTGTATTCCATTTCTAAGAAACTATTGAAATGTATTTACAGTTAGCTTGAAATGGAGAAGGAAGAAAAAAGAAAAACACTGGGACGCATGGATAAGATTTTGATGCGTCCTTTTAGATTTTTATGCATTAGGGACGCAGGATGCGTACCTATCAACATTTCTGATCGCTTCCTCGTACAATTCTCAACAAATTAGTAATAAAAATATTCAATTTCCTGAACCAACTTAACAGAATAGGAATACAATACAAGAATGAGCGATAATGTTGGAGGCGGGTTGTGTAACGGTTATAGTCGTAGGAAATGAACTCGTCGACCCGAGTTCAAATCCTAGACGAGGCTGTTTGCATTTCACATAGCGCTAATTTTTAAGTAGGATACATGCATAGAGCGAATGAGGTATTTTGGTGAAAGGGAGCTGCGCAAGGAGAGAATGCAAGAATTTTATTTTTTATTTTTGAATGAATCGGTCGGTGAGTGAACCGAGTTTTTGGTAGGAGGCTCAAACGCCTGTCTGTGGGCAGGAACATAACTGGTGCATTCTTATTTCTGTCGAGGACAGAGAATTTGACTTTGGCGCTTTCCCTTTTATATGTCCTGTTGACTGCGCTACCTAGTGGCTATTGGGAGAAACAGGAGGTAATTACCTTTCGTGTCTCCTACCGTCAAATAGAATAACTGTGGCAAGTCAGGGATGTAATCCCTACACTACTAGTTGGCATTATTTTACAATCTCTGATTTTTAGTGGAATGTGTTTATATTTACCCCATAAATCGATATTACAAAGGTTATATAGTATGGACTGCTCGTTTCGGGAGATCGACAGCACATGCGATCATCCACTGAACTGATAAGTCACCGAAAGAGACCAAGTTCTTCTTTTGGTGCCAAAAGTTTAACTTTCGGTGGAAGTGGAATTATAGGATATTCCTTATTTGGTACAAATGCAGAATAGCGCGCAAGAGATAATATCATTAGAATCACATTTTACGTATAAATAGCATTAGATTACGGAAACTCACGGTAGTAGTCTAATCCTAGCTCTGAAACTAACCCTAACCCTAACCCTTGCCCTTACCCTAACCCTATTCTAGCATCTCAAAAGTTTCGGGTATTTCCGTAAAATGTAATGAAATGTAATGCTGTTTATACGTTGTAAAAAAGTCGACGGGGCGGCCTGAAGTCGGTATCAGCCAGTCAGCGAGGGAGTCTATCCCTTTTTCAATAGCGCTAGACCAAGGAGATTGTTTTAGCATCTGAGGTGGAGCGCCAAACCTACCATCAGCTCCTTACTTTACCGCACAGATCCCTGTGCTACTCATACGCTGAATTGGCGAGGACCGGGATCGAACTAGGAACCTTGTGGTCTCTAGCCGAACGCTCTACTGACTGAGCTAACCCGATCCCCTGTGTGCTACTCTGCATTAGTACCTTTTACTTTATCATATTTTCATATTAAACATTATTAACTCTCACATTTTGGTAACACGAGAGTAACGCAAACCGTTCATAATGAAATGATGAGTGGGTGTGTAGTTGTACAAGCGACCCGAGTAATGAGCTGTTTCTCGGTCGAGTTTTTGCTTGTGTTGCGAGCTAAAATTTTAGAAATGGGCGAGCTTCAGATACGCTTATGTTAATAAGTTCACTAAAAACCATTTAATCTATTACGCAAAGAAATATGTTATTTTATAGATAATAAACATTATAACATATTTCAGCACATAATTCATTACATTCTATTTTATGTTTTTACTAGAAGCGGCTACCCGGCGCCGCCTGGGTAGAGGAGGGATTTTTTTTGAGTTAGTCCAGCAGATCCATTATTACTGAATCGTGAGTTGGATCCTAGTAGAAAGCCCAATTAAAATCCCTACGTAAAAAAAAGACCTTGCATTGATCCAGCCACTCTGCAGAGAAACGTTAATGTCTACTATTTAACATATTAAACGCAAAAAAAAAATTCAATGCTGTTATCAGTTAAATTTTATTTTTTAATTATCTTCACTAATATTAATCAAATCTTTATTATTTTTGCTCAAAAACCAAGCCCTGGTGATATTTAATGTATATATATATATTTACTTTGTCGTTAATTGTTTTTTTTCTTAGTTTCCTCCGGACATACATACATACAAACTGCCATTTATATATGTATAAAATAGATAGATAGATATAATACAGAGATATTTTTCTTATAGAAAAAAAACCCACATAACCAAAAATGAAAGTGTGTGAGTGTGCTGGAACGGATAAATGGCATTTCAGTTTATTTCAATGAGGAAAAGGGATTGGATATGCAAGGAATTTGAGTTACGAGCAGAACAAATTAAAATCGTATGTCAAGGTACCACAGTATTAGAAACATTTATAAATTGAAGCACAAATTAAACATTAAAGAGAATAAAAAAAATGTTCTAACATTAAACAAATAATTTATTTCAAGAAAAATCATTGAGTTGAAAAAAGAACAAAACAGGTTTTATGGTAAAACTTGCAAATCATACTCAAAATCCCGTGCCCTTATGGCAAGCCCCAACCCCTTTTTATCATATGGGTGCTAGAAGGCGGTGGCTGCGGGTCTACATGTCCTGGGAATGACGTTAAACTCTATCTGATGGTGACGTTCCAGTTTTGGAGGTTTGGGGACTGTGGAGCACCCCTTCATCACCATTGCTCCCTGGTCCACTCTGACTCGGAGTGGTAGTACCTGTTAGGGTCCCATCTATGGGTTAAATAGAAAAACAGGAGTTAATGAACAAAATTGTATTATCCATTAAGAATTGATTTATTTCAAAATTTTATCGGCATTAAATGACCCACTGAGGTTGATAAACAAAACAAACCAAACCAATCAAAATCCCGATATTACAGGATGACCCAGAAAAAACAGAACCCAAATTATTTATTTATTTCCCCATTAAACTAACTTAAACCCTAACCTAACCCCTAACCTTAACCCTACCCCCCTAGTTAAAATTAACAGTTTAATTACAAAATTTCTGGGTTCTGTTTTTTTCTGAGTCATGGGATTTTGAGTATGATTTGCAAGTATTACCGGTTTTATATTGTTGTGCCTATTTCCTGTGTAGATGTCTGTATTTCTACTGATAAATAAAAATCCTTTTTGTGTCTATCCGTGCCCTTTTTTTACGCGGAAACAACAAGGCCTATTGAGATCCATCATTTTACGCTCTGAAAATTCCCAGGAGACTTCCGCTTGTGACGTAATTATGACGTAGACTATGACGTACTTGTGACATTTACGTTTTTGCAAATTATCAAAAGCCTTAAAACAATCATCTCCGGTTCTCAATTATAGAAACAAATAATTTTGATATTAGATGAAAAGTAAAGTCAGCGGAGTGGTCTACTGTCCGTATCATCCGGACAGTGAGGGAGTCTATCCACTTTTCGCTACCGCGAAATTGTTTTTACAAGAGATTGTTTTTATGTGATCTTAGGTGTGGCGCCTCGTCACACCTAAGATCAGCTCTCCACTTTATCGCACAGATCCAAGCTGTGCTACTCATTCACTGAGTTGGTGAGGGCCGGTATCAAACTCGGAACCTTTTGGTTCCTAGGCGGATGTGTTACCGACAAAACAAATTTAACAGAATAGAAATACAACATGCGTTTAAGGGACAAGAATGTCCTTATATGAAAGGAAAAAAGTATTTAGTAGTGTATGATTCAAAGTCATAACACGTTGGAACGCAAACAAACTCCGACAAAGAGTGAAGGACAAAACATTTTATATAACAGGACAAGAATTAACAGGGTACATAATACATAGAGGTGTACATAAACATACATACAAGAGTAGAGATAATGACACATTCATGAATGGTAAAATACAAGATATCTAGGTATCAAAGAGATACCTAAATGTACATAAAAACGTAGTTACGGATACATGACTAAAGGATAGTCATATATCGTATAAGAGACTTACTAGCAGTGAGTGGCCAGTGTTAAGGGCCGAAGCCCCAACGAGAAAGGAGTAGACCGTGTCTAACCCATGTGGTCTCGTAGCGAGCAGCAGGCAAAGAGAAAGAGACGTTCAAATCAGCCGCTTAAATATCCAAGGCCCCTAGCGGGAACCAGCGAAACCAAACGGGCAGACAACTCCCCAGGCAAATACGAAAATAACTCCCACAGTAGTATATATAGCGCCAGTCTAGGGAGATTGTTTTTGCGTCTGGGGTGGAGCGCCACACCTACCATCAGCTCCCCGCTTTACCGCACAGCTCCAAGCTGCACTACTCATTGGCTGAATTGGTGAGGATCGGTATCGAACTCGGAACCTTTTGGTTTTTAGGCGGATTGTCTACCGACAAAGTTAATATTTTTTGGTACAATGATTTATTACAATAAAATTATTTTTATACAAATGTTGAAGAACGATAGGTGGTTGAATACGGCTTCCTTGTATAGAATAAATGTGAGAACAATTCACGACGAAGTTGTTGACATCCTTCCGTCTACGAGAGACGATGGAGTAGCTTCCATTTTTTCCCGGAAATACGTAGCCCGTGCGGGTTCATATGGAGGATGAGCTGTTGCCCAAACGGCAAATCCACCCTATCCGCACTGCTGCTGTAATCCAAGGGAAGGTAAGGAACCAATACAGTTTGGCAGCAGTAGTGTTGCAGGAGTTGCTGGTAGCACTGTATTTCAGCATCACACCATTTTAGGGACTCTGGCTCCTAATTTGTTTTCAGGGTTTAATCCCTATAGCCTTTCTTTGGGACGAGGTAAAACCGCTAGGCAGCGGTTCCAGAATATTCTTCACTGCACGTTTCATTAGCGGTGGTGTTTTCAACGGTTTCTGGCCATTTTATGTTGTTGTATGTCTCGGCAAAGGGCTGGGTTAGCTCAGTTGGTAGAGCGTTCGGCTGGAAACCACAAGGTTCTAGTTCGATACCGGCCCTCGTCAACTCAGCGTATGAGTAGCACAGGGATCTGTGCGGTAAAGTAAGGAGCTGATGGTAGGTGTGGCGCTCCACCTCAGATGCAAAAACAATCTCCTTGGTCTAGCGTTAGCGAAAAGGGGATAGACTCCCTTGCTGATTGGATGATACCGACTTTAGGCCATCCCAACGACTTTACTTACTTTAATACTACTTACTTATGTCTCGGCTGGACAAAGCTTTTTACCGACAGCCTTCAAAAAATAGACGAAGTAATAACAAGAATATCTTATTTTCTGAGCGAACTTAATAGAATACAACATAAGAATGAGCGATAAGAATGTCTTTCTATGAAATGAAAGAGTCTTTAGTATGATATGTTGGTTGGTAACCCTCCGTATACGAGAGACGATGGAGTAGTGTCAAAGTTCTCTCTCTCTCTCTCTCTCTCTCTCTCTCTCTCTCTCTCTCTCTCTCTCTCTTTGAACTACATAGCGTGGGTGGGTTCATATGGAGGATAAGCTGTTGCCCATGCAGCAAATCCCCCCTCTCCACACTGCCGCTGTGATCCAAAGGAATGGTAAGGTACCAATGCAGTTTGGCAATGGTAGTGTCGCAGGAGTTGATGGGTAGTACTGGATTTCAGCATCACGCCACCATAGGGACTCCGACTCCTGATTTTTTTCGGGGTTTAATAGTACTGGTACTGAATAAGAATATGAAAAATTATATGTTAAGCATTTTATAGTGTGCCATGCGACATCAGGTGTTGGGGGACTCAAAGCCCCCCCCCCTTGTCCGCAGGAACGCAACTGGTGTGTTGTTACTTCTGTCGAGTACAGAAGAGTAAGTGGTAACTAAGAGAATTTGACTTTTGAGCGTTTCTTTCTTTTATAAGTACTGTTGATCACGCCACCTTGTGGCTATTGGCAGACACAGGAAGACAATTACCTTTCGTGTCCCCTAGCGTCAAATAGGAGAGCTGTGGTAAGTAAGGGATGTAATCCCTAACGAGTTTTAGAATATTTTCGTGACTTACTAATATTTCGCCAAACGTACCGATTATGTAAGTATGAATGTGCACATTTTCAAATTTTTTCGACACCAAAGAAAAATATCCCCAAACTTGTACAGAATTAAATTTTGTTGTTAAATTCTTTATGCCATTAACAGAGATGGTGCGAGGGTCTCATGTGGCCCCATCGTATCTATGATACAGGGGTCCCCAGTGTACTATATATCAATTATATAAAATGGTATTTATTTAAGATATATGAAACCTGTACTTGATAAGCATTCATTCATTCAATGTAAACCCAGCTTATAAACGGTGAGAGTTAATCTCACTTGATGGAGAGAGAGAGAGAGCTGGCTGCCATTGCTTGTGCTTCTTTCTTATTTAGGGGTTAATTTCTTTCTTAGTTCTTCTATCTTCTTTGCTAATTCTTCTTCTGGTCTGGTCTGGGCATTGCTTTAAATAACTAACAAGACTTTGTTTTCACTTGATCAAGCTTTATTATTTATTAGCCCATGATTCCACCGTGGGATGAGATGAAGGAAGACAATTACGTTTTTCTCCTTCCAAAGCTAGGGTCAAATCTAGGGTCATGGCGCGTGGAATTACGCGCCTCTAGGGGTCAAGGGTTAACAACAGTCCCGGTAATTTTCCATGTGGACTCCTGATTCTAAATCTAACAGACCTCAATTTAATTCTAGCTACAAGGTCTGTTCACAATTCATGACCTCTCATGAATTGTAACAGTAAATCCATCGTATCAGTAACAAAAACTTATAGTATTTACTTATTTTAAACACGGTCTGTCTGTTGTACTCCTTTTAGCGTACCCGTGACACACATTAGGATTCATTAACTGTAAACACGATGTGCCCCTCAGACCTCTTTAATTATTTGTTATGGTCCCTAATGTATCATCAAATCTAAATATAGTCTGGCATTTTACAGCAGTTTACCATTTAAGTTTCGGCTACGGACTTCAATCGTAATTTTTTTTTATCACTCAAATTAACTTTGACGCGTAAGTAAGCCTAAACTTCAGACTCAAGTTTTGCAGTTTACTTGGGGGTTACATTTCGTCACGAACTCGTTACACATAATTCGATACAAGATTCATGTTACTCTCTAACACATTCATTCATTGTGAATTGTGACGTATCTGTGACATTAATTTAGCATTCATTGAAATTCTAAGTGCCTGTCCAACCCCTTTAGCGTTCATTCATTTTAAACCCGACATGCATCTCTCTCTCTCTCTCTCTCTCTCTCTCTCTCTCTCTCTCTCTCTCTCTCTCTCTCTCTCTCTCTCTCTCTCTCTCTCAGCATTCATTGTGAATACGACATGCTCGTGACAATACTTTTAGCATTCATTCATTTTAAACCCGACATGTTTCCCCCTCTCTCTCTTCTCGACCCCCTCTCTCAGCATTAATTCATTGTGAATACGACATGCTCATAACAATACTTTTAGCATTCATTTTAAGCCCGACATGCTTGTCCTCCCCTTCTCTCTGTCTGTCTGTCTGTCTGTCTGTCTGTCTGTCTCTCTCTCTCTGTCTCTCTGTCCTCTTCTCTCTCTCTCAGCATTCATTGTGAATACGACATGCTCATAACAATACTTTTAGCATTCATTTTAAACCCGACATGCTTGTCCTCCCCTTCTCTCTGTCTGTCTGTCTGTCTGTCTGTCTGTCTGTCTCTCTCTCTCTCTCTCTCTCTCTCTCTCTCTCTCTCTCTCTCTTAGCATTCATTCATTGTAAACTCGACTTGAGTCTCACTCCTGTTTGCATTCATTCATTAATTGTAAATTTGACATGCCTCTCCCCATCCTTTTAGAATTCATTCATTGTAAACCCGATGTGATTAACAGACATCTCTTGATCGGCTTTAATTTCTTTCTTTCTTTCTTTCTTTCTAATGTGGAGACAACTCACTGATGTTGGCGCTTATTGAGAATAATTCGAGTGCTGCTGTATGGCTGCACCACTTGAACTCTAACGAGAAAAAGGCTAGATGGTAACTACACAAGGTTGCTGCATGCTGTCTTGAACAAATCCTGGAAGCAGCACCACACAAAATAGCAGCTGTACCGTCACTTGCCTCCCATTACACAAACCATCCAAGTAAGAGAAACAAGACATACTGGACACTACAGGAGAAGTAGGGACGAATTCAAAAGTGTCATTCTCTTTGGGCACCTTAGGAGATTAGAATAAAAACAAATATAAGATACAATGAAAACATAAAAAATAACAATCTCCCCTGGAGCCTTCAGACAGGAAAAACCCAATGGGCATGCACAAAGAAAGGACCGTTTCCAGGCGCCAAAAAAGAACCCATGACCATTCCAACACAGACCGTTACTAGGGACAGATGCTAATACTGACACGAGAAGAAATTTCTCTCCATGAAATAGCTATGAACTTAGAAATAATGTCTGAACCCTAAAAAGTCTCTTTGTGTTTGTCTTTGTCTCTTCTTTTCTCTTCCTTGATTCCGTTTCAGCTCGACGAAGAACCACATAGAATGGCGTTTGATAAAAGAAACCAGCAAACATGCACTAAATAACCAAAGCCAAGACCCATACACTTACACATTGACACACCAGTGTGAGATGCTGTGCATAGGAGATGCCAGGAGCGATGACCACTAGGGACGGGTGGTGAGGAAGAGTCATGGAGATCCGTGCTCCGATAATGATGATGATATAAAACGGTATTTTCTTAAAATTTATAATTGAGAGAGGGCGGCGGGGGGGGGGATATAAGGCACAAAATTAAAATAGAAAGAACACAAAAAGAAGAGAGAGGAGGAGGTAAATGAGAGAAAGTCCTACCTGAGATATAAATTTTGTTGTAGAACAACAGTTAGTAGGTTAATCTCACTAGTGACCTCGGTACGCACTGTGTTCCTAACTATAGTAACAGTGCCATTGACTAAACTAAGGTCTGTTACAACGATTTTGCATTCATCATGAGAATATAACGCAATTAAAAATTGACGGTATTTACCTAACCCGTTCGCTACGGATTGGATGTGACACAAAGTCACGAGCACGGGACATCCAGCGAGGATCGAACTCACTATTCAATTGTCATGGATCTGTGAGACTAACTTTTTAATCATTTACACCAGGATGGGACGCAATTAATAAATTGTATATGCATTTATTCATAAACGCGTGATGGGAGGTAACTCTGGTAATACTATTTATAAAGTTATTTCCCTTACTGATAAAAATTTCTTTTACTTTAAAACTGGTAAAATTTAGAACTCTGAAAAAGTAAGAAAAAATCTTGTTTTTTTTTAATCTCTTAAATTCTGAATATAATCCTATAAATATATTGATGATAAAATAATGGGCTGAACTTGCACAAAGGTCTCAAAATTAGAGTGACCCAGAAAAAACAGAACCCACAAATTTTGTAATAAAAATGTTAATTTTAACTATGGGGGTGTAGGGTTAGGGTTTAGGGTTAGAGTTAGGGTTAGGATTAGGGTTAGGGTTGGGGTTTAGGGTTAGTTTAATGGGAAAATGAATAAATAATTTGGGTTCTGTTTTTTCTGGGTCACCCTGTATACCGGTGACCCAGAAAAAACACACACACACACACACACACACATATATATATATATATATATATAATATATATATATAGAGAGAGAGAGAGAGAGAGAGAGAGAGAGAGAGAGAGAGAGAGTCAATCAGTGAGACGTGATGATGATGATGATGATGATGATGATGATGGATATCCCATAATACAATAATCTTATGGATATCAGGTTTTCAGAAAATAATTATGTTTTATCAGAGATGATATAAAAACAAATTTAAGTTAGTTTATTTAAGAACCAGCAGTGGCTACCCGGCGTCGCCTGGGTAGAGGGTTTTTTTTAAAGTTAGTCCCGCAGATCTATTATTACTGAATCGTGAGTTGAATCGTCGTGGGATGCCCTATTTAAATCCCTATGTAAAAAAAAAAAAAAATAGACCTTGCATTGATCCAGCTACTCCGAAAAGAAATGTTAATGTCTACTATCTAAAATATCAAATGAAAAAAAAACAAAAAAAAACATGCTGTTACATTTAAATTTATCTTTTTAATTATCTTCACGAATATAATCAAATCTCTATTATTTTTGCTAAAAAACTAAACCCTTGTGATATTTAATGTGTATATATATTTACTTTGTCGTTAATTGTTTTATTTTCGAAGTTTCCTCCGGACATACACATATACACAACTGCCCTTTATATATTTAGATAGAAGATAGATAGATTATCATCCAAAATGTAATCACCTACATTTCAATGACTGAGAAAAGATATTTGAGATTCTTTTACATTCTCCATGCACATCATATTTAGGAACCTCAGATTTGCACTTGTTTTGATCACTAAAATATTCAATTACTTCAGGGGTTCCCGACCAGGGATACTCGCACCCCATGAGTGTGCCAGCATGATTCCAGAGGGTGCGAGAAGCGACCGTTCAAATTTAGATTTTTTTCTTTTGTAATTAATACTATTTTCTTTATTTCAGATTATTACCATTACCCTTCATCACGTAAAAAAAAATATTACATATCATATTAGATTTAGAGAGTGAAATATATATTATCTTTTGATAAAACTGTATATGGATTCCTGTTGTGGTGCGAGGTCAGCGTAAAATCTTTTAATGGGTGCAAGGTCAGAGCAAAACTCTTTTAAGGGTGCGAGAATAGAAAAAGGTTAAGACTGTGCGGATTTTAAAAATCTTTTAAAAAAACAAAAAAAAAAAAACGAAAAAAAAAAAAAAGCAACAAACTCCTATGGGGCCATTCACCGGAAGAACCCCTCTACGCATGTCCGACAAAAAGGACTGACTCCCTACCCCCCCCCCCAAAAAAAAAAATAATTCAGCCATTTTAATTTAGGCCGCAACTGAGTGTTGTCGTTTCTACTAGCCAGGGGGCATGTACCCTCGCTACAGGCGATTATGCCCCGTTCAATAAAGCCTAAGTCATAAAACTACCTCTTGCCTTTGTCTCTTTCCTCTCTCGTTCTTTGAATGCCTTCTTTTCAGCAGCGCCCACCAAAAATGAGATGGGGTTAAAAGAAAACCTGAGGAACACGCACCAAGAATATTCAGATACCTAAATTTAACCTTAAAACACCCAAAATCACTTATACCCCACAATTCAGTATACCCCATAATGCATTAATCCCCACAGGACCATTGAATTATTTGTAGAACATTCAGAAACAAAGAAGAATTTTAAAACAATATTTTTTTTATTTTTTGTTGGGGAAAATCCTAGATTTCTATAAATTTACCTTCCTTGAGAATAAGAAGGTTAAGGTCCCTGACATTATTGCAACTGATAATAATTTTAAAAAGCTAACAACAAAACAATAGTTTATTCACGAAAAAAAAAAAAAAAAAAAAAAAAGAAAACAGGTTAAACATGGTATAAATGGTTGGCAAGTTAAGCTAGTAGACCATTTGTTAGTGATTTCGATTCTCACTGGATGCCTCACTCTATGCATCTAGTCTTGTGCCAGACAAAGGTGAGCTTAGTGAGGGACTATGCTAGCCTTTATTTAGGCTAGACGGGCATCTCCGATCAATCGTCTGGTCCCATCAAGCCCTAGCACTTATATGATTGTCCCAATCTTATTGCCCTCAATAGCAATCCATAACCCTTTTTCATCATACATATGCTAGAAGGTGGTGGCTGAGGGTCTTATTCTCCTGGGTACGACGTTAGACTCTCTCATGGCGAAGTTCGAGTTCGGGAATGTGGAGTACTTTTCATCACCATTACTCCCAGGTCCACTCTGACCCGGTGTGGTAGTACCTATTAGAGTTCAATCTATGGATTAAAATAGCATGAAATGATTTCTAAAATGTGAATAAGAAATTTAGTTTAAAAGGAAATTGAGTACCCGTCAAGAATTAATAAAACAAAATGTCTTCGGCATAAAATGACCAATGGGTTTGACATGCCTGAAACCCAACCAACCAGCCAACCGTGCTAGCAGACTATTCTTAGTGAGTTTGGTTCTCACCGTGTCACATCTCTGGTTTTATACCACACCAAGTTAAGCTTAGTAAACGACTATGCTTGTAGACTATTTTTAGTGAGTTCGATTCTCACTGTGTGTCACATATTTCTGGTTTTGTAACACACTAAGCTAAGCTTATTAAACGACTATGCTAGCAGACTATAGTTAATGAGTTCGATTCTCATTGAGTTTCACATATTTCTGGTTTTATGTTGAATTAAGCTAATATTAGTAAATGACTACAAGTAGTAGAGTATAAAAATTAACAAGAAAAAAGGTTTAACGGAACAGGGAGAAAAGGCGGGATATGACGTCAAGCAACGAGTTAACAACGATATGAAATGCAATAGGTTTTAATACAAATATGCACATTAAAATGATACAACAAAGAGAAGAAAGTTCATAGTTTTGGTCGGACAAGCAACCCGAGGTTTAATAAGAGTTCTTTTAAAGTTAGCGGCACCTGTTCGTGATGTATTAGCCGTAGTTATTAGTTTAGTTGAGTTTGGGTAGTTTTTGGTTACAGCACCGTTCGAGGTAAGCCGTAATTAATTAGTTGTGGGTTGCAAAATGTTTATTCCTGCTAACAGCCTTCGGCTGCAATGGTATCAAAGGGATGAAGCTTGTCCGAGGTTGCATTTATCTCGTCGGCTCCCTTAGTTGTTATCCTGGTGATTAAAGGTAATTGCTATCAGCCTTCATGGGTCAAAAGATAGCAATCTCTCAACGTCCAGAAGCAGGTTAAGGCGAAATCCGTCGTGGGTTTTCTTTCTTCCGTATGCCATATTCGTAGGAAAGAGAGTGCAAAGCGCACTTACCTTGTAGTGGTAATCACCCTTAATGGTTACAACTAAAAAGAGGAAGAATAGCCAATGTCATGGCTTTTTATAAAGTTCACCACGTGACTATTGAAAGTTAGGATGGCTGCTGCTGCTGTGTGTCGGTGACACTTGACCACTGTCCCCTAGGGGCTCAGGTCCCGGTGAAGACCGAAGATAATAGCATAAAATTTCAATAAGAGTACTAAATTACTGGCAGGTAGCTTTTGTTGTCGCTATTTAAGCAAAGCTTCCCAATTAACTGACCCTAGTAAAATAATATGTCTGGTGGTAAATAGTATCACTGATTACAAGAATAATAATACGCCATGTCGGCTGCGGCGTTAGAATACACCGACTGCACCTCTGCAGAGGGGTATGACTCCCCCAATGGGGCCACCTGTTGGCTGTGGGTGGCGACCCGTGATGCGTAAGGATGAAATCCAGGTGGCTGAGCAGTCCGTGACATGCAACACTCCACTTTAGCCCTTACTTGGGCTAGACGGTCAGTCGGAGAGGCCGCCTCCAATCAATCGGCTAGTCACGTCAAACCCTAGCACCTATATGATTGCCCCAACCCTTTTGATCATATGGGTGCTAGAAGGCAGTGGGTGAGGGTCTTCATGTCCTGTGAATGACGTTAAACTCTATCTGATGGTGAGGTTCCAGTTCTGGAGGTCTGGGGAATGTGGAGCACCCCTTCATCACCATTGCTCCCTGGTCCACTCTGACCTGGAGTGGTAGTACCTGTCAGGGTTCCATCTATGGGTTAAATAGTAAAATGTGTTTATAAAAAAATTGAATATCCATTAAGAATTAATTCATTTCAAAACTTTGTTGGCATTAAATGACCCGTCAAGGTTGATATGCCGTAAAAGAAAGCAAACCAAACCAAACCAAGAATGATAATACCACTACCAAATAAAGAAAAATGGCACGAGAAAAATAACAACAAAAAATGTAATACATTTCTAATGTATATATTTACCCAACCCATCCACATGACCAGGATGTGACACAAAGTCAATTTTTAATCAGTTTTTTTTTTTGTTTTTTTTGTTTGTTTTTTTGAGTGGCCTATTATCGATATCAGCTAATATCTGCTGTTTTCTTTAAATCTGATAAAATTTTTGTCTTTATTTTTTTCTGTTTTGTTATTTATAGTACTATTTTTATAGCACTATTTTTGATAATTTACCCATGAAATTTATTTATACATATGTGATCGTCTGGCATTTCCAACCCGTCCTTCGGGACGGGGGTCCGGTGTGCCTCGGCCACTGGACCGGTGTGTTCAATTAATAGCGTCGGTCCCAGGGGGCTATCCCCCAGGCAATACCTGCCCCCTTGGGGGACAGGGTTGGTTTATTGCCCAGTGCCTGAGGCGCACCCCTTGAGGGGGAATGCCGAAGGGATCGACGCAATTTTTGTTCTTTCCCACCCATGAGCTTCGGCTTGTGGGTGGGCCCACGTTAAAACGAGGCCTTGTGCCCAGCCCATACAAGTGGGGTATACCCATATGTGATCGTCTGGTTTAGATCAGTCTAGAAATGTAGAAATTAAGGACTCGGATTTTTTTTTTATTCAAATGACCAAAAGTTGAAAAAAAAAACCTACAATCTTGATAATTTTTTTCAAAAATCTTTTTGATAGAACAAGCTATTCGTTATAAAATTATATTAATTTTTCGTAAACTGACTCAAAAATCTATTCTTTAAAAAATCAAGCCATTTTATTCTATAGTGTTGTCGTCTGTTCCTTTGATTTCGATATTAGAATAATAAGTTAGGTTTTTCATATTGTACACAAAGATGTATGACGTCATAATTTATTGTGTACTTTCCTGAACAGACACTAAAACTTGTAGCGAGTTGTAATTATTCAAAGATGTCCAAATTTTCTGGAGAAGAATGCATTTCCAAAATGAGGAACGTGAACTAGAAAATACTGCATAATTATGGGATGTTTTTAAAAGTAAGTAAAAAGTATAGAAGACTTTGTTTTTTTTTTTAATTCTCTCTATTTTGATGTAGATATTCATTTTAATTTAACTTTTTTAAAATCACATTTTTGATTTTATGGATTCGGACAGTCTAATTCTAATTCAATTAATTCCGTCACTTTTCTCCTTATGTTAAATAGCAAACATCATTTTTTTTTCTGTTGTGGTGGAGGAGAATATTGTATTTAGTTGCTTAAAAAAGAAAACGACTGAAAAATGCTTGCTACAAAAGAATGATATATGTCATATATGATCAGGTAATTTTAATTAAAGTTTATGTCGTTGGTCTACTAAAAAGAAAAAAAATGTATTGTTCGTTTGAAACATAAACTTTTATCAAAATGGGATAAAAGCGATGTAGAGAATTATTTCAAAAAGGAAATTTAAGAAAGAAAAATATTAAATCTTTAGAAAATAAATCTGAAAAGAAAAAAAAAAAGTACAAAATACCTTTTTGACTTTAATAATGAAATCAAAGGAGCAGACGATCAAATTATAAAATTAAACGCTTTGAAATTTAAACAGATTTTTGAGTCGGTTTTAACATTAAAAAAAGGCAGAATATTATGAAACATTTTATCTTTTTATTTTATCTTTTTATTTTTTTGAAATTTAATAAAATATATAACTTGTTTTTATTTTTCAAATTTGGTCTTTAAAAAAGAACATTAGATAATAATAATGACATGGTTGGACTTATGTTAAAATCACAATGAAATGTTAAGAACTGATGATAGGTACCACCAATTTTCCCTGTGAAATTTAACCCCCCCCCCTATATTTAACACAATGAAATTTAATAAATAATAAAGGTTAATATTATCTTGAAAAGTTTTTGTCCATTCGAAAGAAGAAACAAACAAAAAAAACCTGATGATTTTCTTATAGATTTTTTCAGCTTGCGGAAATAATGAAAATTATAAACGAAAAACAAGGTTTACATTTCTGCACCGTTAAATCAATTGAAATTAACGAAGCACTGATGCAGAATAGCGCGCAAGAGACAATACCATTAGATTATGTAAGTATTAAATTTCACAGAAATTAACGAAATCTTTGATGCGCTATTGTTAAGGTTAGGGGCAAAACTTGCAAATTGGTTGGAAAATTAAAACGGTAAGTTTTTTGGTGGTCCCCCATGACAGTTTAACTACAGTCTATGAATAACTTTTTGCGAATTGGGTTACTGTTTGGGATTAAGGTTGTTATTTTATCACGTATTGCTAAAAAAAAAAAAATACTATACAATACGTTTAATGTTGAAAAATATTTTTTAAACCAAGTTTAATTGAAATTATGCATTGCAATATTAACACAAACAACTGAGACTAATGTGTCTACCGTTGGGTTCAATAATCAATTTCAATGGTTAATTAAATGTATAGTATTTTTTTTAAAGCAATACGTAATAAAAAACAACCTTAATCCCCTAAACCGTAACCCAATTCGCAAAAAGTTATTTCATAGACTGTAGTTAAACTGTCATGGGGGACCACCAAAAAACTTTCCGTTTTAATTTTCCAACCAATTTGCAAGTTGGGCCAGGTTAGGCTACTTCAGGAGATTCTGTAATCTAATGTTATTTATACATACATTCGATTCTAATGATATTATCTCTTGCGCCCTATTCTGCATTTATACCACATTTACCATGAATGGGTGTTTTAATTCAGAACAACTTTTTTTGTAGATATTTTCATAATCTGTAAAAATATACACTCATTCACCCACCCCATTAAACCGACCTTGGATCACATTATTTCTCCCCAACAAGGCCAAAATGTGGTCTTTATTATTATTTAGTATTTATTAAAAGATATTATTTTAGAATCTAATAACATGACATTTTAAACTTAAAATCATGCTGCTCATATTTTAAATGAATTTTGTATATTAATTTATCATAGCAGAAATACCTAATTAAAGTTTTGAAATAAAATAACTGATGCATTATAAAATTGATAAATCAATACTGAAAATTTCATTAAATTCCCTGATTTGATTTTTGAATTAACTGTTTTTCTTTGTAATAACTGTATGTTCGTTTTTTCTTTTTCTTTGCGAGATTAAAAAAAAAAAAAAAGTTAAAAAATATTTACGTTTCTTCCTTCAATATGGCCTAAACTGATCATGTGACGTATTTTGGTGGTACCTAGAAAATGAATGAACAAATTGGCAGTGTCTATCATACACATGTCAAATTTAATTCACCCTTCCTTATATTATCTGAATATTGCAAAATGTAGAATGATAAATTTATTTCTTTTTGTTTTGTTTTAGGAAATTCTTTATTTTTCAACATGGACGTTGAATCTCTGATTTTGTCTCAGTTGAACATTCTTCTTGGCCCGAAATTCAATCCAAGATTGCTATCATCTTGTATTTATTCTGTTTAAATCCGGTGAGTTCTAAAATATTTACATTTCACTTCATTGTTTAAAACTCTTAACATCCTGTTGAGATTTTTCTAAGTCCAGAGCATTCCTATAAGGATATATTAAAAAATGGCTAAAAATGACTTTTGTATCTAAAGTTACCTATTATTTCCCTTAAATTAAATATTTCTACATATGTTTAATATTAAATTTAAACAAAGGCTATTGTTTGGGGCTGATTAGTTAAAACTAATGTGACTTCCAGCCGGGTGGAATGAGGTGGTATAGGACTTTAAGAGTTAACAAAAAAGTTTTGGGGTTATTTTTATTCTTCACAATTTTAAAATGGTGCCTATTCAGAATAATTCAAAACAATATTCTGTTATTTCTGCGATAATGTTGGAAAAATTATAGAGAAATAAAATACTTATGACTTTCGGAAACATTTTTTCACGCTCAGTTGTCGAGGCATGGAATAAGCTGCCTACGTCCGTTGTGGGCTGTTGAAACACTGCATCTTTCAAAGCCTCCATGCTGCCTGTAGTCCGTCAACACTATACTTGATACCCCTCTCCACACACATATGCAAGCACGTGCACACATACATGTATATATTACTGTACACTGTTTATGTTTCCTGACACTAATACATTATTCTATGTACTAGACATGAGACTTTGATGAATTGTGGTGAACTTGAGCACTGTACACAATAAATTTCATTATTATCTTTACTAGCAGATATATGCACCCTCTGGGTGCAAGTATTTAAGTTTTAATGTAATAAAATATTATATTAATTAGAAGGCTAATGAAACTAAATGAGATGCAGATAAAAACATTTGAAACAGAGGGAGTATAATCGAAAAATAGAACAACTGAAAATTACTCTTCCATCACTCTCGTCTTTCATTGTTATTTTTTCTAATTTAAGATATTTAGTTAAATAGGAAGTAAGAATAAAATGACAGTTCTTTTCTTGTTAATGGATTTAATTTAAGATTCATTGAAGAGATTTTTGCTTATATTCATTAAGACAAAAAAACAGTTAGAAACCAATAATCTATATTTATTAAAATCACATTTTAATATCAATATGCAAATTAGCCTTCCCGTTACACTGTAAACCGCTATTTTTTGTATATATAAATATAATTGCATGTTGTTAGTATGTAGACATGGTCAACAGTATTGTAAACAATTTTATTAATAATTGAGTTTAACAGTGAGAATATAACGTAAATATAAGGGAATTGTGTTTTGAATAGTAATATAGTTTCGGTTATTCTCCATTATAATAAGATTTGTATGAAAGCATTTGTCTCTCTTCACCCCCTCCAAATCACCCCAGTTAATCAGTAACAATTTGTCTCTCCCAAGGGATGACAATTTAAAAGGGAGGAGTTGATGAAATAGAGAAATAGATATGTTTTGATTTGGTTTCTATTTGCAGACTTATCTACAAATTATCTTTTTGTTGGTGACGGATTTAACAACATGGCTTGTGACTAGTTAATCACCTTCACCACTCGGTGGGGGTGAGGGGGGGTTGAAGGCTAGTTGGATTGGGAGGGGGTTATATGGAAAAAAAGAGGAAAAAAAATGAGAAAGATAGAGATAAGGTAAAATAGAGAGAGGGATGAAAAAAGATAAGGAAAGTAAAGGGTAAATCAGAGAAGGTGGAGGTGAATGGAAAGATAAGGAAGAGAATATGGAAGAAAGAGAAAAATGAGAAGGATAGAGAGAAGGGAAATAGAGGGAGGAGGTAAGGGAAAGAAAGAGTAGATCAGAGAATGGGAGAAGTGGAAGGAAAGATAGAAAGAGAATATCAACGTTGGAGTGGGGAGGGGGATTGGAAGGGAGAAAAATGAGAAGGAAAGGAAAATGAGAAAGATAGAGGGAGGGAGGAGGTAAGAGAAAGAAAGAGTAGATCAGAAGGTGGAGGTGAATGGAAAGATAGGAAGAGAATATCAACGTTGGAGTGGGAGGGGGGATATGGAAGAAGGAGAAAAATGAGAAGGAAAGGAAAATGAGAAAGATAGAAGGAGGGAGGAAGTAAGAGAAAGAAAGAGTAGATCAGAGAAAGGGAGAAGTGGAAGGAAAGATAGAAAGAGAATTTTTTTAAATTTGGAGGAAAATAAGAATGAACTGAGTGGGTTGGAGAAAAAAAGAGAAAATAAAACAATAAAAACAGGAATCCCCCCCCCAAAAAAAAGAAAAAAATCTTTAAAAAATAACATATGCCATAATTAATGAATCCTCCACAATGATATGCAAATGCAATGTCAGTTCAACAAAATAATTTGCATATATTTACAATGAAATCTAACAGGAATGTCAAATAAAAGTTATGATTATTCACCAATTCTACACTTCATCAACCCCAGATTGTTATTAGGTTACAGAATTAAACTAGAGTTCTGTACTTGGTTCTTATATTGCACTATGGTCAGGGTGACCTCTGTGACCCTCAGTCGCTAGATCACTCACCTTGGAATCGCAAGGTTCAGAGTTCAGTAGTAATAGACTAGCTTGATAACCATTACACTGTTTTTTTATTTTTATTTTATTTTTTTTTGTATTAGTTTTTTTCCTCTACCCAGGCGACACTAAGTAACCGTTTCTAGTTATCAAATAAAAGGTATTTCCTAGCTCATAGATGTATTTAAAAACTTTTTTTTCTTTGTTTTTTTTTTTCACAAAAATACCATTACCCTTTTTATCATGTGTGCTGAGGATCTTCATGTTCTGGGAATGACTTTAAACTCTATCTGATGGTATTATCTGCGTTATTTGGACTATTGTCCCCATATTCATTGTTATTTGTACAATCAAATACTATCTGATGGTGTTCCAGTTCTGGATGTCTGGGGAATGTGGAGCACCCCTTCATCACCTTTGCTGACCCAGAGTAGTAGTACCTGTTAGGGTCCCATTTATGGGTTAAATAGTAAAACATGTTTATAAAAAAAACTGATTATCCATTAAGAATGAATTTATTTCAAAACTTTGTCGGCATTAAATGACCCACCAAGATTGATATGCCATAAAACAAAACAACCAACCCACAATCATTCATTGCTAAATCAACACTGAAAATTTCATTAAAATTGGATAATTCCCTGATTTTTGGTACCTGTTATGGTTCCATCTATAGGTTAAATAGAAAAATGTATTTATTAAAAAAAAAAAAATTGAGTATCCATTAAGAATGAATTTATTTCCGAAACTTTGTTGGCATTAAATGACCCGCTGAGGTTGATATGCCACAAAACAAAAACCGCCCTGTCGGCTGGGTGTTAGAATGCACCGACTGCACCTCTGCAGAGGGGTAAGACTCCCCCAATGGGGCCACCTGTTTGCCGTGGGTGGCGACCCGTGATGCTTAAGGATAGAGCCCAGGTGGATGAGCAGTTCATGACATGCAATACTCCACTTTGGCCCTATCTTGGGCTAGATGGGCGGTCGGAGAGGCGCCCTCCAATCAATCGGCTGGTCACGTCAATATGATTTTCTCAACCCTGTTGCCCTTATAGCAAGCCCCCAACCCCTTTTTATCATATGGATGCTAGAAGGCGGTGGCTGCGGGTCTACATGTCCTGGGAATGACGTTAAACTCTATCTGATGGTGAGGTTCCAGTTTTGGAGGTTTGGGGAATGTGGCGCACCCCTTCATCACCATTGCTCCCTGGTCCACTCTGACCCGGAGTGCTAGTACCTGTTAGGGTCCCATCTATAGGTTAAATAGAAAAATGTATTTATAAAAAAATTGTATTATCCATTAAGAATTGATTTATTTCAAAACTTTATCGGCATTAAATGACCCACTGAGGTTGATATGCCACAAAGTTTGACTAATCAAACTCTATTTGAATTACTATTGACTTTTCTTTGTTAGCAAAAAAAGTTTGACCATATTACCCCTTTTTGATTTTGTTTCATTATGTCATTATCCGGTTGTTTGTTAGGGGTTAGGGGTAGAACCCTAACCCTAATCCCTAACACCGGATATTGATGGTGTAAATGAAAAAAATGACATAATGAAACAAAATCGAAAAGGGGTGCCTTAAGGTAATATGATCCAAAAAGTTTTAGTAAACAAAATAACACAACACAATTTTTTTTGTCTTTATTACAATTTATTTATTCTTTTCATTAAAAAAAAAAAAAATGACTAAAAACTGGATTCACAACCAAATTATGCACAAGTCAAAAATTTACAAAAATAATAAAAGACTGACAAAAATATATTTGATCTGAAAAAATAACTTCTTTTTTTTTTTTTTTCTTTTTTTCTTTTCAAGAAAACTTTTCTTTTTTTTTTTTTTTTTTTACTAATTAGAAAGAAAAAAAAATTTCAGCAAGATATTTGGAACCTGGAAAGAAATGGAACCTGAAATATTCTAATTTTTAGGTAGGGGTCAAATAATTCCATTGATACAAACGAATTGATGTTTATATGATCATGGGATTTGTGTGTGTGTGAAAGGGATGGGTAGTGAACATTTACACAGGGCTGTGGAGTCGGAAGCATTTTAGAGTCAGTTGGTAAAACTAATATCGACTCTGACTCCTGTTAAATTTACACTTTATATGGCCCTAGTTTAGTTTGTAAAGTTATTCAGGACACACTCCTTAGAAATATATTATTAAAAAAAATCATGGTTTTATATTCATTTGTAGGCCATAATCACTTAATTACATAAAGAGGAGTCAGAGTTGGAGATGCCAAAAATTGAGGAGTCTGAGTCAAAAGATTTGTTCAAACTTCACAGCCCTGCATTTACATCACAATTTCTTTCTTTCTTTAAAAAAAATATGTTTACTAGAGTTTTGAGTGTGTAATATATATTTGTTATTATTATGCTAAATGTTGTTTTCTTATTTTGTTTAATCACACAAAATTCATATCAAAATATTCCTTAATTCTAGGATTGAGTTATGTTTTAAAAAAAAATCCATTTTAATTGGTTCTAAATAGTTGCAATTAAGTCAAAAACTGACCTGTCACTTTCCCCCTCTCTATATCTTGATTACCTCTTCATTATATATGTTAGTTTCTCTGTGAGGGTAAAGAGAGTGAGAATGTGAAATATATTTGTATGTTAAGTTACAGAAGCAGTTTGCTCATAGCTTCTAAGTCAAACGTTCCCTTTCTTAGAAATCTTACAAAATGATTTTTTTTTTAATTCTTCAGTCATATTTATTTAAAAAAAAAAATAATTTGCTTTACAAACTCACTTTTCCCAAATCCCAATTATTAACCTAGAGCTCAACAGGTCATGTTTTGTCTTATATATAATCAATCATGTGGAGCTGTATGTTAATCATTTTAGGAAAATAGACATGGGGATTCAAGTTCAAATCCTGGACAAGCCTGTTAGTGTTTCACTTTGAGCTAATGCCCTTGGGGAAAGGCAAGAATTAATCTCTTCTTCTACCAGCTATAAGTAAATAGTAGGGCAGACTATGTTCTTTAATGTTTTTGAAGTAACCAATTTAAGAGAAGGCTAACTCTAAATTCAAACCAGCTGGGCACCACTTAAAAATTGAACTTGTGTCACATCCTGACCGTGGCAGAATGGTTAATCAAATACATCTCAATCATTTATAACTGTTAACAGCTTTTAGAACAGGAAAAAAAATTGTTTACCTAAAATGTTTCTGGTTTTAACATGTTAATAAAGAAAGAAAGAAAAGTCCGAAAATAGTTTTGTTAATAGATTGCAAGAAATGTCTCGCCTGTCAAAATGACTGGAAGCTCTAATTACAATTGCTTATTTAAGAATAACACCTGGCAGGTAAACGAGAAAGGTGTTATGGTCATTTTTGGGTGAAATTGTTTGCAGATGTTGATGTGGCTTGGCAGGAAGAGTGATGGGTTGGGGTGGGGGGTCGATGGGAGACAGAAATGGGTTGGGTATATTTAGAATCTTGCATGAAAAAATGTAAAATACTTTCAAAATGGAATGATTTAAGAAATAAAAACAATAGAAATAGGTATTTTTTTATCAGGATTCTTCTTTTTCTTGACAAAAAAACGCCCGTAAACGATTTTTTTAAAAGTATGAGTTTTTTTTTTTTTTTTTTTTTTTTTTTTTGTAAAGTTTCATACATATATACATTTACTTAAATGTCCTGCACAGAAAAAAGTAATTTGAATTAAATGAATACAAGCATACACACACACACACTTGTTCTGACAACAAGGCTTAGAATACACTGACTGTATCTCCTGCAGAAGGATAAGACCTCCAAAAATGGGGTGTCCTGGTTATGACACTAAACTACATTTGGTGAGGCTCTAGGCATAAAATCAATCGATCAGACACACACACACACACACACACATTTCCAATAATGAAATGTATCCATCTGATTTTTCAAAATAGTCTCTTTTTTTTTCTTTTTCTTTTTTTGTACACAGATACACACACAATCTCTGAACTTATTTCTTGTTAAATCTATTAATACATTAACTCTTTTAGATCTGGTGGGTGGAGAGAATTATGCAATTAATCTAAATAATTTAATCTAATTTATTTGAGGAAACCAGAACGTCCAGTTATTAAACAAAGATTTTTTTTTTGTTTTGTTTTGTTTTTTTATTTGCTATGAAGTTTTAGAAAAATAAAAAAAACCTGAGGGAACATTCTCTAATTGTGGTCGTTCTATAATATTTAGTTTTCAATTTATGACTTTTCGTTAAAAAAAACCAAAGAAAATCTGATTTTAAGTGTAAAACTACAAACTTATTAATGCTTCTTAAACTCCACCCCCACCCATATATATATATGGTTGACACTATCACACTTGAAGAGGCAGTAGTAAGCCAGTGTACAGTATTATTAGGAGAGTGCTCAATATCTGTAATAGAGCATAAATAAATAAATGATAAATATATTTTTTTAGTATATGTGTCTTAGTATATATATATTATTACATATTTATATTTTTTGTATGGAAACAAGTTTGCTACCATTGGTTTCATGCGATCCAAACATAATTGTTTAAGTGGAGCAATCGTTGGGCAGCGAAATGTTTTTTGAAAATGATAAAAATATAGTAGCAGACTTGTTTTCATACAAATAAATATAAATATATACTATATATATATATATATAATTAAAGTTTTAAAAACCTTTTTTTTCATATTCAATGCTGTAAAATGAAAAAAAAAAAAATGTGTTTATTTACATATATAGATTTTCACTTCTGCCTCGTATCATAGTGTAGTATCTGTCCTTGTGGAAATCACATGGTTATTTTAGAAAACTTATTGTAAAGATATTGAAAAAATATTAGAATAAATACTAGATAAGAAAAATGAACATATATAAATATATAGATGATTATTTAAAACTTTTCAGTACTATCTTTAAATTTCAGTGGCTGTAGTACACTCATAGACAGAAATTGTAAGAATTGAACCTCATCGTAGATAGTGACTCGCATTCCTTCAGAAGTTACAAGGAAACAAATAAATTAATTATGCACGCAAGTGTGTGTGTGTGTGTTGTGTGTGTGTATGCACATGTACAATTTTCTAAGTTTGATCAGTACCTTGTATTAGTAGCTTTGCTAATGATAATGTCTCAGTATTTTTAGATCCTGTATTTTAAGATGAGGTAGTATGTACAAAGAACATGTCAGATATTTCTGAAAATCCAGAATTTTGGAATTATTGCTCAGGGTAGACAATGACGTCAATTATTAGGGGAATGGCAATGTCTCTGCCCTAAATTTGTAAATATTAGAAGTATTTAATATTTACGTCTTTTATTTGTTTCCCCCCATACTTGCGACCTTGTATCACATCTTAGGTAGACTGTAAATTCAGGAACATAATTTTTTACCATAGTCTACCAGATAGATGTTAGTGGAAAAAAAATTAAAGGACAGCATTAATTGATGTTGTATAGATTTAAAGTTGTTGAGTAGTGATTCAGTTATCCACTTTTTGACCTCAAAACTGCAAAAGTGGACTGTTTTAATTTTTTTTATTGTTACTCTGAAAGAAATATCGTTAAAAATTTATCAAATTTTACAGTGATTTTTCAGTATAGGACTTGATAAGTTTATAATCTAAATTCCCTTAAAATAATAATGCTGAAGTCTCAAAATGTGTCCAACTGAATCACTATGCAACAACTTTAAATCTATACAACATCAATTAATGCTGTACTTTAATTAAAAAAACCCAAAAAAACTTCTAAATAAATTAATGTTTTAAGTTATGTTTTCCTTAGAGTTTCGTTTTTATTAAAAGTATTAATTCCAGTTGAGAAATTAAAAATATATACATTGGACTTCATTTCATATTCCACTAACATCTGTCCAGTATTAATTCCAGTTGAGAAATTAAAAATATATACATTGGACTTCATTTCATATTCCACTAACATCTGTCCGGTAGACTATGGTAAAAAATTTACAGTCCTGAATTCAGTCTACCCACATCTTATTCACAGTGAACAGGTTAGGTAAATACCTACTTGAGACCTCTGTCACATACTACCAGGCCTGCAGAGTTGATAAAAATGTTTTTATTTTTATTTATTTATTTTTTCTTTCTGGTAGAACCCAGGTGATTCAGATGTGCCAATAAAATTTTAGATAAATAAAAAAAAATAAAAGCAGATTTTTTTTTTTTTTTTTTTTAAATTTTTTTTTTAACATTTCTGTTTCTAGAATCTGGATAAGAGAATGTGTAAATGTTGAAGTTCCTATTTTGGATCTCTTGGCAGTGTGGGGTATCCTTTATCGCCATTACTCCCAGATCCACACTGATCCGGGATGGTAGTACCTGTTAGGGTCCCATAAATGTTTCAAAAAAGAGTTTAAAACAAATTGAATGCCCATCAAGAATGAATAGAACAAAACATAAAATTACCCAACAAGGGTTGACATGCCGTAAAATCCGAACTACCAAACCAGACCTATAACTTAGCCTAATCGTAAGGGGTCCCACCATACATAAGATAGAAATGTTTTATGTATAAATAGTTGGTTGATGCCTGGGTCAACTGCAGAGTTGATAAAAATCTTTTTACTTTTTTTTCTTTCTTTTTTTTCCTGATGGAAGCCAGGTGATTCAGATGTGCCAATAAAATTTTAGATAAATAAAAAAACAAAAAAAAAAAACAAATCCAAAAGCAGAATGTTTTTTTGTTTTTTTTAAAAACTTTCTGTTTCTAGAATCTGGATAAAAGAATGTGTAATTCTAATGGCAGTACTGACACTTCTGAAACTTCATGCCCATCAAAATACCTAGCTGACAAAGATAGCAATATCTATCTTGATAAACCCATGAAATTCAATCCGTTGAATCTTACATTTATCCTCTGTATCACGCACAAACCATTGTGCCACTTTTTGAGGTAAGCAATAAATAGTCACTTTGTCAAGTCAAATTAACAGACATCTCTAATCTAAGATGACCAGCGGTCAAATTGATATCTGTATTAACTCTTAACATCCTCTTGAGAATTTTCTAAGTCCAGGGCCCCATTCCTGTAAGGATTTATCAATAAACGGCTAAAAATGGCCTTTTCACTTAAAGTTACCTGTTCTTTCCCATAAATCAAAGACTTCTAAATATGTTTAATATTACATTTAAACAAAGGCTATCATTTGGGGTGGATTAAAAAAACAAATGTGACTTCCGTCCAGGTGGAATGAGATGGTATAGGACATTAAGAGTTAAGATAGCCATTATTGACCCATTCAAATTCTGAAGTTTGGCTTCATTCAACTTTTTCACAAATATTTACTTAGAATAATTTCCTGAAACAATTTTGACTTGAGAGATGCTCAGAATATTAAGTGACCTATTATGTTTCATGCAAATCTCCCTGTTTTTATTTTGAAAGGGGGTGGATCAGATTTTCATCTTCTCTGATAGGGTTCACCTGATGAGGGGAGTATGTTGTTGTAAGACCCGAAACTCCTTGATGAACCAAGGAATTGACATCCCTGACAATGCCCTCCAAAATTAGTAATGAGCATATATTTAAAATTAATTTTTTACTTAAGTATTTCCTTCAATCTCTTAGTCTATACAAGTACCGAGCAAGTCTCTGTATGGCCTGGGCAAATATATAAAAATTTATGAACTATTCGTAAAATACACAGCGAATCTGGAAAGGAGGCAGCCTAATAACATGTCAAGTCTACCGGTGGAACAGATATAATGTTGTAAAACCCAAAATCTGTAAGGATACTGGTGTAATATCACTGATGACCTCCTTTAGTGTATTTCAGTGATGTTTAACAAGACTTGCTATAAACCAATTCTATAATGTTGTAAAACCTGAAATCTGTAAGGATACTGGTGTAACATCACTGATGACCTCCTTTAGTGTATTTTGGTGGGTGATGTTGAACAAGACTGTTTTTCTTTTAAGAATGAGCATTTAGTTGTTCCATGTGCTGAGAGACATCTTGGCTCCTTCTGTGTCTCCTAATTCCATCTGGGCCATCATCAAATGATACCAAAAAGCAGTCATGTTTGGCTCAAGTTCAATACCCTAAAAAATGAAAAAGAGGCAAAATAAAGAAAAATTATTTTAACTAGCAAGAATATGAGTTAAATAGAAAAAATGTGTTTGAAAAAAAATTTGAGTACCATGAAAAATGAATAAAACAAACGTATTTGGCATAAAATGACCCAACAAGGGTTGACATGCTGTAAAAACGACCAACTGGAGGGCTAGAAGTATAAAGCACCCAGTGAGAATAATTTTTTTCCTTTTTTTTAACATCCTATATTAAAAATCATTGACACCAAGTAATTATTTATCAAACATGGCTTTGTTAAAACCAGTATGCAAATTATCCACACCATACACTATGTAAACATTTATTTCTTAGTGATATATAATACACATTGCAGAATTTTAAATGCATTAATAACATGAACTGTTTTGAGGCAAATCTAACTCAGCTAGACTTTAATATAGACATCATTAATTAATAAATAAAATGCTAATTAAGGTAAGGGCTGGTTTAGCTCAGTCGGTAGAGTGTTCTGCTAGGAATCACAAGGTTCCTGGTTCGATACCGGCCCTCACCAACTCAGTGTATGAGTAGCACAGGGATCTGTGCGATAAAGTGAGGAGCTGATGGTAGATGTGGCACTCCAGATGCTAAAATAATCTCCTTGGTCCAGCGCTAGTGAAAAGGGGATAGACTCCTTTGCTGTCTAGCTGATACTGACATTAGGCACCCCGACGACAAACGACTACCGTGCTGTGGGATTGGTAAATATGTATATGCTTCAGCCAAGTGACACTCTCGTTCTGGTTCTCCTGTCATTCATAAATTCCACACTCTCATTTTGGACAAGTTTTTTATCTACACAATAACTTATGCATATTAATAATTGATAGTAATACTAACTTTTTGCCTACTTTAAGCTGCTCACAGCAGCTCTCGCACCACACCCCAGCAAAGTATAAAAACTTGCAGCCTTGTGCCAAACCTAAGCTGCCCTTAGTTTTTTAGGCACTTCACGTGGTGTAATGGTTAGTAAGCTAGATTCGCAAACCATTGTTAGTGAGTTCGACTCTCACTGGGCGCCCCATACTTCTGGCCTTGTGTCACATCTAAGCTATGCTTAGTAAATAACTATAAAAACTGATGGTTAGTTCATTATAATTGAGAAGAAGGACTCTGATTACAGTAATAATAGGATTTTATTTGAATAGAATGAGTTCTGAGGTGAATATAGTGAACTTTGAAATATCCCATCATACAGGTAAAAAATACCAAGAAAATTTGGTACACCCATGGGGGGAAATTTAGTAGGCAAAGAGTTAAGATATTTTAACTGTCTACTTTAAGCTGCTCACAGCAGCTCTCCCACCGCTAAGATCAAAATACACAAAACTGATGGTTAGTTCTTTATAATTGAACAGAAGGACTCAGCTTACAATAATAATAGGATTTTATTTGAATAGAATGAGTTTTGAGGTGAATATAGTGAAGTTTGAAATATCCCATCATACAGGTAAAAAATACCAAGAAAATTTGGTAGGCCTAGAGTTAAGGATTCTGTTTGCCCAAATCATATTTTAAATGACTGCTTATATGAAAAACACATGAAGCAGTGTGCGTCCTTTTAGCTTCAAATAAGTGAAAATCATTAGAAATGAGAAAAGACTAAAAGAAATTGTAAATAATAATACAAACCTTCTGGAAAATTTTAATTGCTTCTTTTGTATGATGTGTATCAACCAGGAAACTTCCATATTGGGCATAAATGTCCCACAATCCAGGATTTAATTTCATTGCTTTTTGGAATGTCTCTTCAGCCTCTGAGTTTTTGCCCAACTGGAAAAAAAAGAACAAAACAAAAATTCTTAAATCAAAATTTTACAAAAGAAAAATATTTGTACAACGTTTCGGCCAATGTGCCCCCTGGCCATCTTCAGGTATTTCTTGTTGGACTTTGGAACCTTCTTTTCAAACTTGGGAACCTTCTCTTCGACCTCAGAAACCTTCTTTTCAAACTCGGGAGCCATCACAGAACTTTGAACACGGATTGAATAAAGGGTTAGGTTCAAAGTTCTGTGGTGGCTCCCAATTATGACAAGAAGGTTCCTGAGTCCGAGATGGTTCCCAAGTCTGAGAATGTTCCCGAGTCCAACAAGAAATACCAAAAGAAAAATAATTTGAAATCAAAATATTGAATTATAAACATTCAAGGATTTTTATGTTTATTTTATTTTAGATTCTTATTCCCAAATTGGTTTATGTCAAAATCTCATTTGGGGAATTGCTCTGGGGCAGAAGAATATACCCTGCATCTCTGCAGAGGGTTAAAATCACCCCAGTGGGACCCCCTGTTGGCCGTGGGTAGTGATCTGTGATGCTTAAGGAAATACCCTGGTGTCTGAGCAGTCCAGGACGTGCAACACTCTACTTTTGCCCTTACTTAGGCTAGACGGGTGTTCTAGGACAAAGACAGTGAATGTGAGGGAGAATGATAGAGAAAGAATGGAAGAGAGGGAGAGAGCGAGTGAGAGAAAGAATAGAAAGAGAAAGAAAGAATAGAAGAGAGAAAGAAAGAATAGAATAGAAGAGAGAAAGAAGAATAGAATAGAAGAGAGAAAGAAATAGAATAGAAGGAGAAAGAAAGAATAGAATAGAAGAGAGAGAAAGAATAGAATAGAAAGAGAGAAGAAAGAAAGAAAGAGAGAAGAAAGAAAGAAAGAGAAAAGAAAGAGTAGAATAGAAAAGAGAGAGAAAGAAAGAGTAGAATAGAAAAGAGAGAGAAAGAAAGAGTAGAATAGAAAAGAGAGAGAAAGAAAGAGTAGAATAGAAAAGAGAGAGAAAGAAAGAGTAGAATAGAAAAGAGAGAGAAAGAAAGAGTAGAAAAGAGAGAAGAAAGAGATAGAAAAGAGAGAGAAAGAGAGTAGAATAGAAAAGAGAGAAAGAAAGAATGGAAGAGAAAGAAAGAATGGAAGAGAGAGAGAGAAACCAAGAAAAAGAATGAGAGAGAGCGAGAGAAAGAATGGAAGAGGGACAGAAAGAATGGAAGACAGAGAGTGAGAGAAAGAATGGAAGAGAGAGAGAGAACAAGTAGGAGAGAGAAAGAGAACGAGTAGGAGAAAGAGAGAGACCAAGAAAAAGAATGTTGTAGAGAGGGAGAAAGAATATGTGAAAGAGAGAGAGAAAAAAAATGAGAGATAGAGAGCAAGAGAAAGAATGGGAGCTTGCAGCACAAATAGTGTAATAATAATGGTTACAAGAAGAAGTGTATGTTGGTTGATTGGTGACACACAAAAAGAAAATAGAAATAAAAAAAAGAAAAAAAGAACCTTAAAGAATTGATTGGCAATTGCAAGATGGGCCACCACAAACATTGGATCAAGTTCTGTTGCTTTTTTGCTGTGAATGAAAGCTTCGTTGATTTTTCCGGCTAAAGAATAAGATTCTGATAATTTCAGGTGGACTTCAGCATTACCTGGAAAAATAAAAGAAATAAACAGATTTTTGACAGGTGAGATAATTGCTTACAATACCTCTGACAAATAGAGACAGGGATAAAATTACAATAGAGAAATTAGTATTATCTGCGTTATTCGGACTATTGTCCTCATCTTTTTTGTTATTTGTACAACGTTTCGGCCGATATACCCTCTGGCCTTCTTCAGGTATTTCTTGTCGGACTCGGGGACCTTCTCGGACTTGGGAACCTTCTTTTTTGAGTGCGAAAAGAAGGTTCCCGAGTCCGACAAGAAATACCCGAAGAAGGCCAGAGGGTATATCAGCTGAAACGTTGTACAAATAACAATAAAGATGAGGACAATAGTCTGAATAACGCAGATAATACTAATCATCAAGCCTCATCTCAAACATTCAGAGAAATAATAGGGAAATTGTTGAAGATAAAGAGAAGAGAAAGTTGAGTAACTATACAAGTTTTATTTAAAATCCCTAAGAGAGTTCAATGTAAAATAATAAATTATATACAGAGCAATAAGGTATATTTTCTTATCCATTTTATGATGGCTGTCTGACAAAAATGGGTTCTTTTACCCACTGAAATGAATTTATAATAGCCAAATGATGGTCAGTTGAGTTTTTCTTTCTTATTGGAAGTGTGTGTGTGTGTGTGTATATATATATATATATATATATATATATATATATATATATATAAAGTCATCCAGAGACACGTGTTTCGAAGTTTACTTCTCGTCAGTGCGGCTCGATTTTTTACAGCTACCTCCAGCCGGAATCGAAACCTGACAGAATTTTCGTCTACCAAGTTCCTTACCCTTGCGGCGATTAGTGGGTCATTAGTCTAGGGTGAACAATTAATTGATACATACTTTACGGCGGTATGTTTTTACAATCACCAGAGAACTTTAATCTGTAAACAGATGGGTCACGGCTAATACCAAACGGTGAAGTTACATTTAATGTCCCCACACAGTGTTCAACCATGGGAGTGGGAAGCATATATATATGTTGCGGGCATACCTGTTTAAATGTAAGGCTAAACAAATCGAGAAAAAGTCAATCTCTGTATGTACATTTCGGCCTATTATGCCTCATCAGCAGAGTTATAGACAGGAAGACTGCTCTGTGTGTGATTCGAACCCTATCAAGCTGACAGGCGGGGATTCTAACCATTACACTAGCTGGTTTTTCCCAGATTTTCGTTTGTTTTGAACTCAGTTATATTCCACTTTTGGTGACTTGCTACACGACAGTATGAGAAGTAAACACACACACACACATATATATATATATATATATATATATATATATATATATATATATATATATATTCTCATTTCTTTCACACATCACTCATGCTTTGTATTAAATCCCAAAAATGTTATAGACACATATAATATATACACAGAAAATTAGACTCATCATATATATATATATATATATATATAATTTATAATTTTTTTTTGTGTTGTGAAAACCAAAATAGAATGCTGGGTAAATGATGTTACTTACCAGGAAGAAGTTTTAGGAGTGACTCATGAATTTTTGTTTGTTTATTGATCACATAGTCTTTTTGGTAATCATTTAGTTGACTATCCTGATGTCTCACTTGGTGGATTTCAGGTTGGTACCTCAGTTCTGTTATTTAAGGAAATAAAAAAAATATATGTTTAATACACATCTCTGTAGATACACTTATACACACACAAACACACACATACTTATATATCATCTAATCAACCAAAAATATACAAGGTAGGTAAAAAAAAGTATTGAGATTTTTTGTACTTTTTGACACACCTTGAATTCTGAAAAAAAAAATAACGTTCCATTCATTCTTCATTTCTATTTTGGTAAATACAGCTTTAAACTTGGTATTTTTTTTTTACACACCTTATATTCTGAAAAAAAATTAATGAATAGAATTTTTTTTTTTTTCAAAATACAAGGTAGGTCAAAAAAGTATTGAGATTTTTGTACTTTTTGATACACCTTGCATTCTGAAAAAAAAATTACGTTCCATTGATTCTTCATTTCTATTTTGGTTAAATCAGCTTTAAACTTGGTACTTTTTTTGACACCTTATATTCTGAAAAAAAAAAAAAAAATCAATGAATGGAATTTTTTTTTTTCAAAATATAAGGTGTGTCAAAAAGTACAAAATATCTCAATACTTTTTTGACACACCTTATATACAGTGTATAAACTTTGTGTTTGACATTAACATTCTATTGGTTTTAAGAGAGGAAACGGATGCAATAAAAAAGGTGGGTGGGGTTGGTGGGTTTAACTTTGTCTGGTAAAAGAATTTAAAAGTCCACTTGAAATAACACGTTAAAAGTTCTCATTCCCAATCGACCATTTTACAGTCATTGGCATCATATGAAAGATGAAAGAGCTTTGTGAACAGAATGACGCCATGACTAAATTCCCTAAACAGTTTTGCAGGATATTAGCATGCTGTTTTCAAATTCTCTCAAGTAATCAGTTTTGATTTCTGATTGAAATCTTTTAAAATCTGTTGAAAAGTCCTCGGCCCAACCAAGGAGAGAATGACCAAGAGTCAAAAAAAAAAAATGTATATGCTATTCCACAAGTTAAAGACACTTGTTATCTGCTATCTCAAGTTTCTTTAATTTAAAATTAAAAAAAAAAAATTATTATGATATATTAATATTTTGAAGGCCAGTACAATGCGTATGAAAAATAAAAACAAAAAGATGTTATTTTAAAAAATAACATCTTTTTGTTTTGTTTTTTTTTGTTTTTGTTTTTGTTTTTTTGTTTTTGTTTTTTGTTTTTTTCTTTATTTCTTTTATTTAAAAAAAAATTTTTTTTCATATGCATTGTACTGGCCTTCAAAATATTAATATATCATAACATACTTAACAATGCTTCAAGCAAATTACCAATTGCTTTTAAAAAATTATTACTTTTCATGGTTGGACCACAAGTACTTTCCAGGACTCCCTCATATTTCTGGTTTTAAATTTTCATTATACAAAAACTTTTTTTAAATACACTATCAGAGACGTTGATAGGTACGTCCTGCATCACTGATGCATAAAAATCCAAAAGGAAGCAGTAAAATTGTATCCATGTGTCCCAGTATTTTTTTTTCTCTCCTCACCATTTCCAGCTAATTGTAAATATATTTCAATATTTTCTTGGAAATGAATTACACTGTATTAGGTACTTGGTAGGCTTTAGTTGTTCATAAAGAAAAACCCTATAATTTATTAAGAAACTTTAGTTGGGACATAAGAAAAACCCTATAATTTATTAAGAACTTTAGATGGGACATAAAGAAAAACCCTATAATTTATTAAGGGAAATTTAGTTGGGACATAAAGAAAACCCTATAATTTATTAAGAAACTTTAGATGGGACATAAAGAAAAACCCTATAATTTATTAAGAAACTTTACATAAAGAAAAACCCTATAATTTATTAAGAAACTTTAGTTGGGACATAAAGAAAAACCCTATAATTTATTAAGAAACTTTAGTTGGGACATAAGAAAAACCCTATAGATTATAATTTATTAAGAAACTTTAGTTGGGACATAAAGAAAACCCTATAATTTATTAAGAAACTTTAGTTGGGACATAAAGAAAAACCTCATTTAATTTATTAAGAAACTTTAGTTGGGACATAAAGAAAACCTATAATTTATTAAGAAACTTTAACCCATCAAATTTCTCAGGGACTCATTCAAATCAAATCTGTGTGTCCCAGAATTAACTAAATTAAAAAGCTATCAGCATCACTGCACTATTGATATTATTAATACCTGATTTTTAGAAATATTTATTAAGTTTAACTCTAGGATACAATAATGGAGGCTTTGATGTTAATGGGTTGTGAGATTAGAATGTTAGCTATTACTTATTGGTAGAAAGTAAAAAATTGTGTTTATAGTATAAATCTGTTATGTTATTATATACAGATAAAATACGGAAGACTGAATGAAAATGCAAGACCAGGTTGTTTGGAAATTACCAAGGATTTATTTAACACAGGGTAGAGAATGCTTCTACCCTAAAAGTGACTTAAGTAGCTCAACCGTGCTCTGCATGTGCTTTCTGACCATTTGAAGGTTTGTTATTTTATATCTCATCATCATAATGTCGCGCAAGTAGCATGGACATTCATGACAATCTCATGCCAACCCTCCTTATCATTAATTGCCCCCGGGAGCTCCTCTGCGCAGTATCCTAAATCCACACATAGTTGGTCAATATAGGTCCTGACTGGGCAGCCCACACTAGCACGCCCATGTTTTGGCTTCCACAGGAGTATGTCGCTTATGAGCTCGTCCTTGCTTCTCCAGCAATGTCCCGCATGCCTAGTCCGTCTTACTCGTATGGTTTGGGAGATGGGGGGCAAGTGGCCATACAGCTGCCTCCTTGTGGGGTGCTGTTTCCACGACTTGTTTAAGACTGCACGCAGCATTCTTGTGCAGGTCCCATCTAGCTTATTCTCAAGGCGCCTCGTTAGGGTCCAGGTGGTGCATCCATACAGCAATAATGATATAACCACAGCCTGGAAGAATTGTCGGTTTAGCTTGTCAGCGAGATCGGATTTCCATATGTCTGATAATTTGTTTGTGGCCAACCATGCCTTTCCTATTTGTGTATTGATATCGCTCTCTGTGGATGAGATATTACTACCTAGGTATGTGAACTGTTCCATTTGTTCATATATATCTATATATACCAAACTGTTCATATCTATTTATCAATCTGAATGTGTTCATTATCTATCCCAATCTATTCATATCTTTAAGGCAGCATCATAATAGGATGCAACAAACTGGTACAGAAGGAGTACAAGAACAGGCATCCCTGTGTGGGGGAAATGATCTACTGGGAATTGTGCAAGAAACTGAACATTGTTAAAAATTAGTTTGCAGCAACAGGACATGAATATTTCAATACATTATTTTAGAAACTAAAATTAGGAAACCTTTAAAATAATGCCACCAAAAGTAAAGTAGAAATGTAAAAAAAAATATATAAGAAATGTCTTATCAATTAATGACATGCTTAAAATAATCTGTTATGTTTTTACATACAGATAAAATACGGAAGACTGAATGAAAATGCAAAACCAGGTTGTTGGAAAATTAACATGGTTTTATTTAACACAGGGTAGAGAATGTTTCTACCCTAAAAGTGACTTAACTAGCTTAATTGTGCTGTGTATTTGCGTCCACTCAGTACAAACCCCAATCCAAAAGTGTCATGGTGGAAACCCCACTTCCGGGTTCCCATCAGACCCCTACTAATCAAGGGGAGCAACTCTATTTTCGTTAGGTCTGAACCTAACACAATCTGTGTGTGTATCTCATTTGAGGATTGTATTTATTTATTTTCTTTTATGCATGAAACAGGCAGTAATGAAACTGTCATAGAGGGTTGAGTAAAATTGAGCCTCAGTTAAATTTGATTCTTTGAGGTTCTTATCCCTGCCTTCATGGGGAGAGGGGGGGTCCTTCTGGTGTAGTGGTTAACTGCTGGACTGTGCCATCGTAGGAACTGAGTTTGGATATATTGAAGTCAGTCAGTCTACTATTGGTTTGAACAATGTGACTGTCCAAGCACAACTGAACCAGTGTCAAAACAACTGGTACTTATGGGAATTCAGAACAGTCCACTCATGCATTTGGGTCATTCCATTCCCTGAGTCCTGATTGGCTGCTTGGTTTGTAGGATCCTCTGAGGCTCCATAAATCCTGCCATTTTGCAGTAGTCTTTGCAGCAAACCAGAATCGTATTTCAGTTACGACTGCTTGCTGTCTTGTCTTGCCAATTCGACGGTAATTGGACTTAGTATGATTATTCTACATCTCCCCTCTCTCCATTGCGCGAGCGTATTGGATACAGGTACGCTATTATGTTCACTTTCAGACTGATGCCCATGGGAAAGGTATGAAGCCCCTCATTTCACCAGTTATGGATTAAATAGTACCACTACTGTTCTTCTACAAGGATGGCTTTGGCATTGAATAACCAAAGAAGGTTGATATGCCATTAAACAAAGAAACCAAAGCAAACCAATGAAATTAGATGGTTGACCATTTAAGCAACCTCAGGTACTGTAAGAAACCGAATATCAAAATGACTTGATTTGGCATTAAATGACCTGAAAAGGGTTAAATATTTGCTTCTACAAGGATGGCTTGGGCATTGAATAACCCATGAAGGTTGATATGTCATTAAACAAAGATACAAACCACCTTCATGAGCTCTGTTTTTCCTATGCTTTTCGTGGGAGACAAAACAAAGTTGTCTCGCTTTTTATATTAAGGAGGGTCTCGCACAACTGCCCTTTATATATTTATAGATAGAATATTACTTTATTTACCTAATTTTTATATACATTTTTTATTTTTCATTATATATATATTTTTAAATATTTTATTTTACCTTATTAAAAAAAAAGTTAGGTGGGGTATGTTTCTTTTTATATTTATTTTACTTTTCAGCAACTTTTTCATAGAAGAAGGAATCATTCTGGCCATATTCAGATTTTGTTATTTTTATCCTTTAAGTTGTATTGTTTTTTTTTTAATTCTTTATTTTCATGATGAAAGGAAAGACTTTTTGCCACAGAAATAAATCACACCTGCTGTGCAGATTGCATCTTATTATTCTTTTGATCTGTCAAGGTGAGCAAACAGCCATCTACTGTGGTGATACACATTTGTGTGTGTGTCTATAATATATATATATATATATATATATTGTATGTATAAGGAAACACCCTAACTTATTTTGCCTATATATATATATATATATATATATATATATATTTATGTTTTTTTTAATTTGGGCGTTATTACGAAGCATCTAAAAATAAATGAATGAACTCGATGTTATGGAATATTGGATTCAATTATTTTTTTATTATTTTTATCATAAATTTTCGGGTTCGTTAGATACCCTTTATCAAATGACTGTTGTTCCTGTTCAATGGATCTTTTGATTCTGTTGTTATTGACAGCAGCAGCGTCTGTAAAAAAAATTAAAATAATGGAGTATTCCGATGTCAGCGTTCAGTCCCCTCACGTGAGTTTGTAATTTTAGAATCCATTTAGTTTCTGCTTGTTTTCGAGATTGCGTAGTTGGAAATGCGTGTTCTATTAAAATGCATTTGAGGTGTGTAAGGTTGTGTGGTAGGGTGTTAAAGTGAAGTGCTATTGTACCATGCGGGGATTTGAGTTTTATTATGGATTTGTGGTTATTTAATATTAGTCTAAAAGATGTTGATGTTTCTCCCACATATATATATATATATATATATAATGTGAGTGTGTATTTATGACTGCTCCCATAAGTGGTATGCATTATGTTAAAAATGAAATGTCTTCCTAGGATGTACCATTTGTGCTGTGTAAATGTACATAAAAAAATATAGATCCTCAGATGGATACATTAATACAAATATATTCGTCTTTATAAGATATTGACCATAAAGATATTCTCATATATATATATTTGCATCTGATGAGTCGGGAGAGTTAGACAGTTTGTCTAAGCTCCCTGAAATAGACTATAATGCTAAATCTCTAAGTCTTTTGTTATTTCTTTACTTATATATATATAGCTGGTGTAGTAGTTAATTCTCACTGGGTGCTCCATTGTTGCAGCCCTGTGCCAACCTAAACTTAGTTATACACTTACACGTATCAGTTGATCAATAAGTCTGTAGTCTGACAAAATGTTTATCAAAATTTTGATCTGAAATTTTCACTGTATAATGTTTGGTCTGATTGATATCTGTCTCTGTATAATGTTTGGTCTGATTGATATCTGTCTCTGTATAATGTTTGGTCTGATTGATATCTGTCACTGTATAATGTTTGGTCTGATTGATGTCTGTCGCTGAAGTAATGTTTGGTCTGATTGATATCTGTCTCTGTATAATGTTTGGTCTGATTGATATCTGTCACTGTATAATGTTTGGTCTGATTGATATTTGTCACTGTATAATGTTTGGTCTGATTGATGTCTGTCTCTGTATAATGTTTGGTCTGATTGATATCTGTCGCTGTATAATGTTTGGTTTGATTGATATCTGTCGCTGTATAATGTTTGGTCTGATTGATATCTGTCACTGTATAATGTTTGGTCTGATTGACATCTGTTGCTGTATAATGTTTGGTCTGATTGATATCTGTCTCTGTATAATGTTTGGTCTGATTGATATCTGTCTCTGTATAATGTTTGGTCTGATTGATATCTGTCTCTGTATAATGTTTGGTCTGATTGATATCTGTCTCTGTATAATGTTTGGTCTGATTGATATCTGTCGCTGTATAATGTTTGGTCTGATTGATATCTGTCTCTGTATAATGTTTGGTCTGATTGATATCTGTCTCTGTATAATGTTTGGTCTGATTGATATCTGTCGCTGTATAATGTTTGGTCTGATTGATATCTGTCGCTGTATAATGTTTGGTCTGATTGATATCTGTCTCTGTATAATGTTTGGTTTGATTGATATCTGTCTCTGTATAATGTTTGGTTTGATTGATGTCTGTCGCTGTATAATGTTTGGTCTGATTGACATCTGTCACTGTATAATGTTTGGTCTGATTGATATCTGTCGCTGTATAATGTTTGGTCTGATTGATATCTGTCGCTGTATAATGTTTGGTCTGATTGATATCTGTCGCTGAATTAGGTGCATGGACAAAGAAAGGAATTAGATTAGAAAATAAATATATTAATTGTAATTTTCAGACTGTTGTCCTCGTCTTTATTGTTATATTCACAATGTTTCAGCAGATGTGCCCTCTTGGGAGCCTTCATAGAGCTTCATACCAAACCCTTTATTTAATCCACCAGGGTAGACTGTTTTTATTCCATTAACCATGACCAGGTACAAGTGTTGTGCTATGTTAAGTATTCTGTTGTTATTGCCCTTGGCCAGGATTGAACCTGTAACCTACAGATGATTGTCACTTAGAACTGTATCAACTCAACCCCTATATCCATTTTACCCTGTGTCCAACTATAACAAAAGATGATGACAACAGCCCAGAAAATCCAAATAATACAAATTATCAAGCCTCATCTAAAAAATGCGCATAAAAATAGATGATTGTATAAAATAAATGCTTTTTTTTAAATAATTGATCTCTAGATTTATTGATATATCTGCATATTAAATATGAATGCATATATTAACATGTATATGGAGGCGTGTGGTCTAATGGTTAGTCGTAGGAAATGGACTCGTCGACCCGAGTTCAATTCCTTGACAAAACTGTTTGCATTTCACATGGTGCTAATACCCCCTAATAGTCCATAGAGGACTGTACATGTCAGAATTCACCCTGATACAACATCATGAAGCTAAGAGGTCCATAAGAAAGCAACGGCAACAAAGCATCGGAACATCATCATCTACAGGGACAACCTACAAATGCAAAATCTGTGGTCGAGAATGTTTCCCAAACATAGGACTTCATCGTCACAGGAGGCGCTGCAACTTCAGGGGCACACAAAAACTTTTATCATAGTCTTTTGAGACTGAATTGCCAATGAATATCCCTGGGAAAGGTATGAATCCAATGCTCCCTCCAGCTATGGGTAAATAGCAGGGCAGACTAGGCTCATAACCATGGCTAGGTAATCAGTCTAGGAGAAGGAAAACTCTGAATTCAAACCTGCTAAACCCCGCTTAAGAAATTGACCTTGTGTCGCATCCTGCTCGTGTGGAGGGGTTGGTAAATATATATATATATTAACATGTATAGCTATATAGTTTTGTTATTTTGTTTAACAGCATATCAACCCTTTTTGGGTCATTTTAGGGACAGCCTTTACATGCTACATCTTTTAAATATTGGACTTCACAGTCACAGGAGGCGCTGTAACTTCAGGGGCACAAAAACTATATTATAGTCTTCCGAGACTGAAATTCCAATAAGTAAAATAAATAAAGCTATATAGTTTTGTTCAACAGCATATCAATCCTTTTTGGGTCATTTTATGCTGGATCATGTCATTTTGATAAACAACGGATTCAGGTTGCTTAAGTGGTCACCCAATTATGTATTGAACAGGCTCATTGCTGCTTAACTTTGGTGATCTAGCAGGAACCGGTGCCCTCAGCATGACTTGACCGTAATATATAGCTGTATAGTTATCCTTAGTTACACAATATGTTAAGTGGTATGGGTTTGTGAATAACAAACAATTGTTAATAATAGAGCCAGACATTTTAGGTATTAAAAATTTCTATTAAAAAATCGAAATTTACAATTGTTTAGTGGGGTACTATATAACAATATGCAGTAAAGCATGGACTGCTACTATTTATATCTGGTGTGTGGTTATGTGCAGGAGGTGAATATTTAGTGTGGTACTATATAACAATATGCAGACACATGCATCAGTGATGCTGATATTTTTTAATCTAGTGAGTCTTAGGACACACACATTTGCTTTGAATGAGTCTCCGGGAAAATTTATGGGTCCCAACTAAAGTTTCTTAATAGATTGTAGGGTTTTTATTCATGATCCTTAACAACTAAGCTGTCTAATTCCTACCTTGTAACATATCTTGTGTAATTCATTTCTAAGAAACCATTGAAATGTATTTACAGTTAGCTTGAAATGGTGAGGGAAGAAAAAAGAAAAACACTGGGACACCTGGATATGATTTTACTGTGTTCTTTTTAGATTTTTGTGCGTCAGGGACGCAGGATGTCTGGTGTATGCATGGTATAAGCACCTTGGAGCCATCGTTTTTTTTTGTTTTTTTTTTGGGGGGGGTACTTTTTTTAGGGAAACCACTTAAGGGTTTTACCAATTCCATTTTCTTGTTAGTGTTGCCCTTTTTATTTCTAAAAAAAATTCCTGAAGGAAGAATAATTCTCAAAGACATTCCTAAAAGATTTTCAAAAGACAAATAAGGATTGTTGAACAGAATTGCAAACAGCCTGTTCCCACCTTTTTTTTTTTTTTTTTTTACCCCCATCCCCTTTTTTTAGAGGGGGGGGGGGTAACAACTGGAAAAATTCAGTTGAGAATTTTCCAACTGGATAGTAAAAAAGAAATATTTTTCTTTTCTTTTTCCTCTTTTCAAAAGAATAGTAGGTACCTTGTTGTGGTTTAATTGGCTAGTAAGTTCATCTTACTAAATAAATTACTACTGAGTAGTGAGTTTGATCCTCACTGGGTGCCCCATATTTGCAGTCCTGTGCCAAATCTAAGTTATGGGCACCTAATCATTAATGGACTAGTCACGCAGATCAATTATTACTGAGTAGTGAGTTTGATTCTCACTGGGTGCTCCTTACTTCAGGCTTTGTCAAAATTAAATTATACTTACTTTTAGGGCAACTCTATGAGTGTAATGGTTATCAAGCTAAGCTAGCAGACATTCTCACTGGACACTCCATACTTCTATCCTTGTGTCAAACTAAGGTAATCATAGTGACTACATTTAACAGTAATCAGACTAGTAGACGATTACTAATGAGTGCGATTCTCACTGGGTGTCCCATAGTTCTGGCTTTGTGTAATAACTAATTCAAACTTAGTAATTAACTACTTGATTATGTAGTAATGGTTATCATTGTAGGAAATTAACCTGGTGATCCGAGTTCAATTCCTGGACAAGGCTGTTAACATTTTACATAGTGCTAATACTGTTGAGAAAGGTATTAATCCAAATATTCTCCTTCCAGCTGTGGGTAAATAGTAGGGCAGACTGGGCTCTTTAACTTTTGTATAGCAACCATTCTAGGAAAAGGATAACTCTGAATTCAAACCTATTAAAATCTTTAAAAAATTTACCTTGTGTCACATCCTGCTCATGTGGAGGGGTTGGGTAAATATATATTATAAAATGATTACAACTTGAAGTAAATTTTCATATATATTTCTTGATATTTTGAACCCCCTCATCAGCCAGCTATGGGTTAAATAGTACTGGTTGGTAGAGTGTTCAGCTAGGAATCACAAGGTTCTTGGTTTGATACCAGCCAACGCCAATTCGGCATATGAGTAGTGCAGGGATTTGTGCGGTAAAGTGAGGAGCTGATGGTAGGTGTGGCACTCCACCTCAGATGCTAAAATAATCTCCTTGGTCTAGCGCTAGTGAAAAGGGAATAGACCCCCTTGCTGTCTGGCTGATACCGACTTTAGGCTTCCCCGACGGCATCCTGCTCATGTGGAGGGGTTGGGTAAATGTATATATTATAAAATGATTACATCTTGAGAAGTAAATTTTCATATATATTTCTTGATATTTTGAACCTCCTCATCAGCCAGCTATGGGTTAAATAGTACCACTACTGTTCTTCTACAACAATGACTTTGGCATTAAATAACCCATGAAGGTTGATGTCGTTAAACAAAGAGACTAAACCTTTAGACACATGATAATTCCCTTGAACCATTAAGGACACTTAGCCCAGTACTTTGGATTGGTTGGTTGGTATTTACTGGCATACTAATCCTTGTGGGTTATTTAATGCTAAATGTTGTATTTTCTAAACTGTTAACATCCTGTTGAGAACTCCATTCCAATAAGGATTTATCAAAAAATAGCTAAAAATGGCCATTTCATTTAAAATTACCTGTTATTTCCCTTAAATCAAAGACTTCTAAATATGTTTAATATTATATTTAAACAAAGGCTATCATTTGTGTTAGATTAGGAAAATTAATGTCATTTCCGGCCGGGTGGAATGAGGCAGTATAGGACATTAAGAGTTAATATTCTACAGCCCCAGCTGACAGGGTGGGGTACCTTGGGTCAGCTCTGGATAGAGCAATGTTATTATTCTGCAAATTATTCAGACTAATATTTAAAACGTTTACATGACTTTAAAACTTTCTTTTTTTTTTTTTTTTTTTTTTTTTTTTTTTTTTTTAATTTGCTGGCATTTTGGTAGATGTATAAAAGCACTGGCTAACTTGATAGATAAACAGATTGAACAAGCTGTCCAATTTGACTGCATTTTTAGGTAAATCTTTTCGTACATATGGTCGTTTGATCACTTAGTTTCAGCAGACATTGTATTTTCTGGTTGGACTTTTTGTTAGGTCCAGACCTAACTAAATTCTAGAGTTACCCTTCTTGCTCAGTGTAGGGGACAATTGTCTCCCTTGGAAGTTGCACCGTGAAATGGGGCTTGCACCATGACACTCTTGGATTGATATATGATGTAGCTGGTCGCACACACATTGGACTCTTAAATCACTTTTAGGGTAGTAGCATTTCTCTACCTTGTGTTAAATAAAGTTAGTAACTTTGTATTAGGTGATGAGTATTCAGTTGTATTGAAAGTTGAGCATCAGTGTTGGTAGGTGGTTTATATATAGATTTGGGTTGTTCCACTATATACTCTGGCCAAGCTCATTTCCTGGATTCAGATTGGTTGCTGATTTTTATTGAAGTAAGTCAGTCAGTCAACAATTGGTTTGAGTAATGTGACTGGCCAAGCACAACTGAACCAGTGTCAAGACAACTGGTACTTATGGGAATTCAGAACAGTCCACTCATGCATTTAGGTGATTCCATTCCCTGAGTCCTGATTGGCTGCTTGGTTAGTATGAACCTCTGAGGTTCCATAAATCCTGCCACTTTGCAGTGTTCTTTACAGCCTGTCAGAATCGTATTGAGTTACGACTGCTTGCTGTCTTGTCTTGCCAATTCGACGGTAATTGGACTTAGTATTCTATAATTTTTAGTGTAGACACTTTGATCCATAAATACCCAATACATGGCTATATTCTGTGTAGAGCTGCGTGGTGTAATGGTTAAAGTCATGGGAAATGGACTCGTCGCCCCCGAGTTCAAATCCTGGACGTGGTAATTGCATTTCACTTAGCACTAATATCCTTGGGAAAGGTATGAATCCAGCTATGGATAAATAGTAGGCAGACTGGGCTCTTTAACCTTGGTTAGGCAACCAGTCTAGGAGAAGGAAACTCTGAATTCAAAACCTGTTGAACTCCGCTTAAGAAATTGACCTTGTGTTGCATCCTGCTTGTGCGGAAGGGTTGGTAAATATATATATATATATATATATATATATATATATTCTGGGAGATGGTTACAGAGTATGTCAGATTTGTCTGGTAACTGGATGCTAGTTCCAGTCCTCCTGTGAAGGTGAGTATGATGTGTTGATTCTACAATGCCATTAAAACAAAGAAACCAAACCAAACAAAATGGTTGCTTACCTTCATAGAATAGCTTCTCTATTTCCGTTACTGGTTCTTTTTTTTGCATCCCAATCGCCACGGTATCTCCAATATTTATGGTTCCATGATAAAATGATTCTGGCTGAAAGATCAAACAGAAACATATACAGTTGTTGAGTTTGTTGATTATAGAATGAAAGTTAAAAGGGAACACCCCAGAACATTCTTAAAACTGTGACGTCAGAGCTAAACGACCCAATCTGGAGCAGAATTTCTTTGACCAGTTATTGTCATGTAGCCGGTCTCTGAGAAAAGGAAAGCAAAGAGACGAACAGAAATACACCACCACCTCTTTTTTGGGGGAAGGGAAGAGATCCCTATCACTTTTTTTTGTTTTTCACATACAATGATCACGTCATTGGCTTTCGTAAACAAATGCACATACAAAAATTAATGGTTAATAACATCATATTCACACATTCACTATACACTTAACATCTTTCATTTTGTCCCTCACATAAACATTACTTAACAGTGTCCTGAAGATGGTACAATATACCGAAATACTTAAGTATTGACACATAAAATTGTTTCCCCTGATCATAACATCCTGTGTTTGTTATATTTTAAAAATATTTTCTTCTCATATTGTCGGATTAATTTCCTCACCGTATTTACATTATTTTATAAGTAGCACCAAAATGTTCCTTTGAAGAAATTTGGAACAGGAAAACTTATAACTCATACATTATGACATTAAACACTCTTTTCTCTCTTGTATCTTGTAGCTACTCAACCCCATATTATCATCTTTATTTATATTTTCTCTTTCTTTCTATTATTTTTGTTTTCCTTTTTTTTCTTTTTTTCTTTTTTCTTTTTTCTTTTTTTCTTTTTTCTTTTTCTTTTGTCTTTCATTTGTTTCTTTATTTCAATTCACTTTTCTTGCTTCCTGTCCATTTTCAAAATGAAAATTTCTCTCACTGGACTCCATTCAGGAAATGGCCATAAGCACACACTGCCTGTTGAAGTGGTCAACCACACCATTTTTGAACAATTCAAATAGATATTTCTTTCTTCCTCTTAACATTTTATATTATGGAATTTTATTCAAGTGGTATTACAAAACTCTGTCAAAAATAATGAATGAATCAGTGCACACGTGTGAAAATTGTAAACATTTTACAGGGAGAAAAAAAAAAAAAGAATAGTCACAAGTACTGAACTAAAAATGGAAGGTATAATTTTAATTTTTTTTAGGTCTCTGTGTGTATGTATGTGTGTATATATATATATATATATATATATATATATATATATATATATATGTATATGTGTGTGTGTGTGTTGAAAGGAAAAATAAAGGAAAGTAAAATGTTTGATATTTGATGATGAAGGCCGTTATTGTATGCTTAAATATTTTATAATTTTCTATTTATTTTATATTTAAAATAATAATAAATAGAATACATGTGTACATGAACAAACTTCTGGCCGAAACAAGTGTTAGAACTCATATTAAATCTATTTTATCCATTCAACATTTTCTTTCCTTTATTTATTTTTCCTTTCAGCATATCGTCGGATTCATTTCCATTTTCAACTTACATATATATATATATATATATATATATATATACTTATGTGTGTGCATAATCATAAAATGGCACAATATAGTGAGATATTTTTAGAGCAATATACTTAAAATGAGCAAACTTAGTGAATATGTATTACCAACCCCTCCACATGAGCAGGATGTGACACAAGGTCAATTTGATGGATTTTAATTCAGTTTTCCTTCTCCTAAGCTGTTTGTTTATTATTCAGTCAATTATTTATTTTATTATTCAGTCAATTATTGATACACTAAATAATCAGTAATTCAAACAAAGAGACTTACCATATTTGACAGTATATAGGATGCACTTTTTTTCTAAAAAATTGCCCTGGTATTTATAAAACTACACAATATCATTCAAATGAAGCAGCCAATCAGAACTCAAGGAATGGAATCACCCAAATCACCCAAATTCATGAATGGATCATTCTTGATTTCTATATATACCAACTGTCTTGGACACTGCTCCAGTTGTACTTAGTTAGCTGCTATTATTCAAACCAACAGTAGACTAACTGACTCAATATTATACATCGTAGGTGAATTTTGAGACCTCCCATTATTATTATTATTATTATTACTAGCAAATATATTATTTTTTAATGTAATTATTATATTAAATTAGAAAGGCTAATGAAACTAAATAAGAATGCAGTTAAAAAGATTGAAACAGAAGGGGTATAATCGAAAAATAGAAGAACTGAAATTTCTCTTCATTTTTATTTTCTAATTTAAGTATTTAGTTAAAAGAGGAGTAAAGAATAAAATGACAGTTATTTTTTCTTGTTAATGGATTTCATTTAAGATTCATTGAAGAGATTTTTGCTTACCTATGCAAATTAACCTTCCCGTTTACATTGTAAAATTTTGTTGTATATTTAATGCAATTGCATGTTGTTAGTATGTAGATATGGTTAACAGTATTGATAATGCAAAACAATTTTATTAATAATTGAGGTTTAAATAAAAATAAATCATGGAGAATATAATATCAATAACTAAGGGAATTTTAAGTGTAATATAGTTTCGGTTACAGACAGATAAACACACAATCTCCATTATAATAAGATTATTTCCTGCAATTGAGATGTCTTGTGCATATGCTTATTGCTTGCCTGTACTGCCAAATTGCTTTTATACAGCTATGTTTCTGCTTGTGTATTGCACAGCTTGACTGTTTTCAACAATATATGTTTGAATACACTAAAAATTTTTTGGGGGTGAATCTGACCTGCTGAAATGGGGGGGGGGGTCTTTTATGCCATCAAATATGGTAATTGCCAAAACATTGAACGCTCAATAGAATCTAAAGAAAAAGAAGTTTGAGTCACTCACCAAATAAAAAATTTCCCCAGCTTCTTGTATACATTCCAACGGTTGATTGGCCTCGTCAAGTTTTGGGTAAATAGAATTAAACCATTCAAGAATGGTAAACCCAAGTGGAATTCCTGCAACAGAAAAAAAAAAAAAATCAAATAATATTATAGTCATCTTTAACTCATTTACCAAATGTAAGTAAGTAAAGTTACGCGAGGGAGTCTATCCCCTTTTCACTAGTGCTAAACCAAGAAGATTGTTTTTTGTGTCTGAGTGGAGGGCCACACCTACCATCAGCTCCTTACTTTACCACACAGATCCTCGTACAACTTATACGCTGAGTTGGCGAGGACCGGTATTGAACTAGGAACCTTGTGGTTTCTAGCCGAACGCTCTAACGACTGAGCTTGTGTTCCTTAAAAGTGCGACTGTCATCATCTAGCAACACCCCCTGGTTAAAAATGACTGTCTGAATTGTCCAAGATGAAATGCAAAAAAATGTAAATCCTGATTATCTGGTGTTGCTTATCCATCGAATCATTATTTCTCATGAGTGTTGTCACCTCAGCTAAATAATGGACCATTCTTTTTTATTATAAAGAAAGGGGAAAAAGGACATGCTACACAGAAAAAAACAATAATAAAGATAAAGGGGGGGAGCACGTGAAAGTGATAATACTAGTCTGTTTCAAACATGATGAAAAGAAAGAAAGAAAAAAGTTAAATCAAGATTATTATACTTTTTACATATTGAACTAATTAGCAATAACTCTTAAGTAAACATATCAAACGTTGTAATAATTAAATTATCATAATGTGATATATCCACAGGTCCTGCTAGTAATATAATAATAATATTTTAATAAAGCAGAGATACTATTTCTCTGAATTTTTGAGATGAGGCTTGATAATTAGTATTATTTGTATTATTCGGACTATTGTTCTCATCTTCATTGTTATCTGTACAACGTTTCGGCTGAGATGCCCTCCGGCCTTCTTCGGGTATTTCTTGTTGCAGACTTGGGAACCTTCTTGTCATAATCGGAGCCATCACAGAACTTTGAACATAACTCTTTATTCAGTCCATGAGGGTATCCTGTTTTATTCCGCTAACCATCGCTGGGGTACAGGTGTTAAGCTGTGTTAATTATCATTCTATGTTACAGATAACAATGAAGATGAGGACAATAGTCCGAATAATACAAATAATACTAAAGCAGAGATGTTGTGTCTAATGAGTCAAGTATATTTCTCATTTGATGACCCCTGTAATAATTCAGTCAAATATATATTTTTTAGTGTATCATCAGACAACAAAGTTTATGAACCAGAGAGGAATTTTTGCTTTATTATTATTATTATTATTATTATTATTATTATTAGCAAAAATATGCGCCCTCCAGGCACTAGTAGCTAAGTTTTAAAATGATTAAATTAATTAGTTTTAATATAATTGATTGTAATATTGAATTAGAAAGACTAATGAAATTAAATAAGAACGCATATAAAAAGATTACACTTATGTTTACTTTATTCTAATTGATTTCTATATAAAATCATTCATAGGATTGATTTTAATACGTTGAAGAATAAAACAATAATATTAGGGATCAATAACAGCAAGTAATTATTTATTTCTTAGTGATATATATTAAAAAAAAGTATTAAAAAAGAGAGAAGAAATTATAACATCCTCTTAGAAGTTTCGTTTTTAGTGCAGTTTGTGATTTCTTTTAAAAATGCGTTTACTTTTGTTCGTTGATGTTATTACACGCATGTAGAAACCCTTTCTTGATGTTATGTAATAACACAGGAATTATTTATTGCTGGAGGGAGAGTCGAAGGATTCATACCTTTGAAAAAAAAAAAAAGAAGGTATTTGGAAACTATCAGCCAGTCCAGATGATTAGTTCTCTTAATCTATCAACATTTGCTTCATTATTATCGTTTCCTTCTTCCCGTGTTGAAAAACGCAAAATATCTGCTATTAATCACTCAACAACCCTTGAGAGGAGACAAAATTTCTTTCAGTGAACAGTAAATTGTTAATATGTTAAACTTTGTACTATTAAAAAAAACAGCACTAGATATGTAACTGAGTAATCTAGACATGTCTTAATGTATCGTTTAAAGAGGGAGTGCTGCAGGATTTACATTTTTGCATTTCATCTTGGAGGATTTGGATGGTCTCATTTTCAACCAGAGCGTGTTGCAAGATGATAATGATCATATTTTGTAGGAACATGAGTATTACACACACTCACACATATGTACGTGTATACATATATGGATATACACACAACTTTTTAAAAAACCTTTCCCACATACATATATAAGAACATTTAAAACAAATTTAAATCAAAGAAGTTTTTTTCATTGTACAGATGGACTTGCCACTTCTAACACACTTCTCTGCCCGGATTATTGTGGCTTGACAAACACTTAAAAATTATTTTAATAAATTTTTTAACTTTGTAAAAACAATTTCTTTTACAAGAAATTTTCTCCTGACGATGACCTAAAGTCAAAACTAGTTGAGAAAAATAAACAACATAAAAGAAATATTTTGTTTGTCTTATCACTTTTGTTCATCTTATATATATGTGTGTGTGTTCCAACTGATGTACATATGTGCACACCTGCATTCACACAATTACACGGATATATACCAACATAGATGCCAAATAATGTGCATTTGTGCACACACACACACACACACACACACACACACACACATACAAGTATATAAATATCTACCAACATGGATAAGTTTATTTCTCTGAATGTTTCTTTTAGTATTATCGTTATTCGGACTATTATCCCCATCTTCATTGTTATTTGTACAACGTTTCGGCCTATATGCCAATTGGACACATGCCCTAGTGGATAAGGTAGTTAGGTTAAGACAGTTCTAAGTGACAGTTATCTCTGGATTCCGGGTTCAATCCTGAGTAGAGGCAGTAACATAGAAAAATAATTAACACAACTCCTACCCCAGCTATGGTTAGCGGAATGAGAACAGGATACCCCCGTGGACTAAATAAAGGGTTAGGTTCAAAGTTCCGTGATGGCTCCCGATTACAACAAGAAAGTTCCCGAGTTCAAAAAGAAGGTTCCGAGTCGACAAGAAATACCTGAAGAAGGCTGGAGGGCATATCGGCTGAAACGTTGTACAAATAACAATGAAGATGGGGACAATAGTCCGAATAACGCAGATAATACTAATGGATAAGTTCATGTATACACACACAAGAAAGTCTATGTAAGTAATAAAGTTACTTGGATTTGTGCTTAGCATTGAAGGAAATGAAATTGGCATCCTGAGTTGAAATCCTGGATGATGTTTTTTGTTTCTTAGGTGGCCATCTGTTGGCTGTAGGTGGCAACCTGTGATGCTTAAGGATGGATTCTTGGTGGCTGAGCAGTCCATAACAAGCACCACTCCTCTTTTTCCCTTACTTATGCTAGACGGGTGGTCAGAGATGCCTCCTCTGATCAATTGACAGGTCACGTCAAGCCCAAACACCTATATGATTGTCCCAACACTATTGCCCTTATGGCAAAACCCAAACTCTTATATATATGCTAGAAGGCAGTTACTGGGTGTCTTAGTCTCCTGAATATGACATTAAACTGCATTTGTTGGTGAAGTTCCAATTCTGGAACTCTGTGGAGTGTGGAGTCCCTCTTTATCACCATTACTCTCAGGTCAACTCTGACCCGGAGTGGTAGTGCCTGTTAGGGTCCCTTCTATGGCTTAAATAGAAAAGAGTGTAAAAAATTTTTCAATGTAAATATTTTATTGTACTCAATATAAACTTTTTTAAATAGTGATAATGAGGATGCAGTTTAGTATGATGCCAAGAACATCCTTTTTTGTGGGATGGGATCTTACTCTACAGGAAGCCCTGCTGACAGGTAGGAACAACAAGAGATCCTGGTCAGTAATCAAATAAATTGAAGATTGAAATATATTATATTTATATTCACCCATTCCTAACACGAGCAGGATGTGACACAAGCTCAATTTCTTTAGTAGAGTTTAACAGGTTTGAATTCCGAATTTTCCTTCTCCTAGACTGGTTACCTAGCCAAAGTTAGAGCCCAGTATGCCCTACTATTTGCCCATAGCTGGATGGAGAGTAGTTGGATGCGTACCTTTCCCAAGGGTATTAGCGATATGTGAAATGCAAACAGCCGCGCCCCAGGATTTGAACTCTGGTCGACGAATCCATTTCCTACAACTCTGACCATTACACCATTTGACTCCAAACAAAATTGTAATATATGAGAGAGTGGGAGGGATATTTGAGGAAAAATAAGTAATAGGAAGAGGAATGAATGTGTAGCAAAAAAAAAAAATAAAAAAAAAAAAAAAAAAAGAATGAAAGAAGCAAAGAAACAATAAGGTGAGAAAAAAAATCCCCCCCTATTTCCTTTGTTTCTATAGCAGCTGTTTCTCCTCACCCCCCATGAACACTCCTCCGACACATACACCCTCCAGTTACATGGAAGTACCAAAGTTACATAAACAATCACTGTGATGGTAAAACTAAACACAAAAAAGGTTCCAACACTTAAGTCTAATCTATCAGTTGACACCACCACTTTTTACTGGTGATCTACATGAGTAGAGACACTTGTCTACATTATCTACAGTCAAAACAAACTTTTAAACAGATTCCAAAGATCAGAGTGCCCTGGGGTCTGGCACCAAATGTATCTGATGGTGAGGCTCCAGTTCTGAAGAGTTTGGAGTCACTCTTTCATTGACATTATTCATAGTGTTAGTACTTGTTTGAATCCTATCTATCGGTCAAAATACTTACCTAAACTAGAAGGGAGGATCAAAGTGTAGTATCTGTTCCAGATTCTAGGCTTTGAGACCTACCTTTTATACCCGGCCTTGGCTGGGGGTCCAGTGTGCTTCAGCTACTGGACCGGTAGAGTACAATTATTAGCATCAATCCCAGGGGACCATCCCCCCAGGCAATACCTGCCCCCTTGGGGGCGGGGCTGGGTTTATTGCCCAGTGCCTGGGGTAATGCCGACGGGATCGACATAATTTTTGTTCTTTCCCACCCATGAGCTCTGGCTTGTGGGTGGGCCCACGTTAAAACGAGGCCTTGTGCCCAGCTCATACAAGTGAGGCAAATACCCCTATCTATCGGTTAATAATGGAGATTCGCTTCTGGTTTTCGTCTGTAACAAAAACTACGTCACTGCTTATGTCACATGACCCAAAATCGTCATAACATAGAATAAATACACTCAAAATTTGAACATACAACATTAGACAGTCCTTATTGTTTTTTAAAACAAGTTTTAATAAATACATGACTGGTATTATATATCTATATATAGTTTGTTTTATTTTGATATATATTTAAAGTTTACATTTCAAATTGTTTTATTTTTTAATCCTTTAATGAATTTGATGATTTTACTTACTTAGGGTACAAACTCTCTGACATTGAATTTTTAACTCCCACCCTCAGGCAATATATTTCATATATGATTTTATTTATTTTAATTTTTTAAAATAATTTCTGTAGATGTTTATTCTCTTTAAGGTAGCCATGAAAAAATATCCCTGAGTTGGCGAGTGTCAGTATCGAACCAGGAACCTTGTGGTTCCTAGTCAAACGCTCTACTGAGTTAAACAATTCTCGATTATTATTATTATTATTATTTATTCAGATTATATTTATTATTATTATAATTCATATTATCATTCTCTTTTTGCATCTGAGATGGAGCCCGACACCTACCATCAGCTCCTTACTTTACCGTACAGATCCCTGTGCTATTCATATGATGAGTTGGCAAGGGTCGGTATCAAACCAGGAACCTTGTGGTTCCTAAGTGGATGTTCTACCGACTGAGCTAAACCAGCTGTTACATACGCCTATCGCTCAACGCTATACAGCGCTTCCATCAGAGATATCAAAGAGAGTTAAAAGACATGCATATGAAAATTTGGCAATAAACGACGACAAAACATGATATTATTTTAGAACATAACATTTAATTCGAGGTTTAAAATCTTTTGGAATCTAAATACGACCGCCGACAGGCTAGAGTTTTTCAATGTCCTTTTGGTTGAATTTCTTATTCGAAATCAATATATAAGGTTCATACGAAAGAAGTCACACTTATCTTGTTTTTATATGGGTGATTCATTTTCCGTGGTTAATTTCTCCGGTATTAATTCCTTTATCCGGCATTTTCCTTGTGATGACTTTGTTTCGGGAGACATTCTTCGTCTTCCCTCTCCCACGAGATGTTCATTCATCGGTCCTCTGGTATACACTGCCCAAGACTGACAACAGGGATCGCTTGCCCTTCCTCTAAGCCGTGACGTCACCTGTATCAGTACGTTTTGCCGACGTAGGCAAGCAGCGAGATAGTATCAGGCGATCGTTTCGTGTGCCTTCCTCTTCTTCGCTATGCCGGCCACGGGCCATGAGTAAGCAGTTTTTCTTCTTCCGGTGAGCTGTTAGTCAAATTCTGTGACTTCCCCCCTCTCCCAGCGTCATCACGTCTATCAGAATATTCTAAACGTTCTATGATTTGATGGAACGTAACACAGCCCTTATTATTAAAATTCTCTCTTATTCATATTATTATTCTCTTTTTGGATCTGAGGTGGAGCGTCACACCTACCATCAGTTCCTTATTTTACCGCACAATGCTGCTCATAGGCTGAGGTGATGAAGGCTGGTATCGAATCAGGAACCTTGTGGTTCCTACGCGGATGCTCTATCGACTGAGCTAAACCTTGTTATTATTATAATTCTCTATCATTATTCATATTATTATTCTATTTTTGGATCTGAGGTGGAGCCCCACACCTACCATCAGCTCCTTACTTTACCGTACAGATCCCTGTGCTACTCATATGATGAGTTGGCGAGGGTCGGTATCAAACCAGGAACCTTGTGGATCCTAAGTGGATGTTCTACCGACTGAGCTAAACCAACCCTTGTTTGTTATAATAATTCTCTATCATTATTCATATTCTTATTCTCTTTAAGGCAGCTATGAAACAAGAGAATGTTTTTTTTTGTCCTTTTTGAGAGAGAGAATGTGTGTGTGTGTGTGTGTGTGTATGTGAATTTAAAATTAGACGAAAATGGTTGACAAAAATCCAAAATGGCTGATAACAGAATAAGAACACATTGGACTATAAAGAAGTATTTATTGTTAGGGTCAGTGTCAGGGTTGAGTCAGTAGGGCAAAACAGAAGTGATTATTATGCACACACACACAGTTGCTGTGTTTGGGGTGTGGGGTAGGATGGTTTGTAAAGAGGAGACGGGAAGAAGATATATGAATGCAACATTGTCGTCAATGTGGCTCTTTGTAGATACATAACAAAACCCAGTGAATAATTCCCATGTTAATTACAACACCTGAACATTATTCACACAATACCTCCTTTTATTATAGGTGTTGAGAGAGAGAGAAGAAAAAAGGGGGAAAATACATTGAACCACTCAATGAGGGTACACACATGCAAATACAGATATGTATCAATGTACATACCAACAGATTATTAATGCGCACACAGCACTGACAAATGTACACTGACAGATGTACATTCCATCAAGCCCTAGCACCTATATGATTTTCCCAACCCTATTGCCTTTATGGCAAGCCCCAACCCCTTTTTATCATATGGGTACTAGAAGGCGGTGGCTGCGGGTCTACATGTCCTGGGAATGACGTTAAACTCTATCTGATGGTGAGGTTCCAGTTTTGGAGGTTTGGGGAATGTGGAGCACCCCTTCATCACCATTGCTCCCTGGTCCACTCTGACCCGAGTGGTAGTACCTGTTAGGGTCCCATCTATGGGTTAAATAGAAAAATGTAATTTATAAAAAAAATTGTATTATCCATTAAGAATTGCTTTATTTCAAAACTTTATCAGCATTGAATGACCCACTGAGGTTGATATGCCGTAAAACAAAACAAAACAAAAAAAATAGATGTACATTCATGCACACATACAGATAGGTATACAAATATATAAATTAGGGTAGCATGGACAGTTTCTGCCTATTCGATTTTTAAACCAAGTACACATGAAAATCGCATAGGTGAGAAACTGTCAATAACCAAGCACTGTTGACTTCATTTCCATGCTACCCTAACTTAGATATACATGCTCTATTCATGATATTGAGCACTAGTTATGAATATTATATTATCAGTCTGTGTATGTATGTATGTGTATATATATATATATATATATATATATATCCATAGTCATTCTTGAGTGTGCATACAAAAAATTATATTATCTAATCAGCCATTTTGTGGTTATAGATCTATTTTTGCCCAAAAAAATTTGATAGTGTATACCTATGAGTTTCATCAGACTACTAACTTTGTTGAAAATGGTATATATATATATATATCTTATTATAATGGAGATTGTGTGTTTTTCTGTCTGTCACCGAAACTATATTACTAATCGAGTCACAATTAACATAGTTATTTACATCACATTCTGCATGATTTTATTTATATTTAAACCTCAATTATTGATAAAATTGCTTCACCTTTTATTAGTGTTGTCCATATCCACATACAAATAACATGCAATTGTATTATATATACAAAAATAGCGGTTTGCAGTGTGAATGTGAAGGCTAATTTGCATATTGATATTAAAAATGTGATTTTATTAAATATGTAGTATATTGATTTCTAATTGTTTGGTTTTATTTTAATGAATATAAGCAAAAATCTCTTCAATGAATCTTTAAATGAAATCCATTAACAAGAAAAAATAAGACTAATTTTATCTTTATTTCCTAATTTAACTAAATAGTTAAATAAGTAAAATTCAGTAATGAAAGACGGAAGTGATGGAAGAGTAAGTTTCATTTCTATTTTTCTATTATACCCCCACTCTGTTTCAAACCTTTTTATCTGCCTTCTTATTAGACTTTCTAATTTAATACGATATTTCATTACATTAAAAATTAGATACTTGCACCCGGAGGGTGCATATATTTGCTAGTAATATATATATACCACAACACTGAAAATTAAATTCGGTTAATTTCCTGATTTTTGGTATTTTTTTTTCTTTTGGCGGGGTGACATACGATGGTGGAATTTAGGTCCGTTAAGTTCGATTGTCTATAGTCACAATGATTTTGACAATAGATTAAATACTCATTGATAAACTTAGGCAATTGCTGACGGTTTTGGGACATAAGCAGTGACATAGTTTCAGTTACAAACAGGGTCATGCACAAGGTCCTATTAATGTGGGACCACCCATGAACCGAAACTCATGGGAGGTGGGTGCAAAAAATAAGTTCATCCTGTCGGCATTCCCCCTCAAGGAGGGCGCCTCAGGCACCAGGCAATAAACCCAGCCCTGCTACTTTAAGTCGAGGGGGCAAGCATTGCCTGGGGGGATGCCCCCTAGGATCAATGTTTTTAACTTCTGTGGTCCAGGGTCGAAGCCACTGAACCCCGGCCAAAAGGCATGAGAGGTGAACAGAATGAGATTATTAATCCTGTTAATGGATTATATCATACATATTGGTACATGTGTTGTATCTTACCTCCAGGTGGTGATTTTTCTGGTGGGTAGAGGAACCACCGTTTCTTGCCAAAAACAACGGCATTCCAGGCATCTGCATGTTTATGAAAGGAAACGCCACTGCCAGAAGATCCCAGGAAGAAAATGCTGTCATCTTTGTGAGCCTATCAATAACAAAGAATTAAAGTAAATTTGTGATTAAACACAATATTACTAAGTAAGTATACAAGGTGTGTCAAACAAGTATCAAGATTTGTTATTTAAGATGTTATATAAACATTTCTGTTGATACATTTATATACACACATACTTATATATCATCTAATCAAGCACATTTATATAAACATCTCTGTAAATACATTTATAAACACAAACACACACATCCTTATATATCATCTAATCAACCAAAAATTATACAAGGTGGGTCAAAAAAGTATTGAGATTTTTTCTACTTTTTGACGCACCTTGTATTCTGGAAAAAAAATTGTTCCATTCATTCTTCATTACTATTTTGGTAAATACAGCTTTAAACTTGTGATTTTTTTGACACACCTTTTATTCTGAAAAAAAAAATGTTCCATTCATTCTTCATTTCTATTTTGGTAAATGCAGCTTCAATCTCGGCACTTTTTTGACACACCTTGTATATACACATTAAATATCATTAGTCCTTGCTTTTTGTGTAAAGATTACGAAGATTTGATTTATATTCACATAGATATCTAAAAATTAAAATATACATAATAATAATGGAACTGCGAGACTAACTTGCTAACCATTACACCACTTTTTTTTGGTTACCCCTCGACCCAGCTGATGCTGGGTAGTCACTTCTAGTCATTACTATATGAAAGTTGGGTGTATTTATCACAGGTTGTATAATTATTATATTATTTATTTATATATATTTTTTTTAACAAGCATCCTATCATTTGGAGGTGTATGGTGTAATGGTTAGAGTCATAGGAAATAGACTCATCGATCCAAGTTCAAATCTTGAACGAAGCTACATTTCACATAGCACTAATACTCTTGGGAAAGGTATGAATCCTACTTCCCTCCAGCTATGGGTAAATAGTAGGGCAGACTGGGCTCTTTAACCTTGGTTAGGCAACCAGTCTAGGAGAAGGAAAACTCTGAATTCAAACCTGTTAAATTCCGCTTGGGGTGGTCACTACCCGAATAGGCTCAGTCCTAATTAGTGATCTATTTCACTAATAATATCATACCTGGTTTAGTTTTCTCTCAGTTGAAAACCACATTCCAAAATTTTATTCATAATCATAAGTGTTTACGAACTTTAGGAAAAAAAAAAATTCTTTTCAGATTTATCTCCCAAGATCTTTGCTCATATTCATTAGAATAAAACCAGACAATTAGAAATCAATAATACCAAGCACATATTTATTAAAATCAAATTTTTATGATAAATATGCAAAATTAGCCTTTCCCATTCACACTGTAAACCACTATTTTGTAAAAGAAAATTAACAAGAAGAAATAACTGTAATTTTATTCTTTACTTCCTATTTTAACTAAATAGTTAAATTCGGAAAATTTAGCAATGAAAGACGAGAGTGATGGAAGAGTAAGTTTCAGTTGTTCTATTTTTCAATTATACCACCCCTCTCTTTCAAATCTTTTTATCTGCATTCTTATTTATTTTCTTGAGCCTTTCTAATTTGATATAATATTTTATTACATTAAAACTTAAATACTTGCACCTGGAGGAAAGTGCATATATTTGCTAGTACATATAATAATAATAATAATAATAAATGAATATATATTTTTTTTGTATATATTTATGTTTGTAGGAAAATGTACTCTTTCACAGAGTTTAAAGCTTTTATGATTTTATCATAGACGCCAGTTATTTTCCCCAAATATTAGATATGGATTTAATCAGCTTAATTGACAATTTCGATGCCTAAAATGCATTGATTTTAAAAGAAGTGCTTAATTCGAAGGATTGGCTGTAATTTGAACACTTAAAAAAAACCTAATAATGCCTGAAAATGACAAATTTCATGACAATGCTCGGTGTCGGTTTTATTGAATTTAAGTAAGGTACCCCCATTATAGGTCCAGAAGAAATCACCTATTTTTGAAAGTATTCAAAGTTTCAATATCTTTGGTTTTTCTGGTAGATTTCGATGCGTTAGAATTCATTGATGCCAAAAAAACCAACAATTCTAAGAATTGGCGGAGATATGAGCACTTTAATCAATTTCTCTGTCTGGAAACTGAAAATGTCTCTATGGAATTGTTCATGAATAATTATTCATAAGTTTTATTACATTAAAACTTAAATACTTGCACCTGGATGGTGCATATATTTGCTAGTACATATAATAATAACAATAATAATAATAAATGAATATATATTTTTTTGTATATATTTATGTTTGTAGGAAAATGTACTCTTTCACAGAGTTTAAAGCTTTTATGATTTTATCATAGACGCCAGTTATTTCCCCAAAATTCTTTGTCTGGAAACTGAAAAGGTCTCTATGGAATTGTTCATGAATAATTTGCAAGCAAAGACCCTTTACTTGAGTTACACCCTTCACTTAAGGAGCAAAATGATTATCATATGTGCATACACAATCCAATGAGAGTTTTCCTTTCTTGGTGGTTAGGATACAACCCAGTCCCACTTATGGATACTGGGAGGAATAAGTGTGTAATTACAAATTTTTGATGGATGGCTTCAGCATTATATACGAACAGAAGCAACAATAGTAAAATAAAATATAAAAACAATAGCATAAAGATAGACAAATATTTTTAAAAAATACTAGGATCTTGCTTAAGAGCATGAGAAATTATATTTCATAAGAATTTAAAAAAAAAAAAAAAATTTCCTGACCTCCCACCGAGCTGAATTAACACAGTCTTTTTTAATGTGGGGATTTTTGTTTTATAGGGCATCCAGTGAGAATTGAACCCGCTGTTCAGTAGTAACAGATCTGTGAGACTAGCTTGCTAACCATTACACCAGGATAGGATGTCTTACTTTATAACAATGATAGCTTATATAGTTTATCTTCTTTTTGTTTTCTTGGTTTGGTTTATTTGTTTAATGGCATATCAACTCCTTATGGGTTATTTAATGCCAAAATTTGATTCATTTCTAAATGTTTGATTGTAATCATAACTATTCATAGGTTTGGTTTGGTTTATTTGTTTAATAGCATATCAACTCCTTATGGGTTATTTAATGCCTAAATTCATTCCTAAATGTTTGATTGTCATAGGTTTATAGTTATGCCAAATTTGATTCATTTCTAATGTTTGATTGTAATCATAACTATTTATAGGTTTGGTTTGGTTATTTGTTTAATGGCATATCAACTCCTTATGGGTTATTTAATGCCAAAATTTGATTCATTTCTAAATGTTTGATTGTAATCATAACTATTCATAGGTTTGGTTTGGTTTATTTGTTTAATGGCATATCAACTCCTTATGGGTTATTTAATGTGGAACTTTGATCCATTTGTAAATGTTTGATTGTAATATATTTTCAATGTTCCATGGATTTCTTAAAAATGGTGATTTTTTTTTTTTTAAAGATTTTCTTTTTCTTTATTTATCTTTAGTTTGTTTGCACATTTTTATATAATACTAGAAGTGGCTACCGGCATCACCTGGGTTGAGGAGGATAGAAAAAGTTAGTCTTCCAGATCCATTATTACTAATCACGTGTTGGATCCTCACTGGAGGCCCCTTAAAAATGCGTGGCAGTAACATGGCTTGGATCTGTGTGGTGAAGTGGGGAGCTGATGGTAGATGTGGCACTCCAGACACAAAAACAATCCCCCTGTTGGCAGGGTTTAGAATATGCTGACTGTATCCCCTGCAGAGGGGTAAGACCCTTCTAGGAACCTGGGAAGTAGAGAGTACCTCTTCACTGCTATTTCCCCCCAGGTCCAGAGTGGTAGTACATGTTAGGGTTCCATCTATGGGTCAAATATATCTGTTTAAGAAATATTAATATTAGGTAGGAATACTTAATACCATATAACTGAAGCAACTACATAAATGTAAATAGTAAGTAAGTAAGTTGTTGGGGAGGCCTAAAGTCGGTATAAGCCAATCAGCGAGGGAGTCTATCCCCTTTTCACTAGCGCTAGACCAAGGAGATTATTTTAGCGTCTGAGGTGGAGCGCCACACCTACCATCAGCTCCTTACTTACCGCACAGATCCCTATGCTACTCATACGCTGAGTTGGCGAGAACAGGTATTGAACTAGGAACCTTGTGGTTTCTAGCCGAACATTCTACCGACTGAGCTAATCCGGCCCCTGTAAATATAAATGTACAATGTATGTGATTCTCTAACCTCTGGGTAGCGAATGATCCTAAACAGGTTGACATGCCATTAAAATCAATCAGAAAAAAAATTCAGTGTTAATAGCAATAATAAATCCATTATTCACTGATGTACTTAGACAATTGTCCTTACTTAGTTGCTAATATAATTGTAACATACAAGGTGTGTCAAAAAGTATTGAGATTTTTTGTACTTTGTGACACACTTTGTATTCTAAAAAAAAAAACTGTTCCATTCATTCTTCATTTCTATTTTGGTAAATACAGCTTTAAACTTGGTGATTTTTTTGACACACCTTGTATTCTGAAAAAAATTAATGTTATTTTTTTTTTTTTTCAGAATACAAGGTGTCAGAAAGTACAAAAACCTTGATACTTTTTTGACACACCTTCACTCATAAGAAATAAGAATTCGGTTGTTAAACAATACCAGCTAATCAAGATTTACATTTTTGCATTTCAATTTTTACGATTTGGACGGTCTTATTTTTAACCAGAGGGTGTTGCAAGATGATAACGATCATACAATTAAGATACACAAGTATTAGTATATAGATTGCATATCATCTTGTACGATTTGGACGGTCTCATTTTTAACCAGAGGGTGTTGCAAGATGATAACGATCGTATCATTAAGATACACAAGTATTAGTATGTAGATTGCATATCATCTTGTACGATTTGGACGGTCTCATTTTTAACCAGTGTTGCAAGATGATAACGGTTGTACAATTATGAATCACAAATATTAATATATAGATTAAAAAAAAAGATATGCCATTAAATCAAACAGTTGGAATTGGTAAATATATATTAATTCTCCCTAAACTAGAATATATATGACTTGTCATGTACTGCTTGACCCAGAGATTGAACTCATGACCACCAGGTAACTCGATACACTTTAACCAATCTTTATATCCTGTAGGACATTTTAATGGGGCCTTTGCTTGGAACCTTAAAACTAGAAATTCAGATAACGATAATAAATCTTACACAACACACACACACACACACACACACACACAGCAATAACATAATTACTAAAACAGGAAGTTTCCTTTTTGTTTCTCCTGTAATAATACAGAAGGATTTTGAGGGTGATATCTGAAGCAACAAATTGGTAGGGTAGATAAGAAAGGTCAGTGTGGGATGGGTGGGCTTGGGGAGTGGGGTGATACAGAGTTGGGCTAGAAGTTGCTTCCAGAAGAGACACCGCAATTTATCAAAATGAAAAATTGAGACTAATTCCCGTTTATTTTTATGAAGAGCAAAACTCTGTGAAGAGGATTTCTATTAATCATAAGGGATAATTATCTTTGCATTCGTTTCACTTACTTCTTTTAATAATAACTACAATTTTATGCCATGTCGGTGACTGTAATGACCCCAGTCCTGTCAGCGAGCGTTAAAATACATTGACTGTATAACACGTGGGGATGTTATATTAACGTTGGAAGGCTCAAAGTAACCTCCCAACGTGGGTACAAGTGTATACATAAAAACATTCCGACAAAGGTTGTACAACGATAACATATTTATTCCATAAGTGACGGAGATACACATACATGGCAAAGATACACAAAACAGATACATAAACGTTCTATAAGAGGAATTAGGCGTACTACTCGCGTCATAGTAAATGTCACTTACTGGTAGTTGGTTTTGGTAGGGGCAAAGCCCCCCTAAGTCTTAGAGAAGGCAGGCGCCTAGACAATGTTTACTTGTTGCCAGCCTGAGTGAAAAAGAGGTAGAATTCAGATCTCCCCTCTTGTGGCCAAACACCAACGCCACCTATCAACCGAACGAACCACGGCAAGGGAAGATAACTCATTTTGGACTTATGTCCACCCAGACTTCGTTTTACTGACCCAACAACTGTATCCCCTGCAAAGGGGTAATAGCTCAACCACCACCAGATAAAAGGAGGGGCCTGGGTATGACACGAAACTGCATCTAATGGTGAGACTCCTTTTCTAGATATCTGTGGAGTAGCCCTTCATTGTAATTACTCCTGTGGTATCGTATGCAAATGAGATAGACTATAAAAGAAGTCTGCCTAAGTAGCAAGGCAGACGGCTACTACCTTTACCTAAAGATAAACGTATATTCCCAAGATTGATTGACTTCACAGCAACTCCCAAATCTACTCTGACCGGGAGTGGTAATACCTGTTAGGGTCCAATCTATGGGTCAAATAGACATGTTTGCAAATTATTTGTATTAGCTAGAAATACTTGATACCATATAACTGTAAATTGTTTGTGTTACTGATAGTTGCTTGAAACCATATTCTTTTTTAAAGTATATATATATGGACCTATATTAGTCGGAGTAGGAAGCTCGTGGTGTAATGGTTAAAGTCATGGGAAATGGACTCGTTGCCCCGAGTTCAAATCCTGGATGTGGTAATTGCATTTCACTTAGCACTAATACCCTTGGGAAAGGTATGAATCCTACTCTCCCTCCAGCTATGGATAAATAGCAGGGCAGACTGGGCTCTTTAACCTTGGTTAGGCAACCGGTCTCTGCTTTGTAAGTATCATTTTATCCTGCAGGGGGGGGGGGAGTTTCTGGTAAACCACTGATCATCAGGTCATGCTGACAGAATGGATTCCTATGACTCTCCAGTTAAAATTGCAAATCTTCGTCAAAATTAAAACGGAAAAAATCTGGCTTGGGCATAGATTTTAATAAATTTAATTATTACTAAGGACACGATTTATGTTATTTTTTACTTAAATTTTAACCGTTAGGTGTGTTTTTAACCGTTTTTCATTGGACGTTATTTTCCTACAGAGGGCCGCAAGAGAACTCATTTTTAAGGGAGATAAATATTTTCCGAGAATTTATTGACATAAAAAACACGGATTATTGCACTTTTGGTCATCCATACTTAAGAAAAGCACGCGTCGCCTGTAATATTAAAATAGAAAGTACGTTTTTTGTTTGTACATGTTTAAACATAAATTGTGTCATTAGTAATAATTAAATTCATTAAAATCTATGCCCGAGCTAAAATTTTCCGTTTTAATTTTGACGACGATTTGCAATTTTAACCGACTCTCTCACCGCTCGTCCCTATCAGTCATCGGCCCTGGCAGGTTTTCTACATGAGCAGGTTTTAACACAAGGTCAATTTATTTAGCAGTCAAACAGATTTGAATTCAGTTTTCCTTCTCCTAGACTGGTTGCCATACACAGGTTAAAGAGCCCAGTCTACCCTACTATTTACCCATAGTTAGAGGGAGAATAGTTAGATGCATACCCTTCACAAGGGTATGCAGCTATGTGAAATTAAAAAAAAAACTTTGTTCAGGATTTGAACTCGTGGCACCGTGTCCATTTCCTATAACGATAACCATTACACCACGATCGATATATCAACATATATCAATCGGTAATTAATGTTGTTGCTGGTTGGCTCACACTGGTGTGTCCATGTGCAGTTGTCCACAGGAGAATGTTACTTATGAGTTCGTCCTTGTTTCTTCAGCAGTAACCATAGGAACTCTATAGATAGGGCCTTGTGCCATACTTGAGTGAGTTCAGCATATATCAGTGATACAGATCAACTAACAAAACCAGAACCACTTCTACCATTCTTGTACGTTCAGATCCACTTAATACTACTGAGTGAGAACTTCCCCCCACCCCATCTTATACCACCCCCACCAAATCCACCCTTATCCATTTCAGCTTGATTTTTTTAAAGATCCATCAAAAAAGGAAAAATAGAAAAAAGCAAAGAAAGACCAGATGTTCTTTGCTCTCCCTGTCACCAGATCTGCCCTTAGCTTAATATCCCCCCTTTTAAGGGGGTACCAGTGGATGGGTGGGTGTTTCTGTTGACTCCTCAAATGTGACAAAAAGGAAAGTAATAGGGCAGCAGCCCAAAGATACTCTGGGTGTAGCAGGGATGGGAGTCAGTGTAAGGAAAAGGGGGGGGTGAAAGTGGATAACAGAAATGAAAGAATATACCGGATAAAAATTTTTTGGGGGGATGAGTGAGAGAGGGGGTGAGATAAAAAGAAAGGAGGAAAGAAAGGACTGATAAAGAGAAAGAAAGCATCTATAGGTGGGTTTTAATCTGAAAATTTCATTGTATAAGACTCGATCTATGTGAGGAATATTCACCATTGAATTAACTGTACTATATTTACCTACCCCTCCTTACGAATAGGATGTTATACAAGGTCAATTTTTTAAGCAGGGTTTAATTGGTTGAATTCAGTTTTCCTTCTCCTAGACTAGTTGCCTAACTAAAGTAAAGTAATCCAGTCTGTCATACTATTTACTCATAACTGGAAGGAGAATAGGTAATTTATGAGGAAGTGCGTCCCGGTCTCCTGCCTCAGAGATGGCTATCCGGTGACTATTAAAATAACGTCCCCAGCTATGTCGTCTCAGATTTTCTTTTATTCATGTTTGTTTAATGTCTTGTTTTTAGTTTAAATAAACAAGAATTACGACAAAAAAGAAGCGACACCCCACAAATACATTTACTTGTAGAAAATATCTATCTACATTTGTTCATATCTATCTATATTATTTTGTTTATCTATCTCAGTCTATTCCAAACTATATATCCATCTTCATATCTAAACAAGAATTACGACAAATTTCTATAAATGAACAAGAATTACGACAAATTTTTATAAATGAACAAGAATTACGACAAATTACGATAAATAAATAAGAATTACACCAAAAAGAGAAGCCCCCCCCCTCTAAAATACATTTAACGCCCTAAGTTGGTTGTTTTCTTTCAAGTAACACCGACATAGCTGGGGACGTTATTTTAATAGTCACCGGGTAGCAATTTCTGAGGCAACGAGACCGGGACGCACTTCCTCATAAATTACTGGAGAATAGTTGGATTCATACTTTTTCCCAAGGGATATTAGCACAATGTGAAATGCTACCAGCCTCGTCCAGGATTTGAACTCGTCCATTTCCTACGATAACCATTACACCACACGCCTCTAGAATTGAATTAAATGTACTGTGTGCAGATTCTGGATTCCATGTGGAAGACCTGGCAGGGGTGATTACCTATATGGACGAGTGACGAGAGAGTCATGGGAATCTGTACTGTTGATGTGACCTGATGATTGATGTTGGAAAAAATATTTTTAATGGCATGTCAACTCGTCTGGGGTTATTTTATGCCTAGAGGTTAGGGAATTTCATACATCGTATATATTTACCAACCACTCTACACGAGCAGGATGTAACACAAGGTCAATTTCTTAAGCAAAGTTTAACAGCTTTGATATTAGAGTTTTCCTTTTCCTAGACTGGTTACCTAGCCATGGTTAAAGACCCCAGTCTGCCCTACTATTTATCTGTAGCTGGAGGGGGAGTAGTTGGAGGCATACCTTTCCCAAGGGTTTTTGCGTTATGTGAAAAATGTAAACAACCTCGTCCAGGATTTGAACTCGGGTCAGTGAGTCCATTTCTTACAACTCTAACCATCACACCACACACCTCCAACTTATTTTGTCTACATTGTATACTTATATTTACAATTTTTGCACAGTCTCTAGATGTTTGTTTTTTTTTGGGGGGGGGCTGCACATGGTTATATGATATCAAGTATTCCTATGTGATATAAATCATTTTTAAACAGATCTATTCGAGTCGAAATAATGGGTTCTAGCATGGAGATACATGAAATTTAAGAGCAGAATCAGAAAGAACATACAATGTTACATATGAATGCAAAGTCTTATCAAAATTATTCCAAAAATAAAGAAATGGTGAAGAAATTACTAAATTTCTTGTTTTGAATTGGGCCGTGATTTGACGTATTATTTTTTAACAAAATCATGTCCATTTTTGTACCCCCAATTTCGGGGCTTTAAATTCTCATAACTTTTGAACCACTGGGGATATATGTGCATAATTCAAACAGTTCTGAACTCCATTTACAAAACTCTATATAACTAACGTGATTAAATAACAATAACCTCAAATAAAAAAACAAACAACTGGGAATGCTAATTCGACCCATGAATGGGATCCTAAACAGGTACTACCAATCCTGGTCAAAGTGGACCTGGGAGTAATGTCAAAGAAAGGGTACTCCACACTCTTCAGAGCTCCAGAATTGGAACCTCACCACTAGAGTTTCTTATCCAGGGCACCCCTTTTTTACTTACTCCTCTGCAGGGGATAAATTCCATGGGCGAAAGAAAGAGTGTGAATGAAAGATAAGAATAAGTACAGATTGGAAGAAGAAAAAATGAGGATATGGAGGATGAAAGATAAGAGAAGAAAAGAAAAAAAGAAAGTGGATAAAAGGAAGAAAGTATGAAATAATTTGACATTAATAGAAAAGAAGAAAAAAAATTTAAAATTTTAAAATAAAAATAGGAAAACAATGAATTGAAATGGAATTTTTAAAAAATGACAAGAGAAGTAAAAGAAAAAGATGCCAACATGGAAGAATTCCACTCCTTCTCTTATATGTATATTTATATATGTGCTTGTGTGTGTATATTTGTATGCGGGTATGTGAATGTATGTATGTATGTATGTATGGATGTGTTTGCATGTGTTTGCATGTGTTTGAATGTGTATGCATGTGTTTGAATATGTATGAATGTGTATGCATGTGTTTGAATATGTATGAATGTGTATGCATGTGTTTGAATATGTATGAATGTGCATGTATGTGTTTGAATGTGTATGAATGTGTATGTATGTGTTTGAATATGAATGTTGTATGTATGTGTTTGAATATGATTTGTAGTATGTGTGTATGTATGTGTTTGAATATGCATGTATGTATGTATTGAATGTGCATGTATGTATGTGTTTGAATGTGCATGTATGTGTTTTGAATGTTGCATGTATTTGTGTTTGAATGTGCATGTATGTATGTATGTTGTTATGTATGTTGAATGTGCATGTATGTATGTGTTTGAATGTGCATGCATGTATGTATGTGTTTGATGTGCATTATGTATGTGTTTGAATGTGTATGTATGTAATGTGTTGTGAATGTGCATGCATGTATATGTATGTATGTATGTATTTGAATGTGCATGTATGTATTGTATGTTGAATGTGCATGTATGTATGTGTTTGAATGTTGCATGTATGTATGTATGTGTTTGAATGTGCATGTATGTGTATGTATGTGTTTGAATGTGCATGTATGTATGAATATGTATGTATGTGTTTGAATGTGCATGTATGTATGTATGTATGTGTTTTGAATGTGCATGTATGTAATGTATGTATGTGTGTTGAATGTGCATGTATGTGTATGTGCATGTATGTGCATGTATGTATGTGTTTGAATGTGCATGTATGTATGTATGTAATGTGCATGTATGTATGTATGTGCATGTGATGTATGTAATGTGCATGCATGTATGTATGTGTTTGAATGTGCATGCATGTATGTGAGTGCATGCATGTATTGTTTGAATGTGCATGTATGTATGTATGTGTTTGAAGTGCATGTATGCATGTATGTATGTGTTTGATGTGCATGTATGTATGTATGTGTTTGAATGTGCATGTATGTATGTGTTTGAATGTGCATGTATGTATGTATGTGTTTGAATGTGCATGTATGTATGTATGTATGTATGTGTTGAATGTGTATGTATGCATGTGTATGTATGTATGTATGTGCATATGTATGTATGTATTGTGTTTGAATGTGCATGCATGTATGATATGTATGTATGTGCATGCATGTATGTAATGTATGTGTTTGAATGTGCATGCATGTATGTATGTATGTCATGTAAATGTGTGTATGTATGTGTTTGAATGTGCATGCATGCATGTGTGTATTATGTATATGTATGTATGTTTGTGTGTGTGTGTGTGTGTATAATATATATATATATATATATATATATATATATATATATATATATAGTCACAATACATTTAAAAGTATCAATCAGATTGGTAAAACGGACTTTTAAATGTATTGGTGACTATAAATAAATAAATACAGCTCTTACAGAAGTCATTGAGCACTTTATAATCATTTCTCAATAATAATAACAAAGAATTTATATATATATAATATATATATATATATATTATATTCTGCTTTGACATTCTTTGTAGACGTTTTGTAATGGAACTTTTGGTTTAAGCTTACAGAATGTGTGATAGAAAAAAAGATTGGCAAAGCTATTTTTTATTTTACTTTTTATTTTATTTATTTATTTATTATTATCATTTTTTTTTTTCAGTCATTTTATTCATTTATTTTTTTCCTGAATAGATACATCCTAAGTGAACTTTTTTGTACATAAAAACCACCCAAAATGTTTTAATGGTAGGATCATACCAACAAATCATTCACTGGCACATGCATGTGTGTCCTACACAGTACTGACCCTTAACCCCTGTTCCTTCTCACTCAGCAAGCCGTGTGTCCTACACAGTACTGCCCCTTAACCCCTGTTCCCTCTCACTCAGCAAGCCGTGTGTCCTACACAGTACTGCCTCTTACCCCCTGTTCCCTCTCACTCAGGAAACTGTGTGTCCTACACAATACTGTCCCTTACCCCCTGTTCCTTCTCACTCAGCAAACTGTGTGTCCTACACAGTACTGCCCTTTACCCTCTGTTCCCTCTCACTCAGCAAGCTGTGTCCTACACAGTACTGCCCCTTACCCCCTCACTCAGCAAGCTATGTATTCTATACAGTACTACCTCTTACCCCCTGTTCCCTCTCACTCAACAAACTCTTTTCACTATTCTAATTTCAAAATTCTAAATTATTCCTTCTTTTTTAGGACCATTTACTCCCTATCAGATAATACTTGAGTATATACAGTAAATAAACAAATCGTTGAATCACAAAGTTGGCAACAAATTTTGAATGTTGCATTTGACTATCAAACTACCATGAATGATATTTAGGTACATGTAGATGTTATTGGGCATGCAATACAAAAAGTATTGTTGAAAGCCAATTTTTTAGATATTTATATGATTGCTGATAATATATGAAGATGTAGTAGGAGAGCATGTCACAGGATAGCTAAATAAATTAAAGAGGCCAATCACAATCCACTAGTTCTTTTCTTCATTTTTGGAGTAATTTCAAACCAATGGCTGGACATAGATACAAGGAAATCAAGTCAAAAGTTGAGTGGTCACAGAGATGGGTGGTGCCTAGCCCTAGGGTCAACATTTTTCATTCTACCCACTCAGTTTTCACTGATAGGCACTCAGCAGTCAGAGCCTAAACAAACAGTCAAAAACTTCAAAGGATTACAGCCAGACAATTACTATGTAACCCACATACTATTTTTATTGTCCAACAATACATTACTATTATCAGACCTTTTTACTTCTTTGGACTTAAACACAGCAAACATTTGTTCTTAAGAGATAATGTTAACACACATAAAATACTTGTCCTTATTTTTTGTTCATGTTCCACAAGTGGTACAAATATGTAAATATCTATCTATCTATCTATCTATATGTATATATATGAAAAGTGAATGGAGTGAATCTGACAGTATGAAATATTTTTAGAAAAAACAAACAAATGATGTTTTTAATTCACTGACAGAAATCTGTTTCGACCTTTTTATTAAAGTGGTCTTCATCAGAAGTAATGTTCGTTTGTACCACTTTTGTTTGTAACGGTCTTACTCACACCGTCTTTCTATCACAAACATTTCGCTCTTGATGATAGGCCGCTAATTAAAAGGTCGAAACAGATTTCTGTCAGCGAATCATAACATCATTTGTTTGTTTTTTCTAAATATTTATTTCATATATATATATATATATATATATATATATATATGTGTGTGTGTTGTGTGTTAACTTTTTGTTCACTATATTTTCTTTGTTCATGTTCACACAAGTGGTATAAATATCTATCTATCTATATATGATGGACTCTCCCGTGTGTGTGTTGTTATTAGTATATATATATATATATACTATATATATATTTTTTTCACATTGTTTTCATTTTAAATGCATGGGAAATCTAGTCCTGGAAACTTATGATGACAGCAATCTCTACAATGTATATTTGATAAGTTATTTTATGTTTGCTGATTCTATTGTTTTTTAATCATCTAAATTGACTTGTTATTCTTTGTTCTATTCTTATTGATTATTCACAAATATACATAAAGCAGCAATGAGAAAAAATTTAATTGTCTCCCTTGAAGAATGGGCATGTCGTTAGGGAGCACTTCATCGGTCACATGACAATCCCAAAAATCTACTACATTACACAAGCAGCACCCCCCCCCAAATGTTATTGTCTCCCTTTAAGAATGGGCGTGTCCGTTAGGGGCACAAAACAAACCAAACCAAACCAATTAAACATGATAATTTTTAAAAATAAATGAATAACTCACTTTGAACTTGAGGATCTTTGGAACTTTCATTGTTGCAGACAGTTCGGAATCCTTGTAAAAATATCTATCAAATATATACCTAAAATAAATGAAAAAAAAGAATAAATTAATAAAAAACCATTCACATTTCTTTTCTTGACATTAAATGGTTAAACTTGCAAATCGGTCGGAAAATTAGGGTGACCCCCCAAAAACAGTACCACAAATTTGGAATAAAACTGTTAATTTTAACTTGGGGTTAGTTTAAGGGAAATAGTAATGGGTTGTTTTTTCTGGGTCACACTGTATACCAGGGGACCCAGAAAAAAACAGGAACCCACAAATTTTGTAATAAAACTATTATTTTAACTAGGGGGATTAGGTTTAGTGTTTAGGGTTAGTTTAATGTGAGAAATAATAATTTGTGTTTCCGTTTTATTTTCTGGGTTCACCTGTTAATACGATTTTAATTTTCCCGACCGAATTTGCAAGTTTTAGAATATTTGATTTACCCCCCCCCTTTTTTTAAATTTTTCTTTTCTCTTTTCGTTAGGAAGACCAAACAAAAATAGAGTTGCTCTCCTTTGATCAGTAGGGACTGACGGAAACCCGATATAGGTTTCGTATGTTACTTTTGGATTGGGTTTGGTTGTGAGTGGACGCAACGCAATGAGCATCAGCACGGTTGAACTAGTTAGTCACTTTCATAGGTAGAAAGCATTCTCTACCCTGTGTTAAGTAAAACCTTGGTCTTTGCATTATCATTTCAGGTCTTCCATATTTCATCTGTATGTAAAAACATAACACTTAAATGCTGCCTTTGGTGTCCATGAGATCAATTTTCAGGTCACATTCTATTTATAGAATTTTTCTATAGTAATATCAATAAATAAGGGAAATACTCTATTTAGGGCTGGTTAGCTCAGTCGGTAGAGCACCCACCTACGATACCTCACAGAATTAGATTATACAGTCAGTTTACTCATGTGCTGAGTTGGTGTAGACTTGATTATTGAACCGGGACCTTGCAATTCCGAGGTGGTCGTGCTCTACTTGACTGAGCTAACCGGGCCCCTAAACCTTGAATAAGACTGTAATTTCAAAGAAGCACGGTTGGTTTAGCAAAACAGATTGTAGCACAAAGTTGCTGCCTGCTAGGTCATGAGGGCCCTCTCCTTGTTCTAACCATGGTTGATCACAAGGAAAAATAGACAACAGAGTTTAGGAGCTAGCTATTTGACAAAATGGGAAGGAACTGATGGGACCATATCACAAATGTTCAGCGCCCAAGTCCAATATTCGTCCCTCCAGCTATGGTTAAATAGTATAGCAGACTGGGGAAAGGGACATGCTGACAAGTATTTAACATCACTAGGACCTGGCTGGAGCGTAGCATTTCCCATAGGCCTATTCCTTGGGAAAGTATGCATCCAACTATTCTCTCCCAGCTATGGGCAACAGTAGGGTAGACTGGGCTCTTTAACCTTTAGTTATTTATGTTTTGTACGGCCGTTCCTACAGTGGAAATATACACACGGTTCTTCATATAAAATAGAGACACTGAGTGAAAAAGGTTGTACTGTCTACCGTTTAACGGCAAGCTAGCCGTTCTGTACATTAGTGTAATACACTTGTCTTATTTACCCTACCTCGACTGACTTCTTTGTTACTGTTGGATTAACATCACAACAGTTTAGCATCATGTCGTGCCGGTTAGCACGGATATCCATGACAATCTCTGCCAACCTTCCCTACTCATTCCATTGCTTCTGGGAAGTCCTTGCGTGGTATCCAGTCATCCGTGCAGAGCTGTTCAAGTATGTTCTTTGCCGGTCGGCCCACGCTGGCATGCTCATGGATCGGGCTTCACAAAAGAACGTCACTTTAGGACGTTCATCCTTGCTTCTCCAGCAGTGTCGCATGTCTACATTTGTCCTTACATGACGGTTTGTGCTGATATAGGGCAAGTGTTTTTATCACTGGGTGTTGTTCACGTCTTGTTTAAGACTTGCACGCAGGCATTTATATGCAGCTACATGGCTAGTTTATTCTTCCAGTCACTTTCGTTAGGGCCAAGTGGTGCAAGCCATACAGTCAGCACATGATACAACCACGCCTGGAAGAATTGTCACTTTAAACTTGTTCAGTGAGATCGGACTTCCATATTGTACATAATCTATGCGGTATTGCATTTAGATTATTGTCAACCCCCTGTATTCAGAAGGGATGGCCCCTTTCATATCACAGGCGGGATTTCCATTGGATATTACAGAAAGCCACGAAATATGTGAAGTCACGGTGGGACCTGGTTGGGTCTTCAGTTTCAGTCTTGGACGTCAGGCAGAGAAGATGTACTGCCTTAACTGGACTCATGCATACGCGCTTTATGTTAGTTACATGACATGTTTAGTATAAGTAAATAAAAGCTTACAAAATAACAGGGTTGTGGTTATGAATGTCTTTTTGGCAACAAGACTGATCTAGAAGAAGAAAGCATAAGGTCGACCGCACCACCAAGACGAAGTTCCAGATTGCTAGAAGAGACATTAAGAAGAGACGGCTAGCAGAGAACGTTAGAAGAAGAACGTAAGTACTAAATATGAACAGAGAATAGAAGTAAAAAGAAGGAGTATACAAACATATACGAATCTGACAATTAAGTCGTAAAGTACTCTTCTTGTGTCTTAGCAACTAGTTTAGGAGAAGGAGAACTCTGAATTCGCACCTGTTAAACTCATGCCTTTAAAGAAATTGATGTTTTTACATCCTCCCCTCCGCACGGGCAGGATGCGGACACAAGGTCAATTCTTAATGCGAAGTTTCACAGGTTGAATTCAGAGTTTTCCTTCTTCCTAGACCGGTTGCCTTAATCCAAGGTTAAAGAGCCCAGTCTTCCCTACTATACCCATAGCTGGAGGGAGAGTTAGGATTCAACCTTTTCCCAATTGGTTATTACCTAAGTGAAATGCAATTACCACGTCCAGGATTTTGAACTCTGATGGTGGCGACATAGTCCATTTCCAGACTTAACCTACACCACACTGCTTCCTATTTGATTGCATATATGGGGTTCCTAACAGGGGTTCCATCCGGTAGAGTGGACCTGGGAGTATGACCATGAAGGGACTTATTGTATATCATTAGAGATCTAGAATCGGAACTTCACCATTAAGATGCGTTTAACGTTATATCAGGACACAATTGTACAGATACTCTTCTTGTGACTAAATCTTTTTTTTTTTTTTTTTTTTTTTTTTTTAATTACAAAGGTTCCTTTCAGTTACAAAACAAAATAATTCTTGAGATGGATAATAAACAAACTTAAGAGGAGAATTTAAAAAAACTGTTTTTTTTTCTTTTCTGCTTCAAAGGAACAAAAAAAAAAAAGAAAGGAAGATAAAACTTTAGTGTTATAACAGCAGTGGCATGAAGGACTAACAATCAGAGCGAAAACTCTTACCTTAAATATGTTTATTACCACATATTGCACGCAGGTGGGGTTTGCTTTTGAAATTATATGTGACTATAATTGATCCCTTCTTATCTCTCTCT
>CM042163.1:9816815-9819315 GCA_023376005.1 Doryteuthis pealeii
CGCAGGTCTCGTCTTATCCGGAGTGGTTAGTACCAGCTATCGTTGGCATTTTTGTATCAAATGATCTTTTAATATATTATTTCGTGTTCAGTTAATGAAACTTGATGCCGTATAACGTAATCATTTGTATTAAGAATAATTCTTCGAAGGTATTATTGTTACTAAGGTTTATCATTAATTATTCAAAACCATATTGACTGGGTGTGCAACAAAGTAATTAATATTAGACTGGAAATAATTTTTTGAAAACCATTAACTATTAGTACTTAGATAGATCTGGCACATAACAATTATGTTCACATTATGCTTAATTATATTATATATATATGATATATATATATAATATATAATATATATATATATATATAGAGAGAGAGAGAGAGAGAGAGAGAGAGAGAGAGAAATAGTTTATATATAACTGTATAACAAAACAAAATCTTAAGAACACACTACTCACCGAAAAGTAAATACAATGTAACAATAAACAAATTCCCTATTCTTGAGGGCATAAAATAGCTAAAACGGTTTGACATGCCGTTACAATCAATCAAGTCAAATGATCTGTTGATTTGTGTCTGACGAGGTTGATTTTTATTTTGTGTTAACTGCGTAATTTGCCACTGACTACTTTTTGGACAGGTTATAAAATGAGTGTTTGCAAATAGGGCTAAAACAAGGGGCTTTTTTCTGCTAAAGATAAATATTGGGAAATGACGCTATAACGCATCTTTATCTTCCCCTATTTTAATTCAACATTGTAGATTTTTGATTTTACAAGTTCTAAAGGCAAACGCTTGTTTAATACAATCCAATATCAAAATAATCCCATTGATATGTTTTATACTTTTCAAGTATGAATGATGTAAAGATTCATTGCTTTACATTGTATTTTTTATATCATAATATATTACAGTTCAATTGGTGACAAATCCCGGTTTCGTTGTAATTTATTGCTTTTTCCTTTTCTTTGTCGACTTCCCAATTTAGAAAAAAGAAAAACTCATTCTGATGATAAAGATTGTTTCCACCTTGATTATCGGAATGGACAGAAATTGATTCCTGTTAAACCTCTTTGATCTATAAATGGAAACTGATCTTACACCGGAGTTGTCAGCACCTCAGTAATTACACTATTCATCCATCTATATCCCTTTCGATCTTATAATACTTGATTCATACATACATACACGTACATCTACACACATGAGACGTCAATAATATGGTTAGCAGCCTATCTAGAAGATCAATTACAATGATATATATGTATGTGTTTGAATATGCATGCATGTATGCTATGTTTTTTTTTTGTGTTTTTTTAGTTGTTTTGAATGTGCATGCATGTATGTTGTATGTGTTTGAATGTGCATGCATGTATGTATGTATGTATTGAATGTGCATGTATGTATGTGTGTTTGAATGTGCATGTATGTATGTATGTGTTTGAATGTGCATGTATGTATGTGTTTGAATATGTATGTATGTGTTTGAATGTGCATGTATGTATGTATGTATGTATGTGTGTATGTATGTGGCATGTATGTATGTATGTGTTTGAATGTGCATGTATGTATTTGAATGTCATGTATGTATGTATGTGTTTGAATGTGCATGTATGTATGTGTTTGAATGTGCATGCATGTATGTATGTGTTTGAAATGCATGCATGTATGTATGTTTTGAATGTGCATGCATGTATGGTATGTATTGTGAATGTGCATGTATGTATGTGTTTGAATGTGCATGCATGTATGTGTTTGAATGTGCATGTATGTATGTGTTTGAATGTTGCATGTATGTATGTATGTTTTGAATGTGCATGTATGTATGTGTTGAATGTGCATGTATGTATGTATGTATTTGAATGTGCATGTATGTTGATGTATTTGAATGTGCATGTATGTATGTGTTTGAATGTGCATGTATGTATGTATGTGTTTGAATGTGCATGTTATGTATGTGTTTGATGTGCATGTAATGTATGTGTTTGAATGTGCATGTATGTATGTGTGAATGTGTTTGAATGTGTGTATGTATGTATGTGTTTTGAATGTGCATGTATGTATGTATGTGTTGATGTGGTATGTATGTATGTATGGTTTGAATGTGCATGTATGTATGTGTTTGAATGTGCAATGTATGTATGTGTTTTGAATGTGCATGTAGTATGTATGTGTTTGAATGTGCATGTATGTATGTATATGTGTTTGAATGTGCATGCATGTATGTATGTGTTTGAATGTGCATGTAGTGTATGTATGTGTTTGAATGTGCTGCATGTATGTATGTATGTATGTGTTTGAATGTGCATGTATGTATGTGTTTGAATGTGCATGCATGTATGTATGTATGTGTTTGTTTGAATGTGTGTGCATGTGTGTGTATATGTATGTATGTTTTTGTGTGTGTGTGTGTGTGTGTAATATATATATAATATATATATAATATATATATTAGTCCCAATACATTTAAAAGTATCAATCAGATTGGTAAAACGGACTTT
>CM042163.1:9821815-9879315 GCA_023376005.1 Doryteuthis pealeii
ATATCTATCAAATATATACCTACAAATAAATGAAAAAAAAGAATAAATTAATAAAAAACCATTCACATTTCTTTCTTGATCATTAAATGGTTAAACTTGCAAATCGGTCGGAAAATTAGGGTGACCCCCCCAAAAAACAGTACCCACAAATTTTGGAATAAAACTGTTAATTTTAACTTGGGGTTAGTTTAATGGGAAAATAGATAATTTGGGTTCTGTTTTTTCTGGGTCACACTGTATACAGGGTGACCCAGAAAAAACAGAACCCACAAATTTTGTAATAAAACTATTAATTTTAACTAGGGGGATTAGGTTTAGTGTTTAGGGTTAGTTTAATGGGAAAATAAATAATTTGTGTTCCGTTTTTTTCTGGGTCACCCTGTAATACGTTTTAATTTTCCGACCGATTTGCAAGTTTAGCCCATTAAATATTGATTACCCCCCCCCCTTTTTTAAAATTTTCTTTTCTCTTTTTGTTAGGAAGACCTAACAAAAATAGAGTTGCTCTCCTTTGATCAGTAGGGGACTGACGGGAACCCGGATATAGGGTTTTCGTCATGTTACTTTTGGATTGGGTTTGGTTGTGAGTGGACGCAACGCATGAGCATCAGCACGGTTGAACTAGTTAAGTCACTTTTAGGGTAGAAGCATTCTCTACCCTGTGTTAAGTAAAACCTTGTCTTGCATTATCATTTCAGTCTTCCATATTTCATCTGTATGTAAAAACATAACACTTAAATGCTGCCTTTGGTGTCCATTGAGATCAATTTCAGGTCACATTCTATTTATAGAATTTTTCTATAGTTAATATCAAATAAATAAGGGGAAATACTCTATTAGGGCTGGTTTAGCTCAGTCGGTAGAGCACCCACCTACGATACCTCACAGATTAGATTATACAGTCAGTTCTACTCATGTGCTGAGTTGGTGTAGACTGATATTGAACCGGGACCTTGCAATTCCGAGGTGGGTGCTCTACTGACTGAGCTAAACCGGGCCCCTAAAACCTTGAATAGACTGTATATATTCAAAGAAGCACGTTGGTAGCAAACAGAATTGTAGCACAAAGTTGTGCTGCTAGGTCATGCTAGGGCCCTCTCCTGTCTACCATGGTTGATCACAAGAAAAACATAGACAGCAGAGTTAGGAGCTAGCTATTTGACAAAATGGGAGAGGAAACTGATGACCATATCACAAATGTTCAGCGCCCAAGTCCAATATTGTCCCTCCAGCTATGGTTAAATAGTATAGCAGACTGGGAAAGGGACATGCTGACAAGTATTTAAATCCTGGACCTGGCTGGTAGCATTTCCCATAGAGCCTATTCCTTGGGAAAGGTATGCATCCAACTATTCTCTCTCCAGCTATGGGCAAACAGTAGGGTAGACTGGGCTCTTTAACCTTAGTTATTGTTGTACCGGCCGTTCCTACAGTGGAGAATATACACCGGTTCTCACTATAAATAGTGAGACACTGAGTGAAAGGTTGTACTGTTACCGTTTAACGGCAAGCTAGCCGTTCCTGTACCATTAGTGTAAATACACTTGTCTTATTTTACCCTACCTCGACTTGACTTCTTTTTTACTGTTGGATTAACATCACAACAGTTAGGCATCATGTCGTGCCGGTAGCACGGATATCCATGACAATCTCTCGCCAACCTTCCCTATCATTCATTGCTCTCGGGAAGTCCTCTGCGTGGTATCCAGTATCCGTGCAGAGCTGTTCAATGTATGTCTTTGCCGGTCGGCCCACGCTGGCATGCTCATGTGATGGCTTCCACAAAAGAACGTCACTTAGGACGTTCATCCTTGCTTCTCCAGCAGTGTCCGGCATGTCTCATTTGTCTTACATGGACGGTTTGTGTGATATAGGGCAAGTGTTTTTATCACTGGGTGTTGTTTCCACGTCTTGTTTAAGACTGCACGCAGCATTCTTATGCAGCTAATGGCTAGTTTATTCTCCAGTCACTTCGTTAGGGTCCAAGTGGTGCAGCCATACAGTAGCACTGATACAACCACGGCCTGGAAGAATTGTCACTTTAACTTGTCAGTGAGATCGGACTTCCATATTGTTACATAATCTATGCGGTATGCATAGATTATTGTCAACCCCCTGTATTTCAGAAGGGATGGCCCCTTTCATATCACAGGCGGGACTTTCCATGGAATATTACAGAAAGCCCACGAAATATGTGAAGTCACGTGGGACCTGGTTGGGTCTTCAGTTTCAGTTTGGACGTCAGGCAGAGAAGATGTACTGCCTTAACTGGAGCTCACTGCATACGCGCGTTATGTTAGTTACATGACATGTTTAGTTAAGTAAATAAAAGCTTACAAAAATAACAGGGTTTGTGGTTGATGAATGTCTTGGCAACAAGACTGATCTAGAAGAAGAAATGCATTAAGTGCGACCGACCACCAAGACGAAGTCCAGATGCTAGAAGAGACATTAGAAGAGACGCTAGCAGAAGAACGTTAGAAGAAGAACGTAAGATACTAAATATGAACAGAAGAAAAATAGAAGTAAAAAGAAGAGTATACAACATATACGACTGACAATTAAGTGTAAAGATACTCTTCTTGTGTCTAGGCAACTAGTTTAGGAGAAGGAGAACTCTGAATTCGAACCTGTTAAACTATGCTAAAGAAATTGATGTTTTACATCCTACCCCCTCCGCACGAGCAGGATGCGACACAAGGTCAATTTCTTAAGCGAAGTTCAGCAGGTTTGAATTCAGAGTTTTCCTTCTCCTAGACCGGTTGCCTAACCAAGGTTAAAGAGCCCAGTCTTCCCTACTATTTACCCATAGCTGGAGGGAGAGTAGGATTCATACCTTTCCCAATGGTATTAACGCTAAGTGAAATGCAATTACCACGTCCAGGATTTGAACTCGGGGGCGACTAGTCCATTTCCCATGACTTTTAACCATTACACCACACGCTTCCTATTTGATGCATATATGGGTTCCTAACAGGGGTTTCCACTCCGGGTCAGAGTGGACCTGGGAGTAATGACCATGAAGGGATATTGTATACTCATTAGAGATCTAGAATCGGAACTTCACCATTAGATGCAGTTTAACGTTATATCCAGGACACAATTGTACAGATACTCTTCTTGTGACTATAATCTTTTTTTTTTTTTTTTTTTTTTTTTTTAATACAAAGGTCCTTTCAGTACAAACAAAAAATATTCTGAGATGGATAATAAACAAACTAGGAGAGAATTTAAAAAAATGTTTTTTTTTCTTTTCTGCTTCAAAGGAACAAAAAAAAAAAAGAAAGGAAGATAAAAACTTTAGTGTTATAACAGCAAGTGAGCATGAAGGACTAACAATCAGAGCGAAAACTCTTACCCTCTAAATATGTTTATTACACATATGGCACGCAGGTGGGTTTGCTTTAGAAATTACTATGTGACTATAATGATCCCTTCTTATGCAGGTAAATCTGCTCTTGTCGTAACTGATAAAGGATATAATAGAAATCTACTTTTTTATGCCTTACAGAATAATAAAAGGGGTGCTTTGTTATAGGACGTAAGGGTTAACAAGCTTAAACTCAGCATATGAGTTGCGCAAGGATCTGTGCGGTAAAGTGATCTCCTTGGTCTAGCACTAGTGAAAAGGGGATAGACTCCATCACTGTCTGGCTGATACCGACATTAGGCCGCCCCGACGACTATACTTTTTACTTTACTTGCTGGGCAACTTAACCTTGTGTCACATCTTGCCTATTGTAGAGGAGTTGGGTAAATTCATTCATTTTATATGCGGTGGGAGGGAGATAGATTTTTGTTCCATGGCCTATGTACAAAGGATTTGTCGTTTCAATTGTTTTTTCTAAAAAAAAAAAGCAACTGTGACTTAAAACGTAGTACAGAGGGAGTTCTTTAGCCTTGGTAAGGCAATCAGTCTAGGAGAAGGAAACTCAGAATTCAAACCAGCTTTACTTTGCTTAACAATTTGACATTGTGTCACACCCTGCTTGTAGTGGAAGGTTGGGTAAATAAATTAATTTAATCCATGGGGTAGATTCACATGCCAGTGTGCCTATGCTCAAACAATTTCTTGTTTCAGCTGTTTCTTTCTTCTCTAGAAAACAACTGTCACTTAAAACGTAGGGCAGAGGGGGTTCTTTAGCCTTGGTAAGGAAATCAGTCTAGGAGAAGGAAAACTCAGCATTCAAACCAGCTTTACTCCACTTAAAAACTGACTTTGTGTCATATCCTGCCTGTGGTGGAGAGATTGGGTACATACATACATACATGAATAATCCCATAATTCTACAGAATGTCCATAAAGTCCTGCAACAGGTTAAAAATTATTAACAAAGATGACAGTCATGCTGAAAAGAAACCACAACGTTCCTAGTTCGATACCGGTCCTCGCCAACTCAGCGTATGAGTAGCACAGGGATCTGTGCGGTAAAGTAAGGAGCTGATGGTAGGTGTGGCGCTCTACCTCAGATGCTAAAACAATCTCCTTGGTCTAGCGCTATTGAAAAGGGGATAGACGCCCTCGCTGACTGGCTGATACTGACATTAGGCCGCCCCGTCGACTTTACTTTTTTACTTACATCAAGAGTTTAACTTTTATGTGTTTTTATGAAAAGATTTTATCATTTGTACGATGTGAGTCATTAAATGTTCAATTCTAAAAAAAAAAAAACTGTTTCAAGACTTTGTGGACACCCTGTATAATGAATTATTTTTCAAAGAATAACTCCGGGGGTGGGGAAATATGCATGGTTTTTTATTTCACTCTACCCTAGTGAAATTAATGATTTACTCATTTGTGTGTCGTGAATTTAATAATTAACTAAAACAAATTCTATTTATACTGGGGGGGGGGGGGACAAAAACCTCAATTTTGGAAAAGTGACTGCTTTTGTTTTAAAAGGAATGGCATTTTTTATTTATTTATTTATTATTTATTCTATTTCAATTCTAAATTGACTTACAAAAGACTAATGGCAGCTGGTGCTTGTGTTATAAAAAAAAACCAAGTCACAAATACCTAAAAACAGAATCTGGCAAGAAATATTTTAGTGATAGGCATTGAGATCTTCAAGATAAGGGTTCCTTCTGGCTTGCAAACATTTGGTCAATAATAAGACTGTTAATAAAAGGAAAGAAAGAAAAAAAGAAAAAGCTAGAAGAAAATAAGGAATTATTGATGAAAGAAAAGGACAGAGAAGTTAGTTCAGAATTCAGTTAAGAAAGGAATGAAAAAGGAAGTGAAGAACAGGAAGAAAGAATTAGAAAAGGAAGAAGGAACAGAAAAACTAGGGAAAGAAGAAGGAAAGAAAGAAACAAGCAGGATTTGTGGATATACCACAGTATGATAATTCAATTATTACATTTCACCTTAATTGGATGGTTTGTGAGATAGGAGGAGAAGGGGGTTGTAGAATAATCATACTAATTCCAATTACCGTCGAATTGGCAAGACAGCAAGCAGTCGTAACCCAATACGATTCTGGTTTGCTGCAAAGACTACTGCAAAATGGCAGGATTTATGAAGCCTCAGAGGATCCTACAAACCAAGCAGCCAATCAGGACTCAGGGAATGGAATCACCAAAATGCATGAGTGGACTATTCTGAATTCCCATAAGTACTAGTTGTCTTGACACTGATTTAGTTGTGCTTGGCCAGTCACATTGTTCAAACCAATAGTAGACTGACTGACTGACTTCAATAGGGGTGAAAAAGAAGAAAAAAAATCTTCAGTTACTGAGGAATTAATTGCCTTCTTCACAATGATTTCTCAAAATCCAAACTCTCTCTCTCTCTCTCTCTCTCTCTCTCTCTCTCTCTCTCCTCTCTCTCTCTCTCTCTCTCTCAATCTTTTATTCCTTTATCTCTATCTCTCTCAGAACATTTATCTCAGTGTTACACCTCAAAGATATGTGGTTCAAAGTTAACTGACCTGAAAAAATGTAAAAGTTTTTAAATAAAATAACTGGTGCATTATATCTTTTATTCATTAATGAATAAAATATAAATTTCATTAAATTCAGTTAATTCCCTGATTTTTTTGTATTTTTTATCTTTCGTCAGGGTAACATACGATGGTGGAATTTAGGTCCGTTAAGTTTGATTTAACCAAAATTTGTCGTAAAAACATCTCATAAAACTAAAAGGTTGCCAAAAACAATCACAGTAATTAAAACTTGAAAAGTCCCATCTATGGGTTAAATAGAAAATTTGTTTATAGAAAAAAAATTTAATTAAAAAAATTTTTCTTTCAAACTATCTGATATAATGAATATGTAAATACCTTGGTACCCCCTTACTATAATCTCATTGGACAGTGTCATGGATAAATAGTCGACACTGTGTTGGTTGTAGACCGACGACCCACACTTACTCGATAGCCGACGACCTTATGCTTACAAGCTAACTTACTCGCTAGACGACACCTCGACTGACGGATGTACCAATTACTATTGCGATAATATACCAAATACGAACTTCAGAATATATCCCTTAAACCTGGATATATCACTATCGCTACCAATCTTTCAAAACTTTGCCGGCATTAAATGACCCACCGTGGTTGATATGCTGTAAAACAAAACAAAACTTGGAAATCCAAAATTTCAGGATTGCGAATCCAGATTCGGTCCAGAATGTTTTTAATTTGCTTATAGTGTTGGCCTGATTCCAAAAATTGTATAACATGTTGGGCTACGGCCCATAGAAGTAAAGTTTAGAAAAACGAGACACACTGACATTCGCAATTATTATTAGAGAAGATTTTTTTATCTCAAAGTACTTTATGTGCATTAGTGAACATCTTAAAACCTTTTTGTAATATGGTTAAGTACTTTTAGTTATTAAGATGACTTTGATTCTAATGACTGTGAATAAGGTCGAATACATAAATAACTCCTTGTTTAAAATGTCTAATTTATTCTAAGGAGGAAAACACTTTACAACATTCTAGTTGTTTTTCTCTGCTCAACTCTTTTGAATTATAAACCATAAACACACATTACTACAAATATAGAAACGTTTCTCACAAAGCAAAATCATGCGGTAAAGTGGAGCTGGTGGTAGGTGTGACACTCCACCTCAGACGCTATAATAATCTCCTTGGTCTAGCGTTAGTGAAAAGGGTAGACTCCTTTGCTGTCTGGCTGATACCAACATTAGGCCACCCCAATGACTTATATATATGTATATATATATATATATTAAAAAATTTTTTTTTTTTTTTTTAAATCTGTCTTCTGTCTGATGAGACTGAACTTCTAGGGAGTTTTAGAAATTTATTTAAATTTCTAAAAGCCTTTTAAGTTTTGGTCGAAATAAATTTATTACAGAATGACGATATGTATATGTATTATGTATATATATATATATATATATATATTTAGGCAGCATTTCTTCTTGTAGGCATATATCATTGAACAATGCAGCCATTTTTTGTCAGCAAATCTTGTCCTTTGTCCTTTCATATTGCCGGATTTTTTTAATAATATCTGGCGAAAATTGGCTGATGTATTTGCCATAGGTGATTGTCCAAGTACTTTCCACCCTATCGTGGGCCATCTTCAGGGTAATTCTGAAACTGGTTTCTCTCTCTTCTATATCTTCGGCTCAAGATTGACACTTTATGCATTGAGTACACAGATATCCTGATAGGTACGCGTCCTGCGTCCCTGGCACACAAAAAATTCCTACAAATACAGAAATGTTTCTCACAAAGCAAAACCAAAGGTTGTAGTATTGCTATAACCACTTTGTATTATCTATATATTAATACTCATGTTCCTTAATTGTACAACCGTTATCATTTTGAAACACCCTCTGGTTAAAAATGAGTCTGTCCAAATCATCCAAGATGAAATGTAAATCTTGATTATCTATTGTTGCTTATCCACCAAATTCTTATTTCTTATGAGTCTTGTCACCTCAGCTAAATAATGGGTCATTCTTTTTTTTTTTATTATAAAGAAATAAAAGGATAAAAAAGGACATGCTACACAGAAAAAAATATAAAAAATAAATTTAGTAGGGAAAAGATAGAGGGGGTGTTCCCCTTCGATGCAATTTTGGCAAACCCCTTGGCTTCGGCTTTCTGGATAATGTGGCACTGCTTGGTGGAGAATGAAGATAAATAAATTTTAAAAAAAGGGAATGCTTGCCTTGGAAATCTGCATTCTATCTGGTCCTGAACACCACCGGCTGCAAGGGAGTCTAACAGAAAACATGCAATTCAGCCAAGATCTTAGCTCTTGACATGGGTCACACCACCACCACCCCACCAATAACCTCAAGTTATTATAACATTGAACCTAACCACTTTCCCCCATCACTCAGTGAAAATGAGTCAACCACTTGAGCTATATTACAATCCCCCCTCCATCACCTCTGGTCATTTTCTGATAACAACATCCCTCCCCTCTACTCTAAATCTGTTCTTTTCATAATATAATATTAGCAGGACCTGTGGATATACCACAGTATGATGATAATTTAATTATTACAAATATTTGATATGCTTACTTAGGAGCTATTGCAAATTGTTCAATATATAAAAAAAATATAACAATATTGATTAAACTCTCTCTCACTCTTATTTCTTTTCATACCCCACTAAATTTTATTTTTAGGAACAGCCCCTGGTGTTCCTAAAAATGTTTTCATCCGGTCATGGAATGGGTACTTTTGCTAGTATAAAATATGCCTGCGTTGTTGTTCATCCCAACAACAGAAGAGTTAAAAACATTTCGGTTCGCAAAAACAAACGAGAAGTGCAATAATAACTATTTATATTTTCAATCAAACATTTACAAAGAATCAAATTCCAGCGTTAAATAACTCATAAGGAGTTGATGTGCCATTAAATAAATAAGTTAAACCAAACCTGGAAATAGTTATGATTACAATCAAACATTTCCAAATGAATCGAATTTTGGCATTAGATAACCCTTAAGGAGTTGGTATACTGTTAAACAAATAAACCAAACCAAATCTATGAATAATTATGATTACGATCAAACATTTACAAATTAATGAAATTCCAGCATTATATAACCCATAAAGAGTTGATATGCCGTTAAACAAATAAACCAAACCAAACCTATGAATAGTTATGATTACAAGGAAACATTTACAAATGAATCAAATTGTGGCCATGAATAACCCTTAAAGAGTTGTTATGCCATTAAACAAATAAACCAAACCAAACCTGGAAATAGTTATGATTACAATGAAACATTTACAAAAGAATTAATTTTCAGCCTTAAATAACCCATAAAGAGTTAATATGTCTTTAAACAAATAAACCAAAGAATTTCATGTTAATAGATGGAATGCAACTGAGGAAATGCTAAATGTAACTGTGGTTAACCAAAGTTTTCTTTACCCTCGGTGCCATTAACCACAAGATTTTTGCCTAACCCTGAAATTCTAAATTCTTAAATGTTCTAGTAACAATTATTACTGTCAAGCCTCACTGAAAGAATCAGTTCCCATTAGATCACCAAAGTTAAGTAGTGATCGCAAAAGGGGTGCCTAAAGGTCATATGGTCCGAAAAACAAAAGACTAAGCAAAAGACGTTTTTTTTTAAATGCAACAATTAACTAATTAAAAAAAAATCCAACTTACTGTGGTTCTCCTCGTGAATTGGTTTTGTTCATGTCATCATCCACAAAACGTTCAAAATATGTTTTCAAATTTCCATTTCCTCCATGGCGCACAATCTCGAGAGCATTCCCAGTTTGAACAAACCATTGTCCGTAATTTTTCTTTAGTGACCACCGGGACCACTCGCTGCTATTAGTCCAGTCTTTGGCCCCATTTGGGAAGGTGAAAATCAAAGGTTTTTTCAGCTTGTATTCCCGCTCAAACTCTTCATTGGTAATATCCAATATCGATCTCTTTTCAATATCACAGTGGAGAATATTGAATCTTTCTTCTGCCTCTTTATCACCCACATACCATCCTTCATAGGATTGGACATCAGGCCAATGTTGGTCTTTGGTCGTCAGCCAAGAATCAAATGTTCCAAATTGACCACAAAGAGCAGCAATGAAAGAAATAGTTAACGATGAAAAGAAAAACTTCCAGGGAAACGTTGAAGACTTCTGACTGCTTTCCACAGGAGATTGTTTCATTTTCGATTTGTTCCTGAAAACGAGAAACAAAAAAATATTATTAAACATTTACTCATGCCATAAAATATTATTTAAATCTGTTCATTAATTGGTTACAATACAAAATTGATCCCTTATTTTATTTCCACATATTTTTAGTCTGAAAGTGAATGTAGCGTGACTGGAGTTTGAGCTCATTTACTCTGATGTCCTTGTCCAGAACGTTAGCCACAACACCACGGGTACTCCTCATTGAAAACATTCTTACCTGGCGTCTAGAGACGTGTCTCTTAGCCGAGATAAGGAGGAAAAGAAAGATGAGGAGCTGTCAAAATAATTTAGTAAGCTGAAATCTTTTTTTTAAATCACCAGGAGTTTAAAAAAAAATGTTTTTAATGTTTCTTCTTTTGAATGGGCAAAAAATTTTCAAGATAATAATGGGAGGGGGGGATAAATTTCACTGGAAAAATTGGTGGTACCTAATGTACATGCAATGAAGGGCAGTAGCCTATTAGTGCACATGTCGAGCATTTTCTTCAATAAGCTTTCAAATTCAATTTCTAATGTCTGTCTTGCAAGTAATTAAGAAAAAGTTATCTTTTGTCGAGTTCAAATCCTGCGTGAGGCTGGTTGCATTTCACATAGGAAAAGTATGAATTCAACTATTCTCCCTCCAGCTATAGGTAAATAGTAGGACAGTCTGGACTCTTTAACTGTGGTATGGCAACCGGTCTAAGAGAAGGAAAACTCTGAATTCAAACCTGTTAAACTCCAATTAAAAAAAATGGCCTTGTGTCACATCCTGCTCGTGCGGATGGGTTGGTTAGATGCATACAAGTAATTAACAAGACAATGACAAAGAAAGTCTAAAAACAAAATTCGTTCCTTAGTTGAGGATGAAAGAGAGAAGTAACTTGACTCAGGTCTGATCTGGGTCATTTCATAAGAACTGTTAACAAAGTACTCCGCCCCCATCCCTACCCCACTCCGCTTACAAAACCCGGACCCCTCCGCCCAGCCCTTCGCGCTTACAGATGAGAAAATGTGGAGGCGGGAGTGAAGCAGTTGGTCTTATTGAGTGTAAGAGAGAGATTTTATGCATGTATGAACAAAAAAGTTAAGTGAAAACAATTCTTTTTTTTTCTTCTTGTTTTTAAATTCTTGTGAAATGTGATTTGAGTTTCACTTTCCATTTGACTGGCATAAAAATCTCTCATGCAAAGTAGTCAGATGTGCTTTCAAGCAAAAGAAAACTTAAAGTACCAGAAACACATGTATGCAGATAGTTATATATACTAGCAAATATATGCACCCTCCGGGTGCAAGTATTTAAGTTTTAATATAATAAAATATTGTTTTAAATTAGAAAGGCTAATGAAACTAAATAAGAATACAGATAAAAAAATTTGAAACAGAGGGAGTATAATAAAAGATTTGAAACAGAGGGAATATAATAAAAAATGGAACAACTGAAACTTACTCTTCCATCACTCTCGCCTTTCATTGTTATTTTTTCTAATTTAAGTATTTAGTTATAAGAGGAAGTAAAGAATAAAATGACAGTTATTTTTATCTTGTTAATGGATTTCATTTAAGATTCATTGGAGAGATTTTTGCTTATATTCATTAGAATAAAACCAAACAGTTAGAAATCAATAATACTAAGCACATATTTATTAAATTCGATTTTATAATCTTAATATGCAAATTAACCTTCCCGTTCACACTGTAAACCGCTATTTTGTTGTATATATAAATATAATTGCATGTTCTCAGTATGTAGACATAGTTAACAGTATTAATAATGTAAGACAATTTTATTAATAATTGAGGTTTAGATAAAAATAAAACACATGGAGAATGTGATGTCAATAACTAAGAGAATTGTGACTTGAGTAGGAATATAGTTTCGGTTACAGACAGAAAAACACACAATCTCCATTATAATAAGATATATGTGTGAAGAAAGGAAGTGAATCCGACGGTATGTAGTATATTAAGAAAAATGAAAAAACACAGGTTTAAATAGGTTAAGTGGTGAGTTTATTGGCCGACGCTGCAGTGTTTCGATCTATTAATTAGATCATCTTCAGGGCATTTGTTGGTATATGGAAGGTGATAAGAAATTATTTATCACAGAATAACGAGAAAAGCGAGTGGTAGTCATTGTTATTCAGTCTGTTTAAAAAATTTTGAGGTTTGAAAAAAGGAGACGGTTTGAAATATGACGTCACCTGAAGATGATCTAATTAATAGATCGAAACACTGCAGCGTCGGCCAATAAACTCACCACTTAACCCATTTAAACCTGTGTTTTTTTATTTTTCTTAATATACTACATATATATATATATATATCATCATTGGCAATTCAGTCTCGAAAGACTATGATAAAGTTTTTGTGTGCCCCTGAAGTTGCAGCGCCTCCTGTGACTATGAAGTCCGATGTTTGAGAAACATTCTCGACCACAGATTTTGCATTTGTAGGTTGTCCCTGTAGATGATGATGTTCCGATGCTTTGTTGCCGTTGCTTTCTTATGGACCTCTTAGCTTCATGATGTTGTATCAGGGTGACTTCTGACATGTACAGTCATCTATGGAGATTCTGCCGCCACCGAGGGCGATCTTGAGCCAAATTTTCCCAGCTGGAAGGGACAATGCCAAAGCACCTGAGATCATTTATATATATATATATATATATATATATATATAATGATGGCAGCAAACTCGTGTTCAAGTATTGCCATTGCTTGATATATTATATATAAAAAAAATGTTCAACAGTTCAAAGAATATAATGGTGAGCTTCAAAAAGTTCAACAATGAGCTGCTCGAAAGTGGCTCTTTAGTCCTGCCAAAGTCTTGCACATCCTCCCACATTTACAGGCAATTCCAGGGAGCACAGGGTATTTTATTAGTCCATCCCGCCGATGCACAGATTGGTGACTGATCAGGCCAGCCTTGCTTATACATAGCCTTCCACACTGGTCACATAGTAGACCGATTTGAAGCCCATCTTTAATAAAATTCATGTTTTTGCCGTTTTAGGCTACAGCCAGCCTTAGTACACATAAAGGACAAGACATGTATTGCATATCAAGCAATGCCTGTGCCTGAAGCTTTTTTTAAGTGAGGAAAGGCTTTGCACAGATATATATATATATATATATTTGAAAGGAAGGAAAAACTCAACACCGTTCGTTATTCCATAATAAATTTATTTCGACCAAAATTGGGGCCTTTATAAATCTAAGTTGATTTAACAAAGCTCCCCAATTTAAGTCTCATCAGATGGAGAATCATCAATAATTTGAATTGCATAACAGAAAAATTTTCCTCAATGTAGAATCTTCTTCCTGTCCAAAAAAGGTGTTTTCTTTACAAAATGTATACATTAAAAGACTGTCACCATGGCGACGGGAAGTCAAATGAGAAAAAAGAATATTTTTCAGGGCCAAGTTTTAGTGATTTAAAGATTCACTGTATTTATACATACTGGATCATACAATAATAATACAGTGTGTCTTAGAAATCACATATAGAATCATCCCTTACTACCAAGTTTGGGATACCTCACATCTATCTATCTATCTATCTATATATATATATATATATATATATATATTATATATATATATATATATATATAACACAGGGGGGGGGGTACCCTTGATGTAGTAACTAACATTCTGGACTTTTTGAGCGTGTATAGATATTTACCAACCCCTCCGCACGAGCAGGATGCGACACAAGGTCAATTTCTTAAGCGGAGTTTAACAGATTTGAATTCAGAGTTTTCCTTCTCCTAGACCGGTTGCTTAACCAAGGTTAAAGAGCTCAGTCTGCCCTGCTATCTACCCATAGCTGGAGAGAGAGTAGGATTCATACCTTTCCCAAGGGTATTAGCGCTAAGTGAAATGCAATTACCACGTCCAGGATTTTTGAGCGTGTATATCTATTATTATACTGAAGCTGAGCGAATCAACGTTTGTTTCTTAAAGACTTTTTTTACTGTTTAATTTAATGACACAAAAACTATACTAAATTATTCCTTACTTTTAATTTATGACCCCTGGTATTAATTTTTTTTTTTGAGTAACGTTCAACAGATTAAAATATGAATAAAATTCATGAGTATATTTATAGACTTCAATCATATCTCCTCTGGTTCCTCTATAAGCCAAACTTGGTAAATCAATCTCCATAAGTATTTCTTCATATGAAATGTTCTTTGAATCATTCATTACTTTAGTAGCTCTCCTTTGTACTCCTTCGGTGAGTTTTATGTCCTTGGTTAATCTTGGACTCCAAATCACATTAGCAAATTCCAAATGAAGTCTCTCCAATGCAATGAATAAATTTTTCAACATTTTCTCATCCATATATCCACATGACCTACGTATTAATCCTAATATCTTGCAGTGGCTGAGGGTCTTTATATTCTAGGAATAACGTTAAACTCTATCTGATGGTGAGGTTACAATTTTGGAGGTCTGGGGAATGTGGAGACCCCCTTTATCAGCATTGCTCCCTAGTCCACTCTGACCCAGAGTGTTAGTACCTGTTAGGGTCCCATCTATGGGTTAACTAGAAAAATGTGTTTATAAAAAAAATTGAGTATTCATTAAGAATGGATTTATTTCAAAGAATTTTCAGCATTAAATGTAACCCACTGAGGTTGATATGCCGTAAAACAAAACAAACCAAACCAATACAATAAATAAATTATTCAACATTTCCTCATCCATGTATTCTAGGTACCACCAATTTTCCCTGTGAACCCCACCCCTATATCTATTACAATGAAATATGAAAAAAATGTACCGACAAAAAACGATTTTTTTTTCTATAAAAAAAAAAAAAAAAGATAAGGTCTGAATAATTATATCAGAACATTTTTATAAGTTTCAATGCCAGAGTTTTTTTTTTTAGTAAAAGAACTACAATACAGAATTCTGCTAAAAAAATATCAATAAAGAAACTGAACGTGTTATAAAAAACCCGACTGTTTTACTTATTTTTCAAGATAACTGTGAGTAATTTTTTCCCGAATTGGATAATTTGATCTTTGAATTAACTGTTTTTCTTTGTAACAACTCTTTTAGTTCGTCATTTATTTTTTGTGAGATTTTTTTTTTTAAGTTAAAAAAAATATTTACGTTTCTTCCTTCAATATGGCCTAAACTGATCACGTGACCTATTTTGGTGGTACCAATGTATTCACATGAATTACGTATTAATCCTAATATCTTGTTACATAACACCTGGTACAAACATTTGCAATTCTAAGCCATAGTTAAAATTTCACAAGTCAAGAAGAATAAGATGTTAGGATATTATCATTGAAAATATTGTGAATCAAATAGAGAAAGAAAGATTCTAAAAACATCATCTATGAAAGCGATAAAGATAATAGAGAAAACAGAAACAATATCAACATTTTAGTATGAAAAGGCGAACAATATTAACAAGCATCAGATACCTCAACGCTTGTAATAATATTGATAGTAATAATAATAGTAATAATTGTAGCGGTGTGATCATTACTGTCGGTGATCAAATTACAGTAATGATAAAAACAGGATTTCATTGAATCTTTAAATTTTTTAAAAATAAGCTGAAATCCTCCATAACTCTTAAGTAAATAATACTAATACCATTAATAAATGGTTAACCACTTTCTCAGACTATGGTTTGACCAGTGGATTGGTACTTACTGCATTACTCGTTATTGATAGCTTTGTGTCAGACTTAGATAATCTTAGTAAATACCAAAGTTTTATTGGAAAAGGTGTCCAAATTTATCGTCGGAGTATGTTAACGGGGTGGATATATGGATAGGTAAAAAAAGATTCAGATAGATAGATACATAGACTGAGATGGATGTAAATATAAATAGACTAATATACATAGATACATAAATTTAGAGAGTGAGAGAAAGAACCATACTTAGATAGATAGATAGATAGACTGAGATAAAAAAATTTTTTTAATAATACTAAGAATGTAGAAAACAAGTTGTGGTGTAAATGGTTACCGTCGAAAGAAATGGACACGATGAGACGAGTTCAAATCTTGAACGCGGCTGTTTTCATTTCACATAGTGCTAATACGATTGTAAAGGTACACGTCCAACTATTCTCCTTCCAGCTATGGGTAAATAATAGGGCAGAATGGGATCTTTAACCTTGCTATAGCAACCGGTCTAGGAGAAGGAAAACCCTGAATTCAAACCAAAGGGACTTTCTTCTCGTTAATCAAAATTATTTTGACAGCTCCTCATCTTCATTTTCCTCCTTATCTCGGCTAAGAGACACGTCTCTAGACGCCAGGTAAGAATGTTTTCAATGAGGAGTACCCGTGGTGTTGTGGCTAACGTTCTGGACAGCGACATACGAGTAAACGAGTTCAAACTTCAGTCGCGCTACATTCACTTTCAGACTAAATATATATGGAAATGAAATAAGGGATCAGTTTTGTATTGTAACCAATTTATAAACTGGTCCCCCATTTCTTGTTCACACTGGATTCTATACATTTTGCTAGTGGGGAAGTCCAGAGGTGAAGTGACTAACGTACTGGACAGCGATATTGTAGTCAGCGAGTTCGAATGCCAGTAGTGTTACATTCACCTTTGGACTAAAAAAACTATGTAGACACGAAGTAAGGGATCAATTTTGTATTGTAACCAATTTATAAACTGGTCCCCCATTTCTTGTTCACACTGGATTCTATACATTTTGCTAGTAGGATAGTCATCGATAGCCAACGTGCTGGGCTGCCACATCATAGTGAGTTCGATCTCCAGTTATGCTATTATGTTCACCTTCAGGCTAATACTCTTGGGAAAGGTATAAACCCCCAATCCCTCAGCAATGCGTCAAATAGTAAGAATCGAATTCGCAAGTAATGATATTTTTGCCTGTCGTTAAGCATTACATCATGCAGGGCGCCCTTACACAGCATAGCATAGATCTGAGTTTCCCAACCTATGGCCAAAATGGGTCGGCCACAGAAATTTTATAATTTTTATTGGGCTTCAACTAATTGAATGGTTCATAGAGCTTTTATTGAAATTGCTAGACTATTCAATAGGCAGTGGGCCATATATTGGACCACCTGAAATTTACCATGGTCCATTTTGGCTATGTGGCCATAGGTTGGGAAACATTGGCAAAGATGAATAAATCGATGTTAGAAAATATTAAATAGGGGGCAATGGTTCCTTTAATTCTTACTAGAAGTGGCTACACAGTGTCGCCTGGGTAGAGGGGTATTGATTTATTTACTTTAGAGATTTACAAATGCTAGACATCTTTAAGTAGAATTTCAATGCTATTTCTATGTATATTTTAAATTATAAATATCTTCGAATATGAATCAAATCTTCATAATTTTTGCACAAAAAGCAAGAACTGGTGATATTTAATGTGTATATAGATTTACTTTTTTTTGTTTTATTTTGGTAGATTCAAGGAGACATACATACACACAACTGCCCTTTGTATAGATAGATATCTATTGGTAGATAGATTAGTCAATGTGCACAAAATATTTACATTTTCCTTCCCTTGTAATTAAAAAAAAATGTACAAATAATGTTCTCAACCTGTGGGTCGTGGATAGATATTGGTAGATAGATTAGTCAATGTGCACAAAATATTTACATTTTCCTTCCCTTGTAATTAAAAAAAAATGTACAAATAATGTTCTCAACCTGTGGGTCGTTGACCCTATGGGAATCCATAAATAAGTAAACAAGTTCACCTGTTATTTCATCTTAGCAACGAAATCCCTTTCGTATCTTTACCTTTTATCTTAAAAATAAATGTATCATTTTTCCCCTCTTACAACCATCTTTAATTTTAGCCCCCAAATATTTGTTCTCTAAGTACCTACCCGGTGGTCGGTCTAAAAAAAACAAAAAAAACATGAGAGATGCTTTGCTACTAAAAGTATCTTTGATGTCTTATTTCAAAGTATCTTTCTTTAAAATTATTCTAACTGTTTCCTTCTTCTTCTTTTTACGATCCCCTTTTGAACTTTATCATTCATTTCTCTGAATGTTTGAGATGAGGCTTGAAGATTAGTATCATCTGCGTTATTCGGACTATTGTCCCCATCTTCATTGTTATTTGTACAACGTTTCGGCCGATATGCCCTCCGGCCTTCTTCAGGTATTTCTTGTCGGACTCGGGAACCTTCTCGGATTCGGGAACTAGAAAAATAATTAACACAACTCCTACCCCAGCTATGGTTAGCGGAATGAGAACAGGATACCCCCGTGGACTAAGTAAAGGGTTAGGTTCAAAGTTCCGTGATGGCTCCCGATTACGACAAGAAAGTTCCCGAGTTCGAAAAGAAGGTTCCCGAGTCCGACATGAAATACCTGAAGAAGGCCGGAGGGTATATCGGCCGAAACGTTGTACAAATAACAATGAAGATGGAGACAATAGTCCGAATAACACAGATAATATTTATCATTCATTTGTTTCACTTTTTTTTAATACATACTTCTAACTTTATTTCCTTCCTCTCCGTCTACACCACTTAGTCTTTCCAAATAAAAAATAAAAAATAAAAACAAGGGCAGATAACTCGTGGTCATGTATCATGGAAATGACAGGAAGCCAGAGATCATTTCACCATTATACCTGTGTAATTCATTTCTAAGAAACTATTGAACTGTATTTACAGTTAGCTTGAAATGGTGTGGGAAGAAAAAAAGAAAAACACTGGGACGCATGGATACGATTTTTACTGCGAAATAATTGTTATTATTGAATTCAAATTTTTCCCCCTAAGTTGTTTCTCTTTAGAAGTATAAAATATGTTGAAAAAAAGAAAGTTCAGAAGTTTAAAGAATACAACGATGAGCTTCAAAAAGTTCAACAAGTTCAACGGTGAGCTGCGCGAATGTGGCTTTTTAGTCCAGCTAAAGTCTTGCACATCTTCCCCACATTCACAAGTTATTCCCCTCTTACAACCATCTTTAATTTTAGCCCCCAAATATTTGTTCTCGAAGTACCTACCCGGTGGTCGATCTAAAAAAAACGAGAGATGCTTTGCTACTAAAAGTATCTTTGATGTCTTATTTCAAAGTATCTTTCTTTAAAATTATTCCAACTGTTTCCTTCTTCTTTTTACGATCCCCTTTTGAACTTTATCATTCATTTGTTTCATTTTTTTATACATACTTCTAACTTTATTTCCTTCCTCTCCATCTACACCACTTAGTATTTCCAAATAAAAAATAAAAACAAGAGCAGATAATATTTCTCTGAATGTTTGAGATGAGGCTTGAAGATTAGTATTATCTGCGTTATTCGGACTATTGTCCCCATCTTCATTGTTATTTGTACAACGTTTCGGTCGATATGCCTTCTTCAGGTATTTCTTGTCGGACACGGGAACCTTCTTGGACTCGGGAACCTTCTTTTCGAACTCGGAAACTTTCTTGTAATCGGGAGCCATCACAGAACTTTGAACCTAACCCTTTATTTAGTCCACGGGGGTATCCTGTTCACATGGCCTAGTGGATAAGGTAGTTAGGTTAAGACAGTTCTAAGTGACAGTTATCTCTGGTTCCCGAGTTCAATCCTGAGTGGAGGCAGTTAGAAAAATAATTAACACAACTCCTACCCCAGCTATGGTTAGCGGAATGAGAACAGTTGTTTAGGAAGTCGCCCATCGTCCATCCTTACCAAATGCCCACTCCACCTCAATCTATGCTTGGTTATAATAGATTCTGTACTTTGACATTTGGCTCATTCTAGAACCTCAATGTCACTGACGTACATTTGCCAATGTACCCCTAATATTTGTCGTAGGCACTGCTGGTGAAAGCGCTCAAGACGTTTCAGATGTTTCCTGTACGTGGTCCAAGTCTCGCAAGCATAGAGGAGAACAGATAAAGCACATACAACATAGAGCTTGACTTTAGTTGCAACTGATATTCAATGACAACTCCACAACCTTCTGTCTAATTTTCCAAAGGCATCACTTGCCTTGCTGATCCTTAAGCAGACCTCGTCATCAAGGGTACCAGTCATATTTATCGTGCTACCCAGGTATACAAACTTATCTACAACCGCTAACTTCTGTCCATAGACATAGATAGCCGGTTCACAGTATGATTCACCTGGTGCCGGTTGATACATTAGGACAGTCTTTTTCAAACTAATTGTAAGTCCCAATGAACTACAAGCAGCTTCAAAGGCATCCATGAGGCGCTGCATATCAGTCCGTGTATGAGCCACAAGATCACAATCATCTACATAGAGCAAGTCACGAACCGTGTTAGTGAATACCTTGGTGTGTGCACTACGACGTCTGATGTTGAAAAGCTTCCCAGTAGTTCTATATCGAATATACACACCATCAGAACAATCCTTGAATGCCATTCTAAACACTGTGGTGAAGTGCAAAGCAAAGAGTGTGGGTGCTGGGATATCCCCTTGCTTAACACCGTTTTCCACTGAAATAGGATCTACCAGTTTGCCTCCAATGTTGACCACAGCTTTCATATCATTATGGAAGAGCTTTAGAATAGATATGAACTTATCAGGACAACCAAGCTTTTCTATTTACGGTATCAAATGCCTTTGTTAAATCAATGAACACCTGATACAATCCCTTGTCTACACATTTCTCTTGTAATTGCCTGGCTGTAAAGATCATATCTACCGTCCCACGGCCACTTCTAAAACCACACTGTGACTCAGGTAAAACATCATTAGCAATATGTTTCAGCATTCTGTCAAGCATGATTCTGTATAGCACCTTGCCAACAACTGAAGGCAATGAGATGCCCCGATAATTTCCACAATCATCTTTTGCGCCCTTTCCCTTGTATAGCACCACCATTAATGCATTCCGCCAATCCTGTGGAATACACACATCACGCCAGTCAATCTGCTACAGGTCCGTCAAGCACTGCATCATATTGCGGCCTGCACACTTGATGATTTCTGCATATAGCCGATCCATGCCAGGTGACTTTCCAGAGTTCAGCTTATAGACAGCTGCTTTAAACCACCAAGAGGGAGGGAACATCTGCCAAGATATCCTTGACTGGGTTACATACACACACACACACACACACACACACACACACACACACACACACACACACATATATATATATATATATATATATATATATATATGTGTGTGTGTGTGTGTTAATGTATGAGTTGTAGCTTACCGGTGGGTATGAATACGATCGTTGGAAGCGCACAGTATCCAGGTTTTTATTTTACTTTTATTATATTTTTATATTTTATTGTTTATCATTACTTTCATTCTTACTTTTATCCCTTTATATTATTTTTTATATAATTAACCATATTTAACTACCCAAAACTTCTGTTATCGTAACGCCTACAATCAGCCTTTTCCTAATACACTCTAACCAACCCAAGCCAACCAATAAATAATTTCAACCTTTCGTTTTTTAACCATTATTACGCCCCATAATCTACCTTTCATTAAATAGTAATTGAAAAAATAATCCCCACAAATTAATTCAAATTTTTAATCCAATAAACAAAAACGGTTCACGATGAATCTTTGAAAATATAAACACGCGTTCGTCTATAAAAGATAAGTCCCATTCCAACAGGCATGTATTTTACCAACTGAGATTAATCGAAAACTCGATTAATTCAACGGATGTAACCCTGAAGAATCAATCGATGAAACTCGAGTAGGTTACTTCTATCCATTATATAAATATATATAATATATATATATATATATATACATTTTTACCAATTTTTGGAAAATCAATCTTCTGAAAGCATTTACTCAGTCTCATAATTTGATATTGTTTCTTTGAAGTTGTCATAGACATTGAGCTCTTTTTTTTCTTCTTTTTAAAAAGGTTACCTTGTTTACAACATCTGTGTTTATAATTGGTATATCATTTCAACTTCCTTCATCTGTTTTACTAGAAATGGCTATGGGAATAACTATGCTATTTTTTTCTTTCTTAAAGATCACTCAGAAAATAGATATGCAGAATAAAGAAAAAAATATCTTAAAGAATAAATGCAATTTCAAATTTGCTAATAATAATATAAAGAAATCAATAAAAATGTAACGGCATGTCAACTCATCTAGGATTATTTTAAGCCTAGAGGTGAGGGAATCGCATTCATTGTACATTTGGTTGGTTGGCAGCCTTCCTTCTACAAGAGATGATGGAGTAGTGTCAAAGTTTTTTTGTTTTTTTTCTCTATGAACTACATAGCCTGGGCGGGTTCATATGGAGGATAAGCTGTTGTCCATGTAGCAAATCCCCCTCTCCACGCTGCCGCTGTGATCCAAAAGAAAGGTAAGGTACCAATGCAGTTTGGCAACGGTAGTGTCGCTTGTTTCTCAAGAGGTTTTGAACACAGTTATATGATATCAAGTTTTCTTAATACAAATAATTTGCATACAGTTATATGGTTTCAAGTATTCCTATCCAATACTATTATATGGTTTCAAGTAACTATTTCTATTTGTTAATAATAATGATAATTTGTTTGCACACAGTTATATGGTTTCAAGTAACTAATAATAATCCTAAGTAAACAATTATGTTTAATGTGACTATTCTTATTACAAATAATTTAGTTATGACATAAAGTATTCCTATGAAAATCTATTCAAGAAATAAATGCAATTTCAAATTCACTAATAATTATATGAAGAAATCAATAACAATGTAATGGCATGTCAACCCGTCTAGGATTATTTTAAGCCTAGAGGTGGGGGAATCGCATTTATTGTACATTTATATTTACATTTTTTGTGTAGTTGTTTCTTAAGAGTTTACCTCACATGGTGTAATGGTTAACAAGCTAGATTCGCAGACCATTGTTAGTGAGTTCGATGCTCACTGGGTGCCTCATACTTCTGGCCTTGTGGCACATCTAAGCTAATCTTAGTAAATAACTATACCAAGTAATAATAGGGCACCTCAAGTGTTGTAATGGTTAACAAGCTAGATTTGCAGAGCATTGTTAGTGAGTTCGATTCTCACTGGGTGCCTCATACTTCTGGTTCTGTGCCACATCTAAGCTAAGCTTAGTAAATAACTATATGATAGCAAGTTTTTGTTTATATAATGGTAATCATGGGCACCTCACGTGTGTAAAGGTTATCAAGCTAGATTTGCAGACTATCGTTAGTGAGTTCGATTCTCACTGGGTGCCTCATACTTCTGGTCTTGTGCCACACCTAAGCTAAGCTTAGTAAATAACTATATATTTCGTTTTATGAGAACAAAATTCAAGAGATTTTTTTTCTTTTCTGTATGCTTTATTGAGATGAAATAAGAGAAAGAGATAAAATTATATACTGGGACTGATGTATTTATGAGTCTACCATTGCTGACAAGATAAGAAATAAATAGACAATAAAATTGATGAAAATTCATAGTGAGAAATAAAAATTGTACGTTATTAAGATCAAAGTTGAATCAAAGTTTGTTTGTTTTGTTTTTTGTTGTTTTTTTAATGGTGATTTTGATAGAACCTGGATGCTTTTGCTGAAACTAAAATTTCAACAACTCCTCCTTTCTTCAAAAAAAAAAAATGCTTTATAAAGTATAAATTAGAACTCTTCATATATAGGAGTTAAAAAAAATAAGACAAGTTTTATTTTTCAATAACACTGAATGAAAATTACAAACTCCATATTAGGAACCTTTATAAATATTTATTGAGGCTTTGAGTTTCCAGAACCTTCATCATTCTCATTACCAAAAATTTATTTACTTTTTTTGAGGAAACAAAATATCTTCTAGCTGAAAATATTGCTCTCTAAACTGCTCTTAAAAATTTGATAAGAACCAAAAAAATCCTTTAACCTATTACAAAGTAGAATTTTATTGTTATATTGAACTTGACTAAAGGCTTGTTTTCAACAACCATTAAGCTCTGGGGAGTCCCCATGGTGTAATGGTTGACCCTTTTAGAAATATTGTTCTCTGAACCGCTGTTAAAAAATTTGACTGGTTACTTAGCCAAGGTTAAAGAGCCCTGTCTGCTATAGCTGGAGGGAAAATAGTTGGATTCACACCTTTCCCAAGTGTGATTTGAAATGTAAGCAGCCTTGTTCAGGATTTGAACTCGGGTCAACAAGTCCATTTCCTACGACTCTAACCATTACATCACACGCCTATACTGTAGTACTTATGTTGGAATATTTTCATAGAAGATGTGCTCTAATTCCCCACCAAGATTTATAGACTGGCCAAGGTTACATGATTTACTCCTGCAGCCAATCACTAACCATACTGCGTGGAAGTCACACTATTTACCCCCCCCACACACACACTGGTTATAATTACAATTACGCTGACTGAGGGCAGACATAGGATTACCAGATCTTTACCAATACTCAGGAAGGACTTATACGATTACCAGAGTAACCAAAGGATTCATTACCAGAAACTGAGAACTCTTTACCAGAGGAACCAAAGGATCATTATCGAGGGACTCTTTACCAGGGATCCAATTCTTCTGGACAAGCGCTCTTGCTTTAAGGCCAAAGGATGGCCCATAAAAATTTAACAACCTATAGGTGGATGCTCTACCGACTGAGCTAAACTGGTCCCTTTGTTACTGTAACAAATAAGTTTGCTTGTCAATCTCTTCAACTGAGTCAAAGTGTATATGATATAACAATGATAATTTTTCATCTTTGAAATTCAAATGAAAACAACAGAAGTCCAAATAAATCCTAAAGTCATAAAACCAATTTTTCAGGATCTTAAACAGCTGATATTAAGTGATTTTAAAGACAGTCTTGAATTTAAACAAAAAATTGAAGGCTTTGTAGTTTTAAGAGTCATTTTTTGTTTTCTTCTAATGGCCCTATTGGTTTTCTTTGTTCAACTACAATTGGCCTTTCTGTTATTGCTATCAGTAAGAATATTATTCTTTTGTGGACAGGAAGTGATATATATATGTTAGAGTCATTCTGCTAAGAATACATTAGACCCAGTGTTTCTTCAACTCGATATATTATTAGCTGAATGACTCTAACATAGACAAACAGATTACATAGTAATTCTAGCAACATTACATAAATACACTTCAAACCACTTGTCTTTCCTGAATCATACTTTCCTCTGAGGATGATCATAATGATTCCAGCAGTTCAGAATGAAAATGGAAAGTGAAAAGCTAGAAAAATATTTATCTATAGAGAGGTAGGTAGATAGATAGATAGATATTAATAGTATTAGATAGAGAGATAAGGTGACTAGGATAGATAGATAGAAATAGACTATGATAGATAGATAGATAGATAGAAATAGACTATGATAGATAGATAGATAGAAATAGACTATGATAGATAGATAGATAGAAATAGACTATGATAGATAGATAGATAGATAGAAATAAATAGACTATGATAGATAGATAGAAATAGACTATGATAGATAGATAGAAATAGATAGATAGATAGAAATAGACTATGAATAGATAGATAGATAGATAGAAATAGACTATGAATAGATAGATGGATGGATAGAAATAGACTATGATAGAAAGAAAGAATGAGATTGGAATAGATAAATAAATAGATAGGTAGATAGAATTACGACTATGATAGGTAGATAGATGGATAGAAATACACTGATAGATAGCTAGATACAGGCAGACTATGATAGATAGAATATACCCATCATTATTGGTGTGCTTAGAATAGTTCAACAGCTTTTCAAAGAATTTAAGAGTTGGAAATTGAAGGAAGATTTGAAACCATACAGATGACACCTGCACTGTTGGTAGGGCTTAGAATATGCTGACTATATCTCCTTGCAGAGAAATAAGACTGCATTCTCCCACAATAGGGGTGTATGACCCTAAACTACACCTGGAGCTCATGCTAATGTGGAGTACCCATTCATTTCAATTACTCCCGGTCCACTTTGAATGGTAGTACTGTTAGGGTACTATCTATGGGTTAAATAAATCTGTTTGTAAGTTATTTGCATTAGATAGGAATACTTGATATTATATATATTCATTTGCAAAGAATTTTGGACAAATTATATAAAAAAATGTAAATATAAATGTACAATGTGTACAATTCCCTAACCTCTAGGCATAAAATAACCCTAGATGAGTTGAATGCTGTTAAAATCAACCAATCAACTAGATGACAGTGATAAAATAAGCATGTTCATATCTATCTATCTATCTATCTCAATATCTATCTCTGTCTGTTTCTATCTATCTATCTATCTCGGTCTGTTTCTATCTATCTATCTATCTATCTCGGTCTGTTCATATCTATTTATCAGGACCTGTGGATGTAGCACAGTATGATCTAATTATTATGTTTGATATGTTTACTTAAGAGCTATTGTTAAATAGTTGAATATGTAAAAAGTATAATAATCTGTATTTAACATTCTTTCACTCTTTATTTTTCTTTCCTTTTCATCTTTTCTTTAAATTCAATTGACACAGATTAGGATTATCACTTCTGTGTGCTCACCCTTATCTCTATCTTTCCCCTACTCTTTCTTTCTTAATATAGTTTTTCTGTGTAGCATGTTCTTTTTTCCCCTTTCTTTCTTTATAATAAAAACAGAATGGTCATTATTTAGCTGAGGTGACAACACTCATAAGAATTCAGTAGATAAGCAATACCAGATAAACAGGATTTACATTTCTGCATTTCATCTTAGATGATTTGGCTGGTTTCATTTTTAACCAGAGGGTGTTGCAAGATAACAGCCATGCAATTAAGGAACATGAGTATTAAGGTAGACTACTGAAGGAGATGATGCTTCAGTATTAGCCAACTAGATGTACAGAAGCTGGGGTCTGTGTTGGCAGAACTCTATATAAAGCCAGTTTATCTGCTAGCGTTGAACAAGATGGGTGGCACACTAGAGTTGATCATCTCTAGTAGGGTCTAACTAGCGAGGGGGGCATCATATTGAAAGACTGAATGAACCAGTTAATAATATAACTGATGACATCATCCAGCACTGCTTAATAGCACAGGCGTATCTCAAACAAACTGTATTTACCCAACCACTCCACCACTGACAGGATGTGACACATTTTTAAGCAGAGTACAGTTGGTTTGAATTCAAAGTTTACATTTGACTAGACCAGTAGACATACCTAGTCTAAAGAGCCTAGTCTGCTCTACTATTTACTCATGGGGGAGAATAGATGGATTAATGCCTTTCCCAAGGGCATTAGCACAAAGTGAAACATCAACAACCTCAAACAGGATTTGAACTCTGATTTTTTTAGTTCATTTCCTACAACAATAACAATTACGTCACATATGCCAGCTTGTTGTCACTTGATATCCAGTGAAAGTCATCAGTTACGATTGAGGGGGAGAACTCAATGAGTTCAAATAATAATAATAATAATAATAATAATCCTTTTCTTTTTGTTGAGACTGGAGATGCCAGGGTGAAGCAGCTGTATCACCCCCCAACGTTTCTTGTGGGTCTTGAATCTCTATTGCCTTATTGTTTATAAAATAAACAAGCAAGGGACAAGTTATCAATAGATGCCAATGGCAGAAGAAAAGACGGGTTTCTTCCCCGCCAAAATAACCATTTCCAAAATAAAGCTGTATGTGCCATCCAAAAACAGATTTGTAATGGATGTCAGAGTGGAAATCCTCTTTGGGAAGAAAAAGAATAATGGCACTTAAAACAGCAAAGGAAATATAATCGACAAGTGGGAGAGAGAGAGAGAGAGAGAGAGAGAGAGAGAGAGCCCACAAATTACACATACATGTATGCTTGTAGGTATACAAGTGTAAAATATCTACTCACAAAGACATTTACGTACTCAAACATCTTGTTATAATAGAGATTCGGTGTCGGTCTGTAACCAAAACTACATCACTGTTACGTACACAATACCCTCGGTAATTGCATACATTTATCAGTGAGTATTTGATTTATAGACAAAATCATTGATACAAAAAAAATAGAATAAATCTTATTTATTAACGATGTCTCTCTGAAAATATGAGTTAGATTTGCCTCAAAACAGCCCACATTATTAGTGCATTTAAAATCCTGCAATGTGTCACTAAGAAATAAGGGTTTACATCATATATAGTGTGGTGAATTTGCATATTGGTTTTAACAAAACCGCGTTTCATAAATAATTATTTGGTGTTATTGATTTCTAATATTATTGTTTTATTCTCCAACGTATTAGAATCAATCCTCACAATGATTTTATATAGAAACCAATTAAAATATAATTAAACTAAGTTCAATCTTTTTATATGCGTTCTTATTTAATTTCGTTAGTCTTTCTAATTTAATATATTTTATTACATTAAAACTTAAATACTTACACCCAGCGGAAGGCACATATTCTTGCTAGTTAAATATAAGATATATACATGCTTACAAACTTAGATGTGTGCGTGTGTGCATACAGATGCAAATATAGGAGGTATAAGTAAGTAAAGTCATCAGGGCGGCCTAATGTCGGTATCAGCCAGACAGCGAGGGAGTCTATACCCTTTTCACTAGCGCTAGACCAAGATGGTTATTTTAGCATTTGAGGTGGAGCACCACACCTACCACCAGCTCCTCACTTTACCGCACAAATCCCTGTGCTACTTATACGCTGAGTTGGCGAGGGTCGGTATCAAACCAAGAAACTTGTGGTTTCTAGCCGAACGCTCTACCGACTGAGCTAACCCGGCCCTAATAAAGTATACTTAACATAAAGTTTATCATGTTAGTAAAATGGAATCGGCAACGTGATATGAAATTGTGGATTAGGCTGTTTGCATTTCACTTTGTGCTAATACCCTTGGGAAAGGTAAGAATCCATCTCTTCCCTCCCCCAACTATGGGTAAATAGTAGGGCAGATTGGGGTTTTTAAAAACTTTATTACAGTAACCAGTCTAGGAGAGAAAAAACTCTGAATTCAAACCCAGCTTTACTCCGATTGTGTTGCCTATTGTTTGTGATAGAGGTGTTGGGTAAAAATTTTAGAAATTGTTACAAAATAAATCTTACTTCAATAAATAACTACAAAGTTATCTTCATCCTGTTAGGCATAGTCTTGAAAATAATTCCTTGGTTTTATAGCAAAAAGCACTTCACATTTCTTACTCATCAGTATTTGATAAGAGTGACTTAACTGAAATAATAAATTTTATGCGCAAAGAAAAGTAGTTAAGTTTGTTAAATTCATTACATGTTGTGTCTTCACTCTCTATGAACTATTGAACAAATGGCCTTTTGTATATGAGAGAGTTGAACTTAATCATAAATATTAAATTACCTGAAGATTAGAGAAATAATCGCAACCTTGCTAAGATTGGTCCAATAAATATTTCTAAGTACTTTCTATTTTTAAATGTTTGTTTATATTTCTCTAAAAAGACAAAACAAAAAGCTCTTTGATCAATCCACAAAATGATATGATATTTATTTGCTTGAAACATTAAATGAGTTTTTGTTATCAGTAATAACTTAATAGTTACAGCTCAAGAGTGAAGGTCACATGATATTTAGTCTACTCATTCATGCAGGGGCAAGGGAACCTTTTCATAATTAGTCTCTAGGGTGGGAAACCTTTACATCTTTAAAAGGCACATTGGTATTTATTTTCTACTAGAAGTGGCTACCCAGTGTCGCCTGGGTAGAGAGGAGGGGGTAAAAAAGTACCTGGTGTATTGATTTGTTTACTTTTGAGATTCACAAATGTCGGACATTTTTTAAGTAGAATTTCAATGCTATTTCTATGTATATTTTGATTTTTAAATATCTTCGAATATAAATCAATTCTTCATAATTTTTGCGTAAAAATCAAGAATTGGTTATATATATATATACATATATATATATATATATATTTGGTTGTTAATTTTTATTTTCGTATTTTCATCCGGACATACATGCATACACACCAATTGCCCTTTATATATAGACAAGAAATATAAAACACTACCCGGCATCCAAAACATATGGCTTCCTCAAAGTGAAATAAACAAAGGGAGGTTACTCACATTTATGTAGCTAATGTTCAGATTACCTTTTTTTACCCTGACTCAGTCCTATTTACACATAGCTGGGGGGGAGGATGATGGATTCGTGTATTTCCCAATGGCATCAAGTATTCATATTGAATACAAATCATTTTTAAACATATCTATTTGACTCCTGAATGAGACCCTAAACAGCTACTGCCACTTTGGGCCAGAGTGGACATGGGAGTAATGTCAATGGATAGGTACTCCCCGGAGCTTCAGAAGTGTATCCTGGCCATCAGGTGCAGTTTATTTGGTGGGAGAGATGTTACCCCTCTGAACGACATGCAACACTCCACTTAGACCCTTTCTTAGGCTAGACGGATTCTCTGAGAGGTCCCCTCCGATCAATCGGCTGGTCACGTCAAACCCTAGCACCTATAGGATTGCCCCAACCCTATTGTTCTTATAGCAACCCCCAATTCTTCTTATCATATGGGTGCTAGAAAGCGGTAGCTGATGGTCTTCATGTCCTGGGAATGACGTTAAACTCTGATGGCGAAGTTCCAGTTCTGGAGGTTTGGGGAATATGGAGCACACCTTCATCACCATTGCTCCCTGATTCACTCTGACCTGGAGTGGTAGGATCTGTTAAGGTCCATCTATGGGTTAAATAGAAAAACATGAGTTTATTAAAAAAAATTGAATATCCATTAAGAATGAATTTATTTCAAAACTTTGTCGGCATTAAATGGCCCACTGGGTTGATATGCCGTAAAACAAACCAAACCCTCTGAACGAGATACAATCAGCGTATTCTAAGCTCCCCCCCCCCACTGACATGGTGCTTAGATATTGAGCAGTGTTACGGGGGGGGGGATACGCTTTCGAGTCACGTAGAAAAGCACCGGTTCCCGCTATATCACCGAAGTTAAGCAGCGATTAACCTGTTCAATACTTGGATGGGTGACCATTTAAATTTAAGCAACAACAGGTACTGAGAGCAACTGATATCAAAATTACTTCATTCAGAATTAAATGAACTGAAAAGTAACTGTAAAACAAAAACCAACCAACCAACCAGCCTGGAAAGACTTTCGGTGATTCGTAAGTTCTTTTTATATTTTCCAATAGAGACAAACAGACAGACATCAAATCATATCTATGCAGACCAGGACCGGAACCTGTTTTTGATATTTTTAATTTTTGGCAGGAAGTAATTTCTGCTGAGGTCGCCAAATTTTACTCATACACTACCATTACTATTTTTTTTATTTAATACCACACACTGTCTTTTCTTCAAGAGATTTTTCTTTTTTTCTTTTTTCCTGTATTTCCCTTTGGAAAACAGCTCGCTAGAGATTTGTGCAAGAAGAAGAAGAAGAAAAAAAGAAAGAAAGAAAGAAATAGGATTCAATTTCATTCCCTTGAAATCTCATATGAAATCTAAACTTGCACAAATATTGACTTTGCAAAGGGACTTTTTAACACGAGATATTTATTCAGGATTTTTCTGACTTTATTTTCATGAAAAATTTTCTGGATTTTTTACCGCCAAATGATCGAATTTTAAGAAATCAGACATGACACTTCTTGATTCATTGGTGCTGTCCAATAGTTTTTATTCCAATAAGTTCTCCACCCCTCCACCCCCCACCCCCGTCTTGTAGGTGGGGCTTAGAATACAGCTGACTGCAGAGTGATAACACCTTGCCCTTAAAAAAAAGGGGGGGGATATCTTGGGTATGACTGCATCGGATCGTGAGGTTCCAGTTCCGTTGGTCTGACCTGGGGTAACAGTACCTGTTACGGTCCCATCTATGAGTCAGATAGTTCTGTTTGAAAATTATTCGTATTCGATTGGACCCTTTGTAAAAAAAAAATTAAAAAAAAAAACTTATACAAAAAATATAAATATGAATGTACAATGAGCGCGATTCCCTAACTTCAAGGCATAAAATAATTCTACATAAGTTGACATGATTCATTGGTACTTTCCAATATTTTTACTCCAATCAATTCACCCCCCCCCAACGTCCTGTAAGAGGGGCTTAGAATACAGATGACTGCAGAGGGGTAAGACCACCCTGCCCTCCAAAAAAGAGAATGTCTTGGGTATGACACTAAATTGTATCTGACCATGAGGCTCCAGTTCCGTTGATCTGGGGAGTGTAGAGTATCATTACTCCCAGGTCCACTCTGACCTGGAGTAATAGTATCTGTTAGGGTCCCATATATGGGTCAAATAGATCTGTTTGGAAATTATTCTTATTCAATGGGGCCCTTTGCAAAAAGAAAAGTCTCATAACAATCAACTACACAAAATGTAAATATGAACGCGATTCCCTAACCTAAGCATAAAATAACCCTAGACGAGTTGACATTTTAAAATCAATCAATCAATCCTTAAGAAACTACACAAAAAGTGTAAATAAATATACAATGTACACAGTTCCCTAACCTCTGGCATAAAATAACCCTAGACAGGTTGAAATGCCGTTAAAATTATTCGATCAATCCACCCAGTTCTCAATTTATTTTCTTTTTTTCTTTTTACAAGAATCTAAAAACTAAAAACAATGATATTCTAGGTTTGGTTGGTTGGGTTTTACGGCATGTCAACTCCTTGAGTCATTTTATGCCGAATACGTCTATTGGTAAAAAAAATGTTTAATGCTGAAAAAGTTTTGAAATAATTTCATTTTTAATGTATAATACAATTTTGTTTATAAACTCATGTTTTCTATTTACCCATAGATGGGACCCTAACAGGTACTACCACTCCGGGTCAGAGTGGACCAGGGAGCAATGGTGATGAAGGGGTGCTCCACATTCCCCAAACCTCCAGTGATGATTTTTTTTTAATTTCAGCTTACGGAAATAATGAAAATTATGAACGAAAAACAATGTTTACATTTTTGCATAGTTAAATCAATTAAAATTTAACGGAGCCGAAAACAAGTTACGACTAGAGGCTTTTTTTTAAATTCCATGAAAAATCAATTAATGGTCCGATTTTTACGAAAATTTCCATACTTATTTACCTTTTGACGTAAATATGTCTGAAATAGTTTTTTTTTCCTAAAATATATTAGGGGAAATATTTTTTTACGAGATCTACCCCCCCTCCCCATTTTATTTTATGAAATATGAAAAAATGAACCGACAAAAAACTTTTTTTCTATAAAGATAAGAGTCTGAATAATTATATCAGAAGATTTTTATAAGTTTCGATGTCAGTTTTTTTTTTTAATAAAACAACCATGAATACAGAATTGTGCTAATGAATATCAATGAAGAAATTGATCCTATTGTAAAAAACAAAACAAAAACGGACTGTTTTACTTAATTTTCTAGATAACGCTGAGTAATTTTTCCCCAGTTGGATAATTTGATCTTTGAATTAACTGTTTTTCTTTGTAATAACTCTTTATGTTCGTTATTTCTTTTTTGCGAGATTTTTTTTTTAAGTTCAAAAACATTTACGTTTTCTCCTTCAATATGACCTAAACTGGTCACATGACGTATATTCGTGGTACCTATATATATATATATATATATATATATATATATATATATATATATATATATATATATACTTGAAACCATATAACTGTGTGTAAACGCACCTTTTTTTTTAATTCTTGAATTATTTTTTATTGGGAAGGGTGAGCACTGAGATCATGAATATTAGGTCGCAGCTTTGTGACGTCATACAGTCTTAATGACGTCAGAGCCAGATCGAGCATTCATTTAAATGACCCAATATATTCTGAACGGCACATCACTATTGGTGGTCAATCAGGCATTCTGCTAGGTGTACTATCTGGCAACTAGTCAACATGATCCAGTGATTTCACCTCCTGTGTCTCTTATGTTTTTAACCGTCCTGCCAACATTTCACTTATCCCCAAGGGTCTCTATGAACACCTTTGCGAAGACCTGTTCTAAACCAAAGATATCAGGATTTTATTATTTCTAGTGGAACAATCAAAATTGATATTATTTATTATCAAATCCAACAGCATCGGAACTCTGTATCCAGAAAATATGAGTAACAACACGTCTTATACATTTATACAATTTCATTTTTGGTTAAAGAGTTCTTAATGCTGTAGAGTTTGGTAATAGATAATACCTAATGATATCCATTTTGATTATTCAATGTTCCCTAGAAATAATAAAATCCTGTATCTTTTGGTTTAGAAGAAAATTTGGTAGTGTATACTTATTTACAATACTTGGACGTCCCACCATGGCTTAATGGTTAGCAAGCTAGTATCGCACATCCATTACCACTGAATAGCTAGTTCGATCCTCGTTGGATGCCTCATTATTACACAACAAATACCTACTTATTTACAGCTCTCTCTCTCTCGCTCTGATAGGTTCGTATCCATGCGTCCCAGTGTTTTTTAACTTTTTTCTTCCCTTACTATTGCAAGCTAACTGTAAATACATTTCAATAGTGTCTTAGAAACGAATTACATAGGATAGGTTAGAAAGTAGGTGTTAGACGGCTTTAGTTGGGACCCATGAATTTTCCCGGGGACACATTCAAAGCAAATGTGTACATCTTAGGACCCACTAAATCAAAAAAGCTATCAGCATCACTGTATATATATATATATATATATATATATATATATATATATATATAGTGATTAATGTGTGTACATTGAACACACAAGTATTTTTTTTATTAAACTAATAAAACCGGATCCAACATTAGGGACCACTTATAATCTCGCCCTGAACAACTTAACTGGGAAAACTAGAAAAAAAAAAAAAAGAAATGAAAAACAAAACGACTAAACCAGTTTTTGTTGATGCTGCCCTTAAAACCCTCAGATAGGGTGGGTGGGGATTTACCGGTGTTAGACATCTGTGTTCTATTTCCAATCAGAAAAGGAAGGGCAGAATTAATCACTCCACTCCCTGGAATTTGTTTCATCTTTTGGTAAAAAATTTTTTCTAAAATTCTCCTAACATAAAACTGTGTTTTCTGCATAGGAAGGATAGAAATCTACAGATTCCAACTAAAATTCCTTTAAGTAAAACAGGCAATTGTCTTGTATGACAAAACTAGCAGAGGGATACCCGGCGTCGCCTGGGTACAGTGGGATTTTTAAAGTTAGTCCCGCAGATCCATTATTACTGAATCGTGAGTTGAATCCTCGTGGGGTTGCTCCATTTAAATCCCTATGTAAAAATAATAAACCTTGCATTGATCCAGCTACTCTGAAAAGAAATGTTAATATCTACTATCTAAAATATTAAATGAAAAAAAAAATCCATGCTGTTATCATTTAAATTTTATTTTTTAATTATTTTCACGAATATAAATCAAATCTCTTATTTTTGCTCAAAAAAAAGCCCTGGTGATATTTAATGTGTCTGTCTCTGTCTATCTATCTATCTATATATCTTGTCGTTAATTGTTTTATTTTCCTCCGGACATACATATACACACAACTGCCCTTTATGTATAGATAGATAGATAAATGTCTACACATTCACTTGTTCAGGGTGTTCTGAAAGTCCCTTCATCCCTACATAGTTTTAGAGGTAAAATAATTACATTTTGTTATAATGGAGATTATGTAACTATCTGTTGTAACCAAAATTACGTCACCACTGACGTCACCACATAGTTATCTAAGTTATATTCTCAACGATTATGAACTAGTCATTATTTAATCTTAATTAGCATCTTATTTATTAAAAATGTCCCTTTTAAAGTCTAGCTGCATATTGATTTTAACAAAACTGGAGTGAATAAATAATTATTTACTGTTACCGATTTCTAATACTATCAAACGTATTAAAAGCAATCCTATATATGATTTTATATAGAAATCAATTAAAATGACATTAAAATAAGTGTAATATTTTTTGTATTCGTTCTAATTTAGTTTCGTTAGTCTTTCTACTTTAATAAATTTTATTACATTAAAACTTTCTTTAGTCGCTTAGTTAGGGTCCAGGTGGTGCAGCCATACAGAGAGAATAAACTAGATGGGAGCTGCACAATAATGCTGCGGGTGATCATGAACAAGACGTGGAAACAACACCCTACGAGAAAACAGCTGTACGGTAACCTGCCACATATCACCCAAACCATCCGACTAAGACGGACAAGACACGCGGGACACTGCTGGAGAAGCAAGGACGAACTCATGACGTCCTCCTGTGAAAGCCAACACATGGGCCCGCCAGTGTGGGCCGACCAGCAAAGACGTACATTGATCAGCTCTGTGCGGATACAGGATGCTACATAGAGGACCTCCCGAGAATGATGAGCGATAGGGACGGATGGAGAGAAATTGTCATGGATATCCGCGCTGACAGCGCGACATGATGATGATGAGGATGACATTAAAACTTAAATACTTGTGCCCAATAATAATAATAATAATAATAATAATAATAATAATATGGTTCTCATCGTGTGCCTCATAATGTAGCCTTGTGTTGTATTAAGCTAAATTTGGTAAACGATGAGCTACTTGCATGGTGTAATAGCAGCTAGGTTAACAGACCATTGTTAATGAGTTTGATTCTCACCAAGTGCCCCATATTTTTTATTTCTTATGCCAAGTTAAGCTTAGTAAATGACTGTCTAGTTGCCTACTTGAAAGTCGCCTGGTTAACTGCCCTTTGAAGTGGGCGGTGGATGGAGTCCTTGTTAAAGTGACTTCTCAGGTCGACAGCCTTCAGATAAGTGATGGGGTTTGGTTTTGCCGCCAACATCTAAGTTGGCGATTCGCCCCCTAGCGACAGGGGAAGATAATTCTACTATCGGTTTTCCGATACTATTATGTATAGGTTAAATATATATTTAAAAAATGAGTTAAAACACATTAAATACCCAACAAGAATGAATAAAGGTCTTCGGCATAAAATAACCCAATAAGGGTCGACATGCCGTAAAATCCAACCAAGCAACAACTTCAGTTTTGCTACTTTTTGAACACACGTCTTGTGTTTAGGGGGGGTGTATTTATTATCTTATTATCTATAAGAAACGTATATAGAAATGTACTATTATGGGAGACACAAATAATTTCATTCATTGTTCATTTTTGTCCCAGTAAATACAACTTCAGTCTTGCTACTTTCTGAACACACATCTTGTCTGTGATGTGTGTGTGTATTTATCATTTATCATCTTGTCTGTGAGTGTATTTATCATCTTGTGTGTGTGTGAGTGTATTTATCCTCTTGTGTGTGTGGGAGTGTATTTATCATCTTGTATTAATAGGACAAATTTTTCCCATAAAGAGGAGGAAAAGTTTGTTAAAATCCTTGTCAGTGCAAATAGGTTAATAACTGACAACAGTAATTACAAGTGACACAAAAAAAGAGAGAGTATCATTTCACTTTGTTCCATTGAAGATGTTACAAATCTTTTCTTGTTGAAAATCAACACAATGAAACTAATTTTGAGCCCAACATTACACACACACATACACGACTCTTTTTCTTTTCTTTTTAATACAAATGATAATCTGTTACCAGCAATAAAATACACTACAACAAAACCAGCTCCCCCAAAATGATGAATAAAATGGAAAGGGAAAAAATACGTGTGTGTTTTGAGGTAGATTTGTTCAGAAAGTAAATGTCAGGGTTTTTTTTTTATTCAGAGAGAATAAAAACATTAAAATGTAACTAGAGTTGAATAATTCATGAAGATTATTATCATTTGATATTTGAAGTGAATTTGAAATGAAATTATAATCGTTTGATATTTGAAATGAATTAATTAGCAGTGTGTGTGTGTGTGTGTGTGTGTTGTGTGTGTGTGTGTGTGTGTGTGTGTTATATCCTCAATTATATGTGGGGGTGTTTGTGATCTAATAGTTACCATCGTGGGAAATGGACAGGTCGAACGGAGTTCAAATCCTGGATGTAGTTGTTTGTGTTTCACTTAGCACTACGTTTGGGAACTGTATGAATCCAACGATTCTCCCTCCAGCTATGGGTAAATAGTAGAGCAGAATGGGCAAAACTTGCAAATTGGTCGGAAAATTAAAACGGAAAGTTTTTCAGTTCAGCTTAACTACAGTCTATGAATAAACTTTTTGAGAATTGGGTTACGGTTTGGGGGTTTAAGGTTGTTTTTAATTACGTATTGCTTAAAAAACAAAAACAAAAAATTACTATACATTTAATTAACCATTGAAATTAATTATTGAACCCAATGGTAGACACATTAGTTTCAATTATTTGTGTTAGTATTACAATGTATAATTTCAATTAAACTTGGTTTTAAAAAAATATTTTCCAACATTAAATGTATAGTACTTTATGGTTTTTTGTTGTTGTTTTTTAAGCAATACGTAATTAAAAAAAAAAAAAACATTAATCCCTAAACCGTAACTCAATTCGCAAAAAGTTCATTCATAGACTGTAGTTAAACAGTCATGGGGCACCACCAAAAAACTTTCCGTTTTAATTTTCCGATCAATTTGCAAGTTTAGCCGCAGAATAGACTCTTTAACCTTGATACAGCAACCAGTCTTGGAGAAGGAAAATTCTGAATTCAAACCTATTAAACTCCACTTAAAAATGACCTTGTGTCACATCTTGCTCGTTCGAGGGGGGTGGTAAATACATATATCCTCAACTATAGAGACGCATGGTGTAATGGTTATCATCGTAGTAAATGGACTTAAAGTTGAAACTTTATTAAAGTTGAAACAGACTGTACGATGTTCTAGCATCGCATAATCGTTTGCCAAATTCACTTGTCATGGTTATTTTCTATAATTATCGAATTTTATACGATATACGCATTGTAATTGCCTTCAAGCAAAAATATAAATAATAATTTTATATATATATATATATATATATATATATATATATACATATATATATCTTATTATAATGGATATTCGGTGTCTGTTTGTAACCGAAACTTCGCCACTGCTTACGCCAAAATACCCCCAGGAATTGCGTAAGTTTATCAATGAGTATTTGATTTATAGTCAAAGCCATTAATACAAAGAATAGAATAAATTTTATTTATTAACGATGTCTCCATGAAACCCCAATGTTATTAATACATTTGAATTCCTGCAATGTGTCATATATATCACTAAGAAATAAACGTTTACTTAATATATGATGTGGTTAATTTGCATACCTGGTTTTAACAAAATCGGGTTTAATAAATAATCATTTAGTGTTATTATTGGTGATCTCTTATATTATTGTTTTATTCTCCAACGTATTAAAATCAATCCTATGAATGATTTTATGTTTTCTACATAAATCATTAAAATATCAAAATAAGTGTAATCTTTCTCTATGCGTTCTTATTTAATTTTGTTAGTCTTTCTAATTCAATATATTTCGGTGCTCTTCCAATATGTGATCTACCGAATGGTTTCTAATCCAATATGTGATCTACCGGGTTGTTTACATTCCAATATGTGATCTACCATTAACTACCTATTATTTCCCCATTAAACTAACCCTAAACCCTAACCCTAACTTCTTTTCTCCTAGTAGATCACATGCATGAATAGTAGATCAAAAACCTTCGGTAGATCACATATTAGAAGAGCACCTATATTTCTTATATTAAAATTTAAATACTTACGCCCTGAGGGTGCATATGTTTGCTAGTATATATAATGAAGAAACACTTTCAACTACGTAAGTATAAATTGGAATGGTCACAAAAGGACAGCCTAACCCCTTGGCTGTCATATTATTAAAATCAGCGAATAGAAATTTATTTTAACTGTTTTGGGTCATCCGCATAGACCACTTGTATCCAGAGTTTCATTCAGCATATTGGTGATTTGTTCAAGCCCCACCCACAATAATCACAAGTGATATTACAAAACAGGAAGAGAATAAAATCTTTTCGTTTTTTTCTTTTTTCTTTCTTTTTTCTTCTTCTTTACTTATATAAAGTTGATGTAGATAAATACTAAATACTGGTGTGCAATAAACACTAACTTGTATACTTAGACATTTTTATTTCCCTCAAAAATGCCACAAAATCTTTTGGTTTATAGAGCTAGGGTGTAGATTTACACACACATGCACATACAAGGTTTATATAACAGGGATACTTAGCATAAATACGAACTAAAATAATCATACTATTTATATCGATACTCACACATGTTTAACACACACACACACACACACACACACACACACACACACACACACACACACACACACACACACATATATGTGTGTGTATGCATGCATATGTGTATATATGCCTCTGTGTGTATATAATATATAGAGAGAGTGTCCGTGTGTATTATATATGAGTATGTGTATTTATGTACATGTGTCTGTGTGTATATAATATATATATATATTAGGCATAAGCAAAAAAAAAACGGATACTACGAGTTTTAAAAGCGAATTAAGAATAATTAAATCTATTATTTAAGGTTAAACTTTGTCTAAATCGATAAGTAGTACCATAATAACCATCATTAAAAAAGAAAAATATCATTACATATGCAGTTTATTTTTAAAAGATTTAAAAGTATTTGTTTTGGTTAATTTTGTTCGCCGACGCCATTTTGGCTGTTTTTCAATGGTTTTAGGCGCTTCTTTACAATTTTAATGTAACATTTGGGATGAAAAAAAAATTACCAAAAATCAGGTAATTATCCGATTTTAATGAAATTTTCTGTATTGATTTAACAATTAATGAATTTTATAATGCATTAGTTATTTTATTTCAAAACTTTAATTTAGTATTTTTGCTATGAAAAATTAATATATAAAATTCATTTAAAATATGAAAATCCTGATGTTAAGTTTAAAATGTTATATTTTTAGATTCTAGAAATAAATATCTACTTAATGCAAACCTTATTTTAGGCGCCAAAAGTAATAAGTTTTGAAGAAAAACTCGATTGAAAATGTACACCCCCCCCCCTTTTTAAGCAGAAAAAAACATCGATGTATAATTTTTTCTTTTATAAAATAATAGCCAATTAAATAATTATCGAAATGAGTAAAAAAGAAATCTCCAAAAAATTAATTATTTATTATTTTTTACATTTTATTTTTCGATTTTCGGTACTTATTTTCTGATAGAATAGCCCCCATAAAATTTTTTTTTTGTTTCTATTCATAACTTCGGTCTTTTATCTCATTATTTATACTGTAATTAGTAAAAAAATGATCAACTTGCAAAACATTTTACGCCCCCAACATAAGGGGGGTCAAAATTAAGCGACCTGAAAAAAATGAGAAAGTTTTGAAATAAAATAAATAATGCATTATAAAGATCATTCATTGATACATAAACACTGAAAATTTCATTAAAATCCGATAATTTCCTGATTTTTGGTAAATTATTTTCTGTAGGGGGGCTAAAGTCATTTTGTCAAAAACGAATTTTAGGCTCCGTTTGCCAGTCCCTAATATATATATAGAGAGAGAGAGATAGAGAGAGTGTGTGTGTGTCTTATATATGAGTGTGAGCATATGTACATGTGTATGAGTGTATATAATATATATAGAGAGGGTGTATGTGTGTATTTTATGAAAACTTTTTTCTACAATTTTATATATATATATATATATATATATATATATATATATATATACACGCTTATATACTTACAATCTATACTATATGAACTGTTCCAAAAGTAATAAAAAGAATTTGAAAATTTAATATTTCTGTTTGTTAATTAGCCGCAGAATTTGAATTCATTAATAAGATAGAAGTTTGTTCATAGCTATCTATCTATTCTTATCTATCTTAGCCTGATCAGATTATAGCCTGATATATATATATATATATATATATATATATATATATATATATATATATATATACACACTAGACAAAACGTGACCTGTTGGGTCACCCATTCAGCTCTGGGTACATAATTGAGAATAGGGAAAAGGGAGCAAAGCGAATAAAAAATTTTTTTAAATACGACCAGATGAAACCTTAAAATCATTTTGTAAGCTTTCTAAAAAAGGGGATGTTTGACCTCATTTAAGCTACGGATTGCTGGTTTATAATAATAATAATAATAATAATAATAATAATAATAATTACCAATTGTAGTTGGTGCACTTGGAACAGTCCCAAAAGGATTGGAAAAGGGTCTGGAATGTTTGGAAATCAGAGGAAGGTTTGAAACCATTCAGAACACTGCACTGCTGCAATCTGCCAGAATACTCAAAAGAGTCCTGGAGCGAGGCCACCGATATAGTAGTATCTAGTTGGTCTTGCCTGGAGACCTGAGGAGACTTGCTGTCACTCAGACTCCAGTGAAAGACCATCAACTAATGCTGATGTGAAAACTCAAAAGGAGCAAATAATAATATATATCCTCGTCCATTCATATCTATCTACGCCTACACAATGTATAGCATAACTTACCTATCTAGATACTGAAAAAATGTAAATAAACTTGTTTTAACCTTGGGTTTTGGTTACTAAGCTGTGTTGATATTTGTAGTCATAATAACAGATAGTTTGTGTGTGAGTGAACAAAAATTAAACATTTATGAATGAATTTCATCTCTCTGTAACGAAACCCAATCAAATCTTGCTTAATTTTACAATTCACTTATAAACTCATTGATCAAATTACCTGAAGTGTGTAGGCTTTTTACACATTATTTTCACATGATATACATCGTGCTGTAATGATTAACTAGTATTGCAGATCCATTACTACAGAAAAGTGAGTTCGATACTCGCTGGATATCCCTATACTTGCGACCATGTGGCACATCCCACTCGTAGCGAACGGGTTGGGTATTTGGGTAGCAAGCTAGTCTCGCAGATCCATTACTACAGAAAAGCGAGTTCGATCCTCGCTGGATGCCCTCATACTTGCGACCATGTATCACATCCCACCCAGTGCGTCACTGGATTGACAACAAGTCTCCTCAGTTCTCTAGCTTATTTTGAGAGTGTTGTTGTGTACCAATTACAATTGGAAGGTATCGCCTATTTACTCTCATGTTCCACGGTTTTTTTCTATTTATTTATTTTATTTATTTTTTTTTTTTTCAATTCTCTGGCAAGGTCTAAGTATTTGTCTATCTTTTCGTTTCCTTTCATTTTTATTCTGTGGTCCTCCGGAATGGCAAAATCTGCTAGAGGACAAGTTCTTTATTTTTTTCATTTCAGCATAATTATTATTATTTCACTCCGTGTGAGTTTTTCACACCAACGTTAGCTGATGGTATTTCACTGAAGTCTGAGTGATAACAAGTCTCCTCGGGTCTCCAAGACTTTTCTGGGTATTCTAACCGATTTCATCAATGTTGTTGTCTGGATGGTCTCATTTCTTCCACTGATTTTCCAATTCCTCCAGCCTGTTTTCTAAACTTTTGGGAAATTATTATTATTATTATTATTATTATTGGCGGCGGTGGTGGTACAAATATTTTCAATACAGTGAGGATGACACAATCAGATCCTAGAATGAAATTAAGAATAAAATGTTGTAGGGATTTGGGGAGGGGTAAGAAAAATATGAGGGTGACAAAAAGTACGGGGAATCCCCGTGGCGTAGTGGTTAACGTGCTGGACTGCGACTTCGAACTCCGGTTGCACTATTACATTCACTCTCGGGCTAATACGCTTGGGAAAGGTATGGACCGTCTCATTTCCTCAGCTATTGTAAGTAAAGTAAAGTCGTCAGGGCGGCCTAAAGTCGGTATCAGCCAATCAGCTAGGGAGTCTATCCCCTTTTCACTGGCGCTAGACCAAGGAGATTGTTTTAGCATCTGAGGTGGAGCGCCACATCTACCATCAGCTCCTTACTTTACCGCACAGATCTCTGTGCTACTCATACGCTGAGTTGGCGGGGACCGGTATCGAACTAAGAGCCTTGTGGTTTCTAGCCGAACGCTCTACCGACTGAGTTAACCCGGCCCCTTATTGTAGTATACCACTACTGTTCTTCTACATGGATATTCTTGGTATTAAATAGCCCATGAAAGTTGATATACCATTAAACGAAGAAACCAAATAATAAAAAAAGGTACCCATTATTCAGAATGGTCCCCGGAAATTTTTGCTAAGAATATTCGAACAAATGGAAAGTTATGGAGGGTAGGAGTGAAATCAGACCTACCAAATAGTGACTGCTGTGTCGATAGGGCTTAGAATACGTAAGATCCCCCCCCCCCAAGGGTTGTCTTAGGTATGGTATTAAACTGCATCTGATGATGAGACTCCAGTTGTGGAGATCTAGTGAGTGTGGAGTACTTCTTCATTACCATTACTCCCAGGTCCACTCTGACCCGGAGTGGTAGTACCTGTTAGTGTCCCATCTATAAGACAAATAGGTATGTTTAAAAATAATTCGTATTCGATAGGATATCACAAAACCATATTAAAAACCCGTAACAGAATATAACTATTTAAAAAAAAGACTTTAAAAAAGCAACCACACAAAAAATGTTAATATAGATGACGTACAATGAACGCAATTCCCTGACGTCTGGTCATAAAATCATTCTAGAATGGTTGACATGCGATTAAAATCAATCAAACAGCAACATCGTTGAAGATGTAAAGAATACTGAGGAGAGTGCTGGAATATTGATGGAGAAATTTACTGTCACTTGATTCCAAACAAAAAAACAACCGTGGAAAAAATTAACCCGTGTGTGTGTGTGTGTGTGTGTGTGTGTGTGTGTGTGTGTGTGTGCTTATTTGTTTTGATTTTTTTCTGGGGGTAATTTTTATAAAGAAATATAAACATTTCTAAAATAAATATGTAATTTATTTTCTTTCTTTTCTTAATAGGAAAATAATAGCTTGTTAAATATCTTACCTTTCAAATCCGACAATAAAGTACATGTGAAATAATTAAAATGAAAAAGAGTGTACGTGAGAGAGAGAGAGAGAAATGACAATGTTGTTATAGACCGGCTGGTGGTAAGGCAGGCAAAATAGTCAGTTTTCCCCGGTATTACTTGTAGATCTGTTTACAAAGGAAGTGACTGTCTTCCCTCGCACCACCCCTCCTCGCCTTTTTTCTTTCTTTTCCTTTTTTTTATTTTTTATGTTAAATGCACCAATGACAACAAAGCGGCCAACAGCAGTGCCACCACTTTCAGATGAACAATCACTAGATGTTTCATTTACAATTTTTTAAGAATGAATGAGGCAACATGTTCAGCTGTAAAGCTTATCAACTAGCGTACACACACACACACACATATATTAAAAGAAACAAATAAAGATCTACAAATAAAACAATGAAAAGAAAAAAAAAAGTTTAATGCATCAGTTATTTTATTTCAAAACTTTAATTAAGTATTTTTGCTATGAAAAATTAATATGTAAAATTCATTTAAAATATGAATATTCTGATGTTAAGTTTAAAATATAATATTTTTAGATTCTAGAAATAAATATTCATTTAATGCAAACCTTATTTTAGTCAAAAAATTTTTTTTTTTTTTTTTTTTTTTTTTTTTTACATTTTATTTTCCGATTTTCGGTACTTATTTTCTCCTAGAATATTCCCTTTAAAATTTTGTTCTATTCACAACTTCGGTCTTTTATCTTTTTATTTCTACTGTAATTAGTATCAAACACTGACCAACTCGCTGAGATTTTACGCCCCCAAAATAGGGGGGGGGCAAAATTAAGTGACCTGAAAAAAAATCAGAAAGTTTTGAAATAAAATAATGCATTATAAAGTTCATTCATTGATAAATCAACACTGAAAATTTCTTTAAAATCCGATAATTCCCTGATTTTTGGTAAATTATTTTTGTATGTGGGTGGGGGGGGCTAAATTAGTTTTGTCAAAAACGGATTTGAGGTCATATATATATATATATATATATATATATATATATATATATTGTTTGTGATTTAGTATGAAGCATTGGGTGTAAATTATAAGAAACTCAGTTTTTGAATGTTAAGTTTCGTTTTATTTCGTTAAATTTTCGGGGATATTTATACCCCTTCTTCAGAACGAAAGTGTTGATATGGGTCCAAATAGAAAATTAAATATTTTATTAAAAAAAAAAAGGAGGTCCGTACAATAGATTAAAAAATAATTCATTTTGTGGACCTTCTTTCTCATAAGATATCTATCTAACCAGAGTGTATAGTCACCACTACCTCACTTGCTGTGTCAATATATGCAGGATTATTAGGAGAGTGCTCAATATCTGTGATAGAGCAACTATAATATTAATAAATAAATATATATTTGTTTTTGTATATATATTTGGTATAAGATAAGCATCCATATAATCAAATATATATAATAGAATTATATATGTATATAAAAAGATCATGTATGTTTGTTTGTAAAACGACCGGACGCACGTCCTTTTATTAAGGAAAATTGGTGGAGACCAGCAAAGATCAAAGTTCAATGTTCAATAAAATCCACACGCTAATTTTGTCTGAGAGGGGAGTAAAAAAAAAAAAAAAAAAATACCCCTCATTATCCATAAGAAAACCTAAATAAAAATATCCGGGTATAAACCAATGATATATTTGAAAATTACAAGAAAGATTAAAAAATAAAACAAAGTAATGAATGATAATTCATTATAATAAGCAAATAAGACAACAATCCAAATAAAAAGAATGATAAAAATAAACAACTCAAAAACAAATATATATAAAGAATAAAAGATAAAACACAGGTACCACCAATTTTCCCTGTGAAATTTACACCACCCCTATATATTTAACACAAAAATTGCATAAAAATTAATATTAATATCTAACCATTCATACCCCAGCAGTATGTTATAAGTCACCAGGCTTTGTTGGTGACTTATATATGTGGTTGAGAATAGAGGAAAGTGTGGATATAACAACACAGTTAAATTCAGTTGATATTTCACCTCATTATTGGATGAAGGTTTTTCGAAACTTTATTGAATATAGTTTTGAAAAAGCTTCATCCAATAATGGGGTGAAATATCAACTGAATTTAACTGTCTGTGTTGTTATATCCACACTTTCCTCTATTCTCAACCACATATATGTATATATATATAATTTTGTTTTTTTTATGTTGAAGTTGGGCGTTATTATGAAGCATTTAAAAATAAATGAAGGAACTCGATGTTATGGAGTACTGGATTCACTTATTTTTTATTATTTGTTACCATAAATTTTCGGGATCGTTAGATTCCCTTTTTCAAATGAATGTCGCATAAAAAACATTTAAAAAAACATAAGAATATATACCAAGAGAAGCATACGGAGACCCCTAAAATACAACATATATATATATATATATATATATATAACATATGCAGTGGTCGAATTAGCATTAAAACCTCAGCCAGTGATTTCAATGGGAATTATATCCTGCCTAAAACCATAGTTATCTAGGCAAGTACCGTTAAAGACCCTGGATTATTTCTTCTTCATGATCGTTATCTTTAGTTTTACTAATCATCTAATCCTTTAAAAACTCTACAAAGTAAATTATATATATATATAAGGAAATAACAGATTGTGTAAAATCTAACAAGTTGAGGAATAAAAGCAGATAAAACACAAACAATTTATACTTACACATGCACACACATACATGCATATTACTACTGTGAACTGTTCATGTTCCTGACACAACTGAGACTTTGATGAGTTGTGGTGCACCTGAGCACTGTACACAAAAAAATTCATTATTTCATTATAACTTATATATAAGATTTATTAACTCCAAGCTAGTCAAAATTATATCCAGTAAAGTTTTCAACTTGCTGTATTTCTTTGTTTTTAAGCAACTAATAAGCAACACGTATTCCTTGCATGTTATCCAAATTATCTCATGAAAATTAAAAGAAGAATTTTGACTCAGGCTTGAAATTTTTCGTTGCTTTATAGTTATTTGGCAACAGCAAAAATGTGTTCATAGTTCATGCTTGTTTAAAAAAAAACAACCAAAAAACAAACAGCAAATGTATCAAAAAAAAAAAGAAAAAAGATCTTCACTTGTCTTCTCATTATATATATATATATATATATATATATATATATATATATATATATATATATATATTAATTTTTTGTTTTTTTATTTTGTGCTATTGAGTAATTGTCAGGCCATGGTGAATCATTCTATCATGTTGACAGTTTGGTTTTATATATGTGTGTGTGTGTGTGTGTATATATATATATATATATATCTTATTATAATGGAGATTGTGTATTTTTCTGTCTGTAACCGAAACTATATTACCACTCAAGTCACAATTCCCTTAGTTGTTTACATCACATTCTCCATGGTTTTATTTTTATTTAAACCCAAATTATTAATACTATTGGCCTTATCTACATACTAAGAACATGCAATTGTATTTATATATACAACAAAATAGCGGTTTACAGTGTAAATGGGAAGGCTAATTTGCATATTGATATTAAAAATTCAATTTTAATAAATATGTGCTTGGTATTATTGATTTCTAATTGTTTGGTTTTATCTTAATGAAATTTATGAAAATCTTGGGGATAAATATTAAATGAAATCCATTAACAAGAAGAAATAACTGTAATTTTATTCTTACCTTCCTATTTTAACTAAATAGTTAAATCGGGAAAATTTAACAATTAAAAATGGGAGTAATGGATGAGTAAGTTTCAGTTGTTCTCTTTTTCAATTATACCCCCTCTGTTCCAAATCTTTTTATCTGCATTCCTATTTAGTTTCGTTAGCCTTTCTAATTTGCTATAATATTTGATTACATTAAAACTTAAATACTTGCACCCAGAGGGTGCATATATTTGCTAGTATATACATATAAAGATTCTGTATATGCCTGCATGTTTAACAACCAAGCACACGTCCTTTTATAAAGGAAAATTGGAGACCTCCAAAGACCAAAGTTCAATAAAATCCATACCCTATTTTTGACCGGGTTAAAAAAAAATTTTACTATTCATTTTCCATAAGAAAAATTAAATAAAAAATATAAGGGTGTAAATCAATCTTAAAAATGATTTAAAAAAACACTAGTTCTGACGCCACCCTCTGGCGACCCAAATGTATGATTAGTTATGATTATAATCAAACATGGAGGCACTTGTGGGGTAATGGTTATTGTCATATGAAATAGACATGGTGACCCAAGTTCTAACAAGTTCTTGACAAAGCTGTTTTGCATTTCACGTAGCACTGATACACTTGGGAAAAGTATGAATCCAAGTATTTCACCGCCATCTATAGTCGAGCATACTTGGTTCTTTAACTTTGGAATGGCAACTGTTGTTGCAGAAAGAAAATTCTAAATGCAAACCAATTGTTACTCCACTTAAAAACTGACCTTGTGTTACATCCTGCTCGTTTAGAGAGGTTGGGTAAATATATACAATTAAACATTTACAAATGGATCAAATTTCAGCATTAAATAACTCATAAAGAGTTGATATGCCGTTAAACAAATAAACCAAACCAAACCTATGAATAGTTATGATTACAATCAAACATTTAGAAATGAATCAAATTTTGGCATTAAATAACCCCTAAGGAGTTGATATGCCATTAAACAAATAAACCAAATCTTTACAAATGTATTAAATTTCGGCATTAAATAACCCATGAGGAGTTAATGCTGTGAAACAAATAAATCAATAAAATCATTATGTCATCGCCATCAGCTCAAAAGAATGCTTTACTATATAATCAATATATATATATATATATATATAATATATATATATATATATATATATATATATAAAGGGCTGTTGGTGTGCATGTATGTATGTATGTATGTCAGATGAAGCTATAAAAATACAACAATTAACGACAAAGTAAAATATATATATATATATATATACACATTAAATATCACTGGTTGTTGCTTTTTTGTGCAAAAATTATGAAGATTTGATTTATATTTATGAAGATATCTAAAAATTAAAATGTACATAATAATAATAATAATAATAATAATAATGAATCTACAAGACTAACTTGCTAACCATTACACCACGTTTTTTATTTCTTCTTTTGGTCACCCTTCTACCAAGGTGATGCTGTGTAGCCGCTTCTAGTAATTATACAAAAAGCAAAAAAACTTCTTACATGAAAATTATTTGATTGTCTTCTCTTACCAAAAAGCTGACATTGGAGGGTTGAACCAGTTTGAAACATTGTTGCTATTGGAAACCGTTTGGATATTTAAAAAAAAAAGAAAAGTGGAATAGTGAAATACCAACTCTGTCCCACCCACCCCTCAGCAGCAGCAGCAGCAATGATGCAACAACAGGTCAAAGTGACTTTAGTAGAACCGTACATCTGCCGCCATTTTAAACAAACAAACAAAAAAAACAGAAAAGTTTTACCTTTTTACAAAGATGCATTACTAAATACAATGCTGATGCATCAAAATGTGCAACAAACATGAAGAGTTTAGTAGTATTTGGATTATTTGGACTATTATTATAATCAACACAGTTTAACACCCGTACCCCAGCTATGGTTAGTGGAATGAGAACAGGATACCCCCATGGATTGAATAAAGGATTGGGTTCAAAATTCCGTGATGGGTCCCGGTTACGAAAAGAAGGTCCCCGAGTTCGAGAAGGCACCCGAGCCCAACAAGAAATACCTGAAGAAGGCCGGAGGCACATCAGCTGAAACATTGTACAGATAACAATACAGATGAGGACAATAGTTCGAATAATCCAAATGATACTAATTATCAAGCCTCATCTAAAAAATTCAGAGAAATAGTGTAGATAACAATGAAGATGAAGACAATAGTCCAAATAATCCAAATAATACTAATCATCAAGCCTCATCTAAAAAATTCAGAGAAATAGTGTAGATAACAATAAAGATGAGGACAATAGTCCAAATAATCCAAATAATACTAATCTCAAAAATTCAGAGAAATGAAGAGTTTAATAATACTTTAGCAGTGATGATGATAGCTTTTTGATTTAGTGCATGCTGGGATGTATGTATTTGATTTGAATGAGTCCCCGGGAAATTTTTATGAATCCCTACTAAAGTTTCTTAATAGATTGTAGGGGTTTTATTTATGAACAACTAAAACCGGCTAACCCCTACCTTATACCCCATACATTGTAATTCATTTCCAAGAAACTATTGAAATGTATTTACAATTAGCTGGAAATTGTGAGGGAAGAAAAAAACCCATTGTGATGCATAGATACGATTTTACTGCATCCTTTTAGATTTTTGTGCATCAGGTATGCAGGACGCATACCTATTAGTATCTCTGCTTTGGTTTGGTTTCTTTGTTTAATCCTTTATCTACCAGTCGTGGGTGGCGAACCGTGATGCTTAAGGATAGAGCCCAGGTGGATGAGCAGTTCATGACATGCAATACTCCACTTTGGCCCTATCTTGGGCTAGACGGGCGGTCGGAGAGGCCCCCTCCAATCAATCAGCTGGTCACGTCAAGCCCTAGCACCTATATGATTTTCCCAACCCTATTGCCCTTATGGCAAGGCCCAACCCCTTTTTATCATATGGGTGCTAGAAGGCAGTGGCTGAGGGTCTACATGTCCTGGGAATGACGTTAAACTCTATCTGATGGTGAGGTTCCAGTTTTGGGGGTTTGGGGAATGTGGAGAGACCCTTCATCACCATTGCTCCCTGGTCCAGAGTGGTAGTACCTGTTAGGGTCCCATCTATGGGTTAAATGGAAAAATGTATTTATAAAAAAATTGTATTATCCATTAAGAATTGATTTATCTCAAAACTTTATCGGCATTAAATGACCCACTGAGGTTGATATGCCGTAAAACAAACCAAACCAAATTTATCTACCACTGCAATCCGCAATAGTCATTTGTACAACATTAAATAGTAAAGTTGGTTGCCATTAGATGCTTACAATATCCTGGAAGTAAACAAACAATCATTCGGGAATTCCAACTTCAGGGGCGTTTGATCTAAACCAGGGTTTCTCAAAGTAGTCTACATAAACCCCCTGGGGTCTATACAACAACTCAGGGGATCTGTAAGTATTTGGAGGTCCACAAGGGGTCTATGGAAACTCCTAAGTCTACAACCCAATATTCATGAACTTATCAAAAGTCATCAGCTTCACCCATCACATTAGGAAATGTGCGTCCTTTGTATTTTACAATTAAGTTTTACATAAACGTTTGTGCAGAATTCATTAATTACATAATTGGTTGCAACAAAACAACTGCAAGGGTCTGGGGTATATAAGGAGGGGGCCCATGATAGGTCAATCAAATTTTTGTAGGGGTCTACAGACTTAAAAGTTTGAAAACCCCCCTGGTCTGAACTATTTTCTAAGAGCTTATGATCTCTGGCATTTTCACGCTGTCCAGCATTTTGATCATCTGATGGTTTGGGGCGCTCTGATAGATAAAGTGTTAATGGCATATCAACCTTAGTGTGTTGTTTTAATGTCAAAGTCATCCTTGTAGAAGAACAGTAGTGGTGTTGTTTAACCCATAGATAACCATGGGTAGATAAAAGGGTTCATATCTTTCCCATACTAGTCTGAAAGTGAATGCAATAGCACGACAGAATAAACTGCTATAAAATCTGTTATTGATTGGACAAATAATCTGACCAAGTTTTGATTCTGAATTAGTTTAGGTGGCCTTGATGATATTACTGATAAGTGTCATGGTAAAATATGAAAGAAAAGTTTGCTGAAGTGAAAATGAATAATCGTCTCAATTTATTTACACAAAGGAAAAGCAAATAACTGAGGACAGTCAACATTTATAGATAAATAGGTTGGTCAAAAGATAAGACAACCTTCATTTTCAAACTTTAAAAGGAATAATTCAGAAGAAAAGAACTCCATTGTCTATAATCCAATGTCTTTTGTGTGTGTTGTGTATATATATATATATATATATATATATATATATATATATATATATATAATCCAAAGATCAGGTGAATAAATCTTTCCTTACAGTGTAGTAGTTTTTTAAATGTTATAGTTTGCAGAGCTCAATGTGTGCTCTTATTGTCAGTCACAGAGCAAAATTGTATCAGGAAAAAAATCTTCAATTATTTTTTTTCCTTATATATATATAATATGAAAAAGGAATGACTTACCAGTGAAATTGATCTCAATATTTAGTTGATACAAGTTTTACCAAGATAAGTCAGCGTTATAACAAATATAAAGTGCTCAATACGTAATTAGAGCGGATTTATTATTATAGTGTGTACTACATCATGAACTCCTGCAGTTAGTAATATCTTGATTAATTCAGTGGATTTAACCCTGAAGATCCTTATGATGAAACTTGAGCAGGTTATTTCTGTACAAATCATAATATATATATATATATATATATATATATATATATATATATATATTGTAAGGGTTTTGTGTAGGCTTCACATATTTGATGACAAGGTTATACAAGATAAATGTACTTGGTTTTTTGAAGCATGAAAGAATAGTGAAACTAAGAGTTCAAATGGGCTAACATTCAAGAAATACAGTTGCATTACCCACTTTGTTCTGATTAATAGTGTAAATGATAGTGGACTTATATATATGTGAAGAAAAGGAAGTGAATCCGACGGTATGTAGTATATTAAGAAAGATTGAAAAAACACAGTACGAGGAGATGTAGCAAAATGTAGAAGAGTTTGAACCTCACGCTTATATACCAGACTTCCTAGTGGTCGTCACGGAAACCCGGCGGGATGATAACTCTTCCAGGCAAAGGGAAGATAATCCCAACAACCCTTTGGGGATCGTTCTAAGGGCACAATGGGTGAAATAGATCTGTTTAAAGATCCTTCGTATTTGATAGGATTGTGAGCAAAATAAATTTTTTTTTAAACTCTTAAGAAACAAATACACAAGCAATTATATATTTTCAAGTAAGTATTTCTCTGATTTCCAATTCATCCAAACTCTTTTCTCACCCCTTTGGGGGATCATTCTAAGGGCACCAATAACATTTGGTACGACATTACTCATCATGTTCTACAGTTTTGGGGGTTTTTTTTCAGTTCTCTAGCCAGCTCCAAGAATCTGTCTATCTTTTCGTTTACTTACATCTTCACACAATGTATAAAGGATCGTGATATACATAATGAGTACATTTGTATGTGTTAGGGAAAAACATGGCCTTTTAGTGAAGGTAAATTAAGTCAATTATTGGACAACTGATACATCTATAAGAAATCAGTGGAAATGTCATGAGAGATAATGATAGCCAGGATTAATGAACTTGGACACACATACGGACACACACATAGACACACATAGATTCTTTGTGACTGTAGATGATGTACAGGCTGGGGAAGGCTGCGTATGGAAATAGACATTGAGAGAGACACATACAAATAAAAGACTGAGGAATAATTTGATATGAATAAACTTTTGTTTGTTTATTATGTTTTGTATTTTTTTGTTTTTTTTAAATGAATCACTGTCAATCATTATTATTAATAATTTTGACTTGTATTATCTTTCAACTTCCTAATTTTAGTTGTCCTGGGTCGGACAGTTTATTCTCATTTTCATTGTAAAAGTGATGAGAATTTGGTAGGTTGGTTATCTTATTTAATCGCATATCAACCCTTGTGGACTATTTAATGCCAATTTTTTTTTGTGTGTATATATAATATATATATATATATATATATAGAGAGAGAGAGAGAGAGATAAAAGGTGGCTTACTGGTGAATATGGGCACGATCGTTGGAGGTGCACAGAATCCAGGGGTTAAGTCCGCAATAAAACAAATACAAAGTGCTCAATATAAAGTAGAGCAAATTTATTATTGTATCCATTTCTTTAATATATATATATATATATATATATATATATATGTGTGTGTGTGTGTGTGTGTATGTTTAAAAACACCAAGGATTTACACTGACGAAGGCCGTTATTTCTTTGTATACTGAAAAAAAATTTGTAGTTTTTCTATTATTGTTATTGTTATTTTATATTGTATTTAAAATAATAATAGATAGAATACATGAGTACATGGATAATCTCCTGGCCGAAACATGTGTCAGTGTAATAAAATAAAATAAATCCTATTTTATCCATTCAGCATTTTCTTTCCTTTATTTTTCATTTCAACATAAATATATATATGTGTGTGTGTGTAAGTTGAAAATGGAAATGAATCTGACAAGATGTTGAAAGGATAAATAAAGAAAATTTTTGAATGGATAAAATTGATTTTATATGAGTTTATAACACGTGTTTTGGTCAGGAGTTTGTTCACGTACACATTATTACTATTCTAAATATAAAATAAAATAATAATAATAGAAATTATCAAATATTTAAGCATACAAATCATCAGAGTAAAATGTTTGATATTTGAAGTTAAAACGGTCAAAATACAGGAATTTTGAAGTGTTCAATAAAAGATTAAAAAAAAAAAAAAACTCATATTAAATCAATTTTATCCATTCAACATTTTCTTTCCTTTATTTATTTATCCTTTCAACATATATATATATATATATATATATACACCAGACCTCTCCACAAGCAGAATGTGACACAAGCTCCATTTCTTAATCGGAGTTTAACAGGTCTGAATTCAAAATTTTACTTCTCCTAGACTGGTTGCCTCACCAAGGGTAAAGAACCCTGTGTACCTTACAATTTACCCATAGCTGGAGGTAGAATAGTTTGATGCATATCTTCCCCAAGGGTATTAGCGCTATGTGAAATGCAAACAGCCTCATCTAGGATTTGAACTCTCATCATCAAGTCCATTTCTTACAACTCCATCAACTATACCACATTCCTCCCCTTTTTTTTTTTTTGTATATATAGAGTACTAAGTCCAATTACCATCGAATTGGCAAGACAAGACGGCAAACAGTCGTAACTGAATACGATTCTGAGATGCCGTAAAGACCACTGAAAAGTGCAGGATTTATGGAGCCTCAGAGGATCATATAAACCAAGCAGCCAATCAGGATGGACTCACCCAAATGCATGGGTGGACTGTTCTCAAACCAATTGTTGACTGTCTGACTTACTTCAATATGGCGCTGCGAACAGGATTTGTATATATGATTCGTAAGCAAATTGTTTGTAGGTAAATATTGGTTTGATTTTATAAACTAGTAGAAATAATTTTCATTAATTTCAAGTGTATTAATAAATTGATACAATTAATAAACTGGTGATTGACCCTCAGCCACCACCTTCTAGCACCCATATGATAAAAAGTGTTGGGGTTTTGCCATAAGAGCAATTTGAAAATACTGTCAGGACAATCCTATAGGTACTAAGGCTTGATATGACCAGCTAATTGATCAAATGGGGCTTTTCCAATTGCCCGTATAGCCCTAGTCATGTCACTGGAATTCTTAGTACCCTGGTCACTGACTGCTCAGCCACCATGATCTGACCTTGGCTAACAGGTAGCCCATATATTTCCTTGGATTATATTTTATGACTTAAAAGACTAAATGATTAAATTTTAAGCATATGAGTTTATATCATAATGTTTTGGGGATTTAAACAACATGCACAAAACTGAATTTAGTATGTTCTTTTGTATTCCAGCAATACATGAAATCTTGGAAAAACTACTTGGATTCATGCATATAAGAGGAAAATTTTGATGAAAATGTTAGGGTAAGTAATTTTATATTTATAGTCAAATATACCCCAAACTTTTTTGGGTAACATCATATATATATCTTTAAAAAAAAAATTAGTGGAATAGATCACTAATTAGGACTGAGGCTACTCTAGTAGTGACCATACCAAGCAGAGTTTAACAGGTTTGAATTCGTAGTTTTTCTTCTAGACTGGTTGTCTAACCAAGGTTAAAGAGCCCAGTCTGCCCTATTATTTATCCATAGATGGAGGGAAAGTAGTTGGATTCATACCTTTTCCCAAGGTTATTAGCGCTATGTGAACTGTAGCTTCATCCAGGATTTGAACTCCGGTCGACAAGCCCATTTCCTATGACTCTAATCAATACACCACGCACGTCCAACTGGATTGGAAATCATTACTCTAGAAAGCAAACAATCAACTGCTTCAGCACCAAGCAAGTCTGTGTGTGTGGATTGATGGATAAATATCTAATTCAGGACTAACACCTGCATTACCATTCACCATTCCCCATCTAGAGAGAAGCACCCTGCCCCTATTGACAACCTACTGTTTCACCATTTGAGAATGTCCATCATTGAAGCAAGAACTATATTCAAGTCTGAAGAAGGTCTAAAAGACCGAAACGTTGCATCCAGTTTCCATAAACATCAAAGTAAAGTAAAGTCGTCAGGGCGGCCTAATGTCGGTATCAGCCAGACAGTGAGGGAGTCTATCCCCTTTTCACTAGCACTAGACCAAGGAGATTGTTTTTTAGCATCTGAGGTGGAGCGCCACACTTACCATCAGCTCCTCACTTTACTGTACAGATCCCTGTGCTACTTATATGTTGAGTTGGCGAGGGCT
>CM042163.1:9884315-9914747 GCA_023376005.1 Doryteuthis pealeii
GAGAAGACTTGTTGTCACTCAGACTCCAGTGAAATACCATCAGCTAATGCTGGTGTGAAAAACTCACAAGAGGTGATGTAATAATAATAATGTTTGTAATCAGAGACCAGCCTTTCTGAGTGACACCATTTCAACAGCAAATTTTAATTACAAAAATGAATTGTGTAACTAAAAATTTGGGGTGTGACTTTTATTTGAAAATGGCTTACACAATTATGGTACATATGATTGTTATGTAAGATATTATAAATGTTCAAGTCTAAAAAATACTTATCTACACACACACACACACACACACACACATATATATATACATATATATATATATATATATATATATATATATATATATAATAATAAAGCATAATGAGCCAGAGAATATCTGCCTAGTTTCTCCTGATGGATCATCAGGATAATTCTAATCTTTATTATCATTTATTCGCTCTACTATTTGTATTGAGCACTTTAGTATATTTAACTTAGGCAACTCTTACAGTATTTTTTTTTCTTTTGGCCATTTTCATTGTACCATCTGATTATTTTGAAGAGGTGCAGATGATTTGGTCTTTTCTTTTGTTTATATATTTTTTTTTCTCCATGCAAAAGTTTGTATTGTGTAATTACAAAGCCGTGAGATTTTTTTTATACTGTTGGAGTTTAGAAATAAATAAATAGTGGACTATAATTTAAAGAGATTAATGTTTTATTCATTGTTTACATCTGTCTTGGTAAATACAGCTTCAGTCTTAATTATTTTTTAAACGTGTGTGTGTGTGTATATAATGTTTATATGTATCTTTGTAACGATGTTCCTATATATATATATATGTAGCGTTAGTTTCGTATTTGCCTGGGGGAGTTGTCTGCCCGTTTGGTTCGCTGGTTCCCGCTAGGGGGTCGTTTTATATTTAAGCGGCTGATTCAAACGCTTCTCTCTTTTCCTGTTCCTGATACTACGAGACACATGGGTTAGTTAAGGTCTACCCCTTCTTGTTGGGGCTTTGTCCCCCTTACATTACTGTAAGTTATTCACACAGCATGGACTATCCCTAGTCTCATGTCTGTGGCTTTTATGTATATCTTTGTACCATTCATGTCTTTATCTTTCTACATGTAACTTTGTTTTACCTATGTGTTATGTACCCTTTTATAAATGTTTGTTTATCAAACCTTTGTCGGAGTTTGTATCTTCAAGTAAATATAACTTTGAATCCTTTCTTATATATATATATATATATATTTATTTTTTCTTATATTGCTATGGATATCAGTGTTAGATTTGGAAGCCGTGCTGTCTGGCTATGGATACAGCATTCTCAAATTTAAAATCTAGTTAATATTCTCCTCATGATAAGAAATGCAAGTTCTTTCTTCACTGATTTGCAAACATCAAAGCCACATGGACACTCCCTACCACACGCGTAGGGATATGCCCAATTGAAAATTAAAAACAACAATTTTATTTGCCTCAGATTCCAATGTAAATATAGGAGCCACCTCATTAGCTTTGTTTTGTGAAGGCAACAAAACCAAGAACATTAGAAAAAAATAAAAAAGATAAAACTGAGATCTAATTCGCTCTTAATGCAATGAACATTTACTAAAATATAGGTAGGTTTATGCACAACCCAATACTGGCTTGCTAACCATTGCGCCATGATGGTATGCCTGGGTACCTGTTCAGCATGGCTAGACTAGGATGTGGCACGTGGACATCCAGCAAGGATTGAACTTACTATTCAGTAATTATGGATCTGTATGACTAGCTTGCTAACCATTGCATTATGATGGTATGCCCTGGGTATTTACCCAACCTGTTCAGCATGGCTAGACTAGGATGTGGCACATGGTCACAAGTATGGGGCATCCAGCAAGGATTCAGTAATTATGGATCTGCATGACTAGCTTGCTAACCATTGCATTATGATGGTATGCCCTTACCAACCTGTTCAGCCTAGGATGTGGCACATGGTCACAAGTATGGGCATCCAGCAAGGATTCAGTAATTATGGATCTGTATGACTAGCTTGCTAACCATTGCATTATGATGGTATGCCCTGGGTATTTACCCAACCTGTTCAACATGGATAGACTAGGATGTGGCACATGGTCATAAGTATGGGGTATCCAGCAAAGATTGAACTCACTATTCAGTAATTATGGATCTGCATGACTAACTTGCTAACTATTACACTATGATGAAATGAATGTGATACATGGTCACAAGTATGGAGCATCCAGCAAGGATAGAACTTGCTATTCATTAGACTAGCTTGCTAACCATTATGCCAGGGTGAGACACCCCTTTTTACCCAACCTGTTTGCCATGGGTTGGATGAAACACATGGTCACAGTGAGGATCGAACTCGCTATTCAGTAATTATGTATCTGCGAGACTATCTTGCTAACCACTACACTATGATTGGATGCCCTTTGGTATTTACCCAACCCATTTACCATGGGTAAGGATATGGCACATGGTTGTAAGTATGCGGCATCCAGAAAGGATTTGTGAGGCTTGTTTTCTAATCATTACACCATGATGAAACACCCTAGGTATTTACCCAACCTGTTCAGCATGGCTAGATTAGGATGTGGCACATGGTCACAAGTATGGGGCATCCAGCAAGGATCGAACTTGCTATTCAGTAGAATTGGATTTGCGAGACTAGCTTGCTAACCATTACACTATGATATGATGATCTTTGGTATTTACAACCTATTCACCACAGGTAGGATGTGACACATGGTCACAAGTATGGGGCATCCAGGGAGGATCGAACTCGCTATTCATTAGTAATGGATTTGAGAGACTAGCTTGTTAACCATTATGCCAGGGTGAGACACCCCTTTTTACCTAACCCGTTTGCCATGGGTGTAATGAGACACATGGTCACAAGTATGAGACATCCAGCAGGTATCAAACTTGCTATTCAGTAATAATGGATCTGCAAGACTAGCTTGCTAACCATTACACTATGATATGATGATCTTTGGTATTTAATCAACTTATTTGCCACGGGTAGGATGTGGCACATGGTCACAAGTATGGGACGTCCAGTGAGAATCTAACTCGCTATTTAGTAATGGAACTGAGAGACTAGCTTGCTAACCATTACACAATTATGGGATGCCCTTTGGTATTTAGCCAACCCTTTTTGCCGCAGGTAGGATGTGACACAAATCTTTGTATCAACTCTGCAGCTCTGGTAGTAATGGATCTTCGAGACTAACTTGCTAACCATTACACCATGATAGGATGCTCTTTGGTATTTAGCCAGTCCATTTGTCATTTGTCTTGCTTATTATCCACATTATGTTAAACTAATGGCTGGTTTAGCTCAGTCGGTGAGAGCATCCAGCTAGGAACTACAAGATTCTTGGTTCGATACAGCCCTCGCCAACTCAGCGTATTGATCTAGCTACTAGTGAAAAGGGGATAGACTCCCTCGCTGATTGGCTGATACCGACTTTAGGCCAATCGACGACTTTTTTTATGGGCTAACTGTGACCTTAGGCCTTATGTAGCGTTTTCTAAATAGCCCATCTAAGACTTCAAATTTTTTCATAGAAAAGATCTTTTTACCTGTGTGATAAAGTAAGGAGTTGATGATAGGTGTGGTGCTCCACCTCAGACACAAAAACAATCTCTTTGATTTAACGCTAATGAAAAGGGGATAGACTCCCTTGCTGTCTGGCTAATACCGACTTTAGGCTGTCCCTACAACTTTATATTAAACTAAAAAACAAATTAACAATCAAGCCATAACAACAACTCGTTTGATAATGTCAAGGGTCTTTTCATTTTCAAAGCCTCAAAGAAATTACATTTCCCAAACCATAAAGCAGATTAAAACTAGAAAAAAATGGTAGACAAGGAATCCAAGAGAAAAAGAAATATATTTTGGTCTTAACTGGTTTTTAAATAATCTCAGATTTGGCACCACCAAATGGTCCTTTTCTTTGATGCCCTTTTCTTTCATGCAAATCCAAAGAGGCTGTAATTAGCGACTTCAAAAGATGCGAATCAAGACGCCTGTGCCAAAGAACAGGATACCATTCTAACAAAGTAGAATTTCACGGCAGCATTCCAAAAACACTTATGATGCAATTAAGAATGGTAACTCTGAGAAGTTAGACACCAATTGACGACAACCGCAGCAGTCGGTTTGGGATAAGTTACTTTAGATTCTTTATTTCTTTCATTTACATAATCATTTAGCTTTTTTTTTTCTTTTTTTTTATATGAGTATACAAGTAAAAATAAATCTGTTGATTTGTATACATATTTACCATCCCTTCCACACGGGCAGGATGTGACACAAGATCAATTTTCTTAAGCAGTTTAACAGGTTTGAATTCAGAGTTTTCCTTTCTTAGACTGGTTGCCTAACAATGGTTAAAGAGCCCAGTCTGCCCTACTATTTATCCATAGCTGGAAGAAGAGTAGGATTCATACCTTTCCCATGGGTATTAGCACTAAGTGAAATGCAATTATCACGTCCAGGATTTGAACGAGATCATTTCCATGACTTTAGCCATTACACCATGCGCTTCCATTGTGCATACACATATACGCTACCTATGCCCATACACACACACCAACTGTCACATGCCTATGCATGCATATGTATTACATCTATGTGCACCCAGGGACAGAAGAGCTTATACATATTTACCAATGGTTAAAGAGCCCAGTCTGCCCTACTATTTACCTGTAGCTGGAGAGAGTAGTTGGATGCATACCTTTCTCAAGGTATTAACGCTCCACCTAAAACGCAGTCTTTTTAAATCAAGATCAAATCTTTCCAGCTTAAATCGTGTCCTTAGTAATGATTAAATTCATTAAAATCTATGCCCAAGCCAAATTTTTCCATTTTAATTTTGACAACGATTTGCAATTTTAACCGAAGACTTACCCCTGTCAGTATGTATATAATAACCAGGCTAATTGCAGTGCAATTTTGAAAATAGATGCTCTAATCTTCAAAGGTTTCTTGTGGGGGAGGGGTCTCTTTATGCCATATTTAAATGTTTTAAGCCATTGCTTTCAAGGGTTGACATGCTGTAAAATCCAACCAACCAACCATTGCTTTCTATAAATATTACCCAACAATGGCACACACAGCAATTTTTGGATCTTCTATCTGAACCTTTAACCCCAACCCTCCCAAAAAAAACACACACACCCCAGAATAATTGTTCTTTAAGAGATATCAGAATAGATTAGAGAGATACCAGCATTTACCAAAAATTCCATTCCACCCAATTTGGTGGAACTAACAGACCGAAATTCTCTCCTTTAAAAATTGGCAACACTATTATCATCACTAATTAAAGAATGGATTAGTTTGGGATTTAGGTATATCTTAACTAAAGCTTTTACACTGATAAGTAAAGTGTATCGGGTGGGATTGGGGGTAGTTATCTGGGTACATAGGGTACAAGGATTAATAAGGAACTTCAAAACTCTATCATTAACGTCAATAACTTAGTGTTAAAAAATTTTAAATTTAAAAAATTTTAATTAAAAAAATGATTAAATAAAAATAAGAAAAAAACATTATTGATTTTATGCAACTGAATTAGAAATTTATTAAAAGAATAAAAAATTTTCTTTGAATGCTTACCTTACAAGACTAAGTATCAATGTATCATGACTTTAATGTACAATGAATGCAATTCCCTAACCTCTTGACATAATGATCCTATACAGGTTTACATGCTGTTAAAATCAATCAATGAACTAATAAATAAATATCAGACGAATTTTGATTAAAAAAATTTTTTTTAAATCATTAAATAAAAAAGAACATTCTTCCACATGGCATCCAGTATCTGTACAGAGCTAATTGACATATGTTTTTGCTACTCTGGTGTATTGATAGGAGAACATGAGTTCATCCTTGTTTCTCTAGCAGAGTCCAGCATATTTTGTTCATCTTACTTTGATGGTTTGTGTGGTAGGAGGTAAGTGAGCAAAGAGCTGCCTTTTTTTTATCTTTTAACCTTTTGATTAAAAAATAGAAAAGTAAATAAGAAAATGAAAAATTATAAGTATTCAAATTTTGAAACTGTTTATTTTTTATATTATACCATGTATTATACCATCTAAGATTAATCGAAAACTCGATTAATTTAACTAATGTAACCCTGAAGAATCAATCGATGAAACTCGAGTAGGTTGCTCCTTTCCATTGTTAAAATAAATTTTTGCTCTACATTGTATTGAGCACTTTGTATTTGTTTTTTCTCAATCTTAACCTCTGGATACTGTGCGCTTCCAACGATCGTACTCATACCCACCGGTAAGCTACTACTTATACATTAACACACACATATATATATATATATATATATATATATATATATATACACACACACACACACACACACTCCTCTACATGAGCAGGATGGGACATAAGGTCAATTTCTTAAGCGGACTTTAACAGGTTTGAACTCAGAGTTTTCCTTCTCTCAGAATGCTTACCTAGCCAAGGTTAAAGAGCCCTGTCTGCCATACTATTTACCCATAATTGGAGGGAGAGTAAGTAGTAAGTAAGTAAAGTCGTCAGGGTGGCTTTAGTCGGTATCAGCCATTCAGCGAGGGAGTCTATCCCCTTTCACTTGCGCTAGACCAAGGAGATTATTTTTAGCGTCTGAGGTGGAGCGCCACACCTACGATCAGCTCCTTACTTTACCGCACAGATCCCTGTGCTACTCATATGCTGAGTTGGCGAGGACTGGTATCGAACTAGGAACCTTGTGGTTTCTAGCCGAACGTTCTACTGACTGAGCTCACCCGGCCCTTGAAGCATATATTTCCGATGGGTATTAGCACTATGTGAAAGGCAAACAGCCTTGTCCAGGATTTGTACTCGGGTTGACAAGTCTAATTCTTATGACTCTAATTAACTCTCTCTCTCTCTCTTCTCTCTCTCATATATATATATATATATATATATATGATAAAGGGAATGACTTACTGGGGAAAAAATATTGAGTTAATCTAAGTATTAACCGGTTAAGTCAGTGTTATAACAAATATATTAGTTACATATAATAATACTATATATATATATATATATATATATATATAAAGTTAAAAGAAAGGAAAAGTATTAAGGTTTTTTTGTTTTGTATACTGATTTGACATTCCTCTCCGACCCAAACAACTACGGGAGTGAATGAGCTCTGATGATGATTTTTGTAAAATCGAAATATTGATCAGTATCAGCTATGATTATATTATAAATTGTTTTCTTCTTTAACAGCATTGTGTGATATATATATATATATAATATTATATATATATATATATAAATGAAGTATGTTTTTGTCAGTATCTGAGTAGAAATGCTAAAATGGCTTGTGTGTATGTGCTATCATTACTTAGCCATATCCAAACCAGACACATCTCGTAAGCCATGAATGTTTATCTGATAAGATAATCATATAGGAGGATGGTATCAGAAACATGAAAGTGTTATATATTCACTAATGGCAAACACCAACAAACAACCCAGAAACAACATTTCTAAGATAACAGAACCATTTCCGACAAAGTGATGAAGATTTTAGTCTCAGCAATCAAAAAAAAAAAAAAAAAAAAAAAAAGAAAGTAATTCAAAACCAATTTCATAAAAGATATTGAAGAATAATTTAAAATGTAATGATTGGTTATTTGTTTAAGCTGAATATGATACCCGGGTACATCAGATGAATTACAAGAACCCCACACCACCCTCCAGGGGGATGCTGCTAAGAATCAATAGATAATTACCAACTCTCATATACCTGACCTCGGGATGGGGGTCCAGTGGCTTTGGCCCTGAATCTTACAAGCTAATAGCATTGATCCCAGGGGGCTGCCTCCCCCTTGATTTAAAGGGGCAGGGCTGAGTTTATTCCCCAGTGCCTGAGGTGTCGCCTTGAGGGTGAATGCTGACGGGATCAACATATTTTTTACACCTGCCACCCATGAGTCATGGCTTGTGGGTGATCCCTCATTAATAGGGCCTTGTGCCTAACTCGTACACGTGGGGTACATGGTAAATATCAATATACTTGGTAGGTGAAAAAGTTTCAACAGAAAACATTCACCCTGTTGTCTGAATCGTCATACTTTTTCCCCATTTGGTGCCATTATTGAACTTTTATCACTTAGATTGATATCCAAATAGATTTAGAGTTATTTTACTATACACAATAATCCCAATTGGGGGCACATGTTGTAATGGTTATTGTTGTAGGCAATAGACTTGGTGAAATGAGTTCAAATCCTGGATGTCACTGATGGCATTTTATATAGTGCTAATACCCTTGGGAAAGGTATGAATCCAACTATTCTCCCTCCAGCTATGAGTAAATAGTAGGGTGGACTGGGCTCTTTAACCATGATATGGCAACTGGTCTAGGAGAAGGAAAACTCTGAATTCAAACCTGAAAATCTGCTTAAAAATGATGAAGTGTTAAAACCTACTTGAGTGGAGGGGTTGGTAAATATATATATATATAAGTAAAAAATATAACAGAAGATTTAGATTTTTTACTTTATAGCCTATTTCAGGAGGCCTAGACCGGTCTAGGCTTCTTGAAATAGGCTATAAAGCAAAAAATCTATATCTTCTGTTATATTTTTTACTTATATAATTTTGCTCTGTGACTCTGACAATAAGAGCACACATTGAGCTCTGCAAACTATGACACTTTTTAAAAAAACCTCTATTTCATAAGGAAGATTTCTTCTCTGGATTTTGGATTATATATATATATATATATATATATATATATATAGAGAGAGAGAGAGAGAGAGATATAGATATTAGTAATCCCACTTGAAATCCACCCACATACACAAGAATTGTACTGAACTTAATCAAGTCGTGCTTACAGCATGGATTACCTTGACTCTCTTTTGCCATCCACCCCTATTAGAAAGTCCTCAAAAAGGCATTCAGTGTTCATACATAAATGATGAATGTAAGTTTTGCTGATTAGACGACAATTGTGTGTCCATGTGTAGTAGTCCATAGGAGAACATCACTTATGAATTCGTCCTTACTTCACCAGCAGTGCCCTGCTCATCTTACTTGGATGGCTTGCTAAACAGGATGGGGGGAGGGTTAAGTGGCCATACACTGCTTGTTTACCCTTGATTTGACATCTTTTTGGCACACATCAGTTCAGTAACTAACCCAGACAGTAGGATATGTACCAATTTTGACCATCATATAGAATTTCCTTTTTTTTTTTTCCTGTTTGGTACATAAAGTAATATTAACCAATATTCCTTGTACTTGAATTAGTTCTAGACTAATGAGTAACATATACTACTACAACAACAACAACAACAACAAACAGATGTATGTTATTAGTATAATTGGTAGATTCCATAACAGATCACTTTTCATACATATGTAAATATATATACAAGAGATTTGTGCAATGGGGTTAGTTTTTAACCCAACCAAGAAAGGAAATGATCTAGAAGTATAAAAACATAAATACTATTCCATATATTCATTCAATATTCAATTCACTTGGCATATCATTTTTGCAAATTTCTTTAACCCTTTCAAAAAAATATACAATTTAAAGAAAAACATTTTTGTTTTGACCAAGAACATTTTAATATCTCGCCCACAGAAAGCGATATAAATACACGAATAGGAAAAGCATGGTCGGCCACAAACAAATTATCAGTCATATGGAAGTCCGATCTCACTTAAAAAGCGATAATTCTTCCAGGCTGTGGTTATATCAGTACTGCTGTATGGCTGCACTGCCTGGACCCTAACAAGGTGCCTTGAGAATAAGCTAGATGGAAGCTGCACAAGAATGCTGCGTGCAGTCTTGAACAAAGCGTGGAAACAGCTGCATAGCCACCTACCCCCCATATCACAAACCATTTGATGGACAAGGCATGCTGGATACTGCTGAAAAAGCAAGGATGAGCTCATAAGCGACGTTCTCCTGTGGAAGCCAACACACGGACATGCTCGTGTGAGCTGCCCAGCAAGGACCTACATTGACCAGCTATGCAAAAATGCTGGATGCTGCACAGAGGACCTCTCTGTGACAATGAATGATAGGGAAGGTTAGCGAGAGATTGTCATGGATATCCGTGCTTATTGCGCGACATGATGATGATGATGATGATATATATCTATATAGTGGGAAGCGAGTGGTGTAATGGTTAAAGTCATGGAAAATGGACTCGTCGCCCCGAGTTCAAATCCTGGGTGTGGTAACTGCATTTCACTTAGCGCTGATACCCTTGGGAAAGGTATGAATCCTACTCCCAGCTATGAATAAATAGTAGGGCAGACTGGGCTCTTTAACCATGACTAGGCAACCGGTCTAGGAGAAGGAAAACTCTAAATTCAAACCTGTTGAACTCTGCTTAAAAAGTTGACCTTGTGTCACATCTTGCTCATGCGGAGGGGATGGTATATATATATATATGAAAATGGGATGACTTACTGGTGAAATTGGTCTCCATGGTTAGTTGATACAAGTTTTACCATGATAAGTAAACGATATAACAAATATAAAGTGCAAAGTAAATGTAAACTACAACATAAACTCCTGCAGTTAGCTGTAATTAATCAATATCTTGATTAATTCAGTGGATTTAATCCTGAAAATCCTTATGGTGAAACTCCAGTAGGTTAATATCTGTACATATCACTGTAACAGATCACTGTAATATATATATATATATATATATATTATATATATATATTATGGTGGTGCATAGTGTAATGGTTAGAGCTGTAGGAAATGGACTCATTGATCCAAGTTCAAATCCTTGACAAGGCATTGTGTGCATTTCACATAGCATTAATACACCTGTGAAAGGTATGAATCCATATATTCTCCCTCCAGCTATGGGTAAATAGTAGGGCAGACTGAGCTCTTTAACCTTGGATAGGTAACCAATCTAGGAGAAGGCAAATTTTGAATTTGAAAAATCTGAGGTCAGTCATTGATTGGGTTGGTTACTTTTTAATCCATTCGATTTTAAACGTATATATATATATATATATATATATATATATAGGGGCTGGGTTAGCTCAGCGTTCGGCTAGAAACCACAAGGTTCCTAGTTCAATACCGGTCCCCGCCAACTCAGCATATGAGTAGCACAGGATTCTGTGCGGTAAAGTAAGGAGCGGATGGTAGGTGTGGCGCTCCACCTCAGATGCTAAAAAAATCTCCTTGGTCTAGCGCTATTGAAAAGGGGATAGACTTCCTCACTGACTGTGAGGATATATATATATATATATATATATATATATATATATATTATATATAGGAGATTTATCCAAAACTTGGTAGTAAGGGATGATTCTATATGTGATTTCTAAGATCCACTGTATTAATATTGATGATCCAGTATGTATAAATACAGCGAATCTTTAAATCACTGAAGAGAGCTCAATGTATAATAAACTTTTTAGATTATATACAGAGCAATATTTATCAATAAAGGAAGGAAGAACTCAACACCGTAATTCCATAATAAATTTATTTCGACCAAAATTGGGGCCTATATAAATCTAAGTTGATTTAATACAGCTCCCCAAATTTACATCTCATTGAGACCCATCTGATGAGATGTAAATTTGGGGAGCTGTATTAAATCAACTTAGATTTATATAGTCAAAGTTTTTTAAGGTAAATAAAAAAAATAGTGAATGATAATCAAACATGTTCCTAAAAGACGCATTTATGCAAGATTTAAATTTTCAGTTTTCAAAAGAAAAAAAAAATATTACCAAATAGCAATAACTTCAGCTAGTATATATATCAATCATACAAAAACTGAAATATATTTGTCTACAGACAAATATGTATGCATATACATACTTTTCCTTATTTCTCTCTTATTTTAGAGGAATGTCTCTCCAATCTTTTTATTGTCTGCTTTTTTTTCCGAGAAAGCTTAGAAAACATTTAAAAAATAAACAAAGATCAGAAAAAAAGGGGATTATTATGAATAATCCCAGATTTAGAGTCCTTTCCTTTTTTTTATTAAGTGGTACTTTTCCTTATTTTCTCTCTTATTTTGGAGGAATGTCTCTCCAATCTTTTTATTGTCTGCTTTTTTTCCGAGAAAGCTTAGAAAAACATTTAAAAATAAACAAAGATCAGAAAAAAAGGGGATTATTATGAATAATCCCAGATTTAGAGTCCTTTCCTTTTTTTTTTATTAAGTGGTACTTTTCCTTATTTCTCTCTTATTTTGGAGGAATGTCTCCAATCTTTTTATTGTCTGCTTTTTTTTTAGAGAAACATTAAAAAAAACCAAAGATCAGAAAAAAGGGGATTATTATGGATAATCCCAGATTTAGGGTCCTTTCCTTTTTTCTTTATTTTTCCTTGTTAAGTGGTACTAAACAAGGAAAGTGGGAATTTTCTGCTGTGCACCCCCACCCCCTGTTTTAAAGACGGTGAAGGATTTGTCTTGAAAGTTCCTTAAGAGTTTTGGCTTGTAATCAATGTTCACTTGGCAGTCAGATTCCACCTGGGCTAAACTGTTCAGAATTAGACAATGTTGACAGTTTGTAGTGAAGCATGATGAAATAATAGGCAATGTGTTTAGGCGTATTTATTTACAGAGGAGGGGGGCGGTCGGGCAGATGGAGAAATAAGGAGGAAATCTGAATTTAAAAGACACGGAAAGAGTAGTGTGCACTTAAATGTAACTTGGAAGGATCAAATAACAAAACATTTCTGTGTTAAGGGGGGGGGGGGTAAATCTTTCCAGAAAGTATTTATTCTTTTAAAAAAAAAAAAAATGGTTCTTGTTCTTTATTCAGTCTCGAGTTTTATAAAAAAAGTGGGGATTTTTGCACATAACTAATAGTTGTGACTGTGACATACTTATCTAAATATGTTGTTTTATATATTGCTCTCCTTAATTCAGATAGAGCACTCCCTGCGGCCTAATATGTTTATAACAGTAAAATTCCATTTCTAAAAAGTGGGTGTGTAGATGGTGTGGTAGTAAGAAATCTGACTGATGAAAATCCGTTGGGTTTCTATCCCAGCCTGAAGCAGCCTGCCCTTGTCTAGTCGCACTAATCAGCTGTGAAATAGTGAAACAGGAATGAAAATATATAAAAGATTTTTGCACACAACTGATATTTGTGACTGTACCCATACACATCTAAATATATATATATATATATATATATACACATACACACACACACAGTAGTGACCAAAATTAAGGAACAAAAATCTTTTGGACTCTCTTTATAAATATAGCAAACTACATTATTAATATACACACACACACACACCGACAATAGTGACCAAAATTAAAGAACAAAAATTAAAACTTATGGGGCTCTCTTTATAAATATAGCAGACATTAGACATATATATATATATATATATATATATATATATATATATAAGGTAAAATAAGGAATGAAAGAACAAAACTCAGACAAAAATCTGTAGTATATTTCGCTGGAACATTAAGTTCCGCTTCCTCAAGCCTTCAGGAAGCAGAACTTAATGTTCACATTTTTGTCTGAGTTTTGTTCTTTCATTCCTTATTTTACCTCATTCTGTCGGATTCATTCCAATACCATTTTCCTCATATATGTGTGTGTGTGTGTGTGTGTGTGTCATTTGAATCATAAATAATACCGCCCTGTCAGCTGGGGCGTTAGAATGCACCGACTGCCCCTCTGCAGAGGGGTAAGACTCCCCCAATGGGGCCACCTGTTTGCCATGTGTGGCGACCCATGATGCTTAAGGATAGAGCCCAGGTGGATGAGCAGTTCATGACATGCAATACTCCACTTTGGCCCTATCTTGGGCTAGACAGGCGGTCGGAGAGGCCCCCTCCGATCAATCGGCTGGTCACGTCAAGCCCTAGCACTTATATGATTTTCCCAACCCTGTTGCCCTTATGGCAAGCCCCAACCCCTTTTTATCATATAGGTGCTAGAAGGCAGTGGCTGCGGGTCTACATGTCCTGGGAATTACGTTAAACTCTATCTGATGGTGAGGTTCCAGTTTTGGAGGTTTGGGGAATGTGGAGCACTCCATTCATCACCATTGCTCCTTGGTCCACTCTGACCCAGAGTGGTAGTACCTGTTAGGGTCCCATCTATGGGTTAAATAGAAAAATGTATTTATAAAAAAATTGTATTATCCATTAAGAATTGATTTATTTCAAAACTTTATCAGCATTAAATGACCCACTGAGGTTGATATGACGTAAAACAAAACAAACCAAAACCAAAAACAAAACAAACCAAACTCATAAATAATACTTATCAACTTCTTAGTCTCTATTCTGTAACCTGATATATTCACCTAAGTGTTTGGAATATGAAAGGATATAGTTTTACCAGAGATAGCTTCTGAAAACTCTGTATTAACAGATCCTAGACATGTACTTATATTTGATTTAATCTAAGGATTAAACTCCTTATGAATTCTTAAGTCAAACCACTTATAATACTTAAGTTAAATGAGGTGTGAAGAGAAAGTAGAAAGACTGAAGCTTTGAATTTACTTAAATTTTAAACAAAGGTGTGTAAGGCATTTTCATACTATTGATATAGTGAGGTATTGCTGGTGTACCTCAAGTATAGTCCTTCAGGTATGATTATGTAATGCATGAATATTATAACAAGGTGGCGCTATTCATGTTCACATGGCTTTGAACTTTTCAGCACCGCTTCGTGGGTGTTCGTTTGGTTTGTCACAGTCAAATTCCCAATCTTTTGAGCAGCAGTTTGTATGTATGTATAATAGACTAATACAATGAACAACTTGACATAAAATGAATAGCTTTTTTTTTCTTTTTTTTTTTTTCCCTTTTTTTTTTTTTTTTTTCAAATTTATTTCACACAGTTCTTTTATCACGACTGACTCATCCCAATTGCCTGTTATAAAAGATATTCAACACTTCAATTTTGAACAAGACCTTTCTGTATTTGAACTTAACAGTAAAGTGCTAAAAAATGGGGGGAAGTGGGGGAAATCACAAAATCACATGATCCCTCTTATTAATAACAAAACAAAACACAGATTGTTCCATTGGTTGTACTTTTGTAATTGGATTTTATGTTTTATAGGGATTCATTGAGAGCCATTTAACACTTTTAATTTATTCACTTAAAAGCCACCGTTGGCAGCAATTAAGCTCAATATAAATATCGAAGTCATTCAGTATACTGTTGGTTTGAACAACAGCAACTGGCTAAGCACAACTGAACCAGTGCCCAAGACAGTTGGTATTTATGGAAATCAAGAATAGTCCATGCATGCATGCATTGGGTAATTCCATTTCATGAGTCTTGATTGGCTGCTTGGTTTCTATGATGATATGAGGCTTCATAAATACCCTGGCATTCTGCAGTAGTATTGCAGCAAGATAGATTCATATTCAGTTACGATTATTTGTTGCCTTATCTTACCAATTCGATGGTAATTGGAACTAATTTGATTATTCTACAATAAATTTATGTTCTATTTATATAATTTTTAAAGTGTAAATTAAGGAGTAGTACTCTAAATTCTCCTTTTATAATTATCTCCCTTGAGAAATTATAAATTATAATGATCAGGGTGAGAATGAAGATTGACCCTATATTAGTCATTTGCAATTTGCACTGGAAATTGCTTTATTCTCTAAGTATTTTAATACTCTTTAGGCCAGTTTATCTCAGTTTGTAGAGCATCCGCTTCAGAACCACAAAGTTTCAGGTTGAGTACCTGCCCTCGCCAATGAGTAGCACAGTTTGGAATTCAGTGCATGAGTAGCACAGTTTGGATCTGTGTGGTAAAGTAAGGAGTTGATGGTAGGTGTGGTACTTCACCTCAGACACAAAAACAATCTCTCTGGTCTACTGCCAGTGAAAAGTAATTCCATGTCAAATCATCCAGAAAAAAGAATTGTCACTTATGACAGCCATTGAATAAGGTCTAGATGAAACAAAATTGCGTTTCACTTAGCGTTAATACCCTTGGGAAAGGTATGAATCCTACACTCCCTCCAGCTATGGATAAATAGACTGGGCTCTTTAACCTTGGTTAGGCAACCGGTCTAAGAGAAGGAAAACTCTGAATTCAAACCTGTTGAACTCCGCTTAAGAAATTGACCTTGTGTCACATCCTGCTCGTGCGGAGGGGTTGGTAAATATATATATGAAACAAAATAACTTTCAGAATGCAATAGAAATAATTTTTTTTAAATATCATAATTTGAAGGGTTCTTGACATTTCTGTCTACCTAACAGATCTGGGGGTTAGGGGTGAAGGAACTACAACTATGCTGACTACTGGGCTTGAACAAGAAGGCAAAAGGCCTTGTAGCTAATACAATTGTAGTTCCTTCACCTTTAACACCCTGATATCAATGAACCAGATTAATACCATGATCAATATCCAAAAATTACTTTCCTCTCTTATCCTTCAGCAGCATCTCCCTAAATTCTCAGGTCATATCCATCTTAAATATCAACCAATGCAACACAGAAAACTTGAACACAACAAAACCATTACAGCATACACCTCCACTATATATATATATATATATATATATATATATATTTACCACATACCCCACGTGAGTTTTCCTTCTCCTGAAATATTGCTGTAGTGCTTTAATTACTAACTAGCAAGACCTGTGGATATGTCACAGTATAATAATTTAATAATTACAATGTTTAATATGTTTACTTAAATGTTATTGCTGATAGTTCAATATGTAAAAAGTATAATCATCTTGATTTAACTCTCTCTCTCTCTCTCTCTCTCTTTTCTTTCTTTCCCTCTTTTCATTATGTTCAATTGAAACTGATTAGTTTAACACCCTGGTATCAATGAACCAGATTAATACCATGACAAATATCCAAAAATTACTTTCCTCACTCTCCCTTACCCCTCTCTTACCCCCTTCAGCAGTATCTCCTGAATCCATTACTAAAATTCTCATTGTGTTTTTATAAATATAAGATGTGATCAATACTGTATTTTAAACTTTTAAATCTCTGTAAATACATTTAGTAGATAAACATTTTATTTGTATATTATCATTTTCAATTCCATTATGCAATGTGGTGCCGATATTGAGCTTTGCATATTGTCAGAATTTTGCTTGGCAATATGAATCGAACTTAGCAACCTTCTTTTTGAAAAGAAGGTTCCGGGTTCGAGAAGAAATACCTGAACAAGGCCGGAGGGCACATCGGCCGAAACGTTGTACAGATAACAATAAAGATGAGGACAATAGTCCGAATAATACAAATGATACTAATCATCAAGCCTCATCTCAGAAATTCAGAGAAATAGTATTCTTCTCCAATGTTCTTCACTATCTAGGATCTTAACTTCATCCCACAAGGTAGATAGTGTCCCTTTTCATATGCTCAGATAGACAAAGTCTTGACACTTGCAGTGGAGTGAGAGTAGTCTATTCCAATGGATTACAAGGAACACCTAATCTTCTCAAACCTCAGCCAATTAGAACCTTTTATTCTGATCTTCTCGCATTTCAGCCAATCAGAACCTTTTATTCTGATCTTCTCACATCTCAGCCAATCAGAAATCTTTTATTCTGATCTTCTCACATCTCAGCCAATCAAAACCTTTTATTCTGATCTTCTCACATCTCAGCCAATCAGAACCAGAACCTTTTATTCTGATCTTCTCACATCTCAGCCATCAAAACCTTCACTAATAAAAGTTTTCTTATCATAATTTACATTAGATATGAAGTGTATTCAAAAAGAGATGGAAATTTATATTCACTATAACAAATATTTTTAAAAATGTATAAAACATTATTTTTCTTTAAAATAGTCCCTTGGTATCTTATGTGATTTCTTTAAGCCCAAAATATTGGGCTTAGAGCGTAAAGTAAAACAATATATCAAGCTTACATGTTGAAAAAGTTAAACTGAATGTCAATCCCAATCCCAGTCATCAAATTGAGAAACGAGGAATTTATTTTTACTTACTTCATTATGTTTTGTACTCCAATTGTTTTGTAACACAAAATCCCAGGCTCATTAGTTCAAAGACCACACCTTTTTCCCCAATCTGCAAATAAATAAATAAATAAATGTAAAAATTTGCAACTGATCCAAAGAAAAACATACATTAAATTCTGCTGAAACCATTTTTAACAAAGTATGGAAACCTTTAATCGACATAAATGTAATTACTGCTGATATTAAGAGGAATCAAAGGTTTTGCAATATTTTGGTAATGTTGTTATGTAATAGATTAACTGTATCCATTATTTGAGGAGTAGTGTGGATAATTTTGATTGTTCTGGGTATGACGTTAAACTGCATCTAATGGTGAAGTTCCAATTCTGGAGCTCTTGGGAGTGTGGAGTACCCCTTCATTGCCATTGCTCCCAGGTCTACTCTGACCCGGAATGGTAGTACCTGTTAGAGTCCGATTTATGAGTTAAATAGAAGAAAATGAGTTTTAAAAAATGTATTTAAAAAAAAATTAGTTTTAAAAAAGAATTTTAAATACCCATCAATATGTATATATATATATATATATATATATATCCTAATAAATATATATGTAAAACCCTTATATATTCATTTTATTATATTATATAACAGCTCTATTTTATATTGAGCACTCTACCAATAATACTGCCTTTGGTACGCCATTCCAGCAAAAGCTGAAACAGTGACCATCCCACATTTTATATATATATATATATATATATATATATATAATGTGTGTGTGTGCTGAAAAGTTCTTGGGCTGACCAAGATGTGCTAGACCCATGAAACTTAACATATTGTTATACTTATTCATCCCATGATTTAAGATACTTTGCACAAATTTCTTTAACTCTTTCAAGAAATATCCAATAAAACAAAACACATGATTTCTTTCTTGGTTAGTCAGCAGCACTTCCTACACACATACACATGAATGTAAAAAATATATATATATATATATATATATATATATATATATATAGTTTCTAACATCTGCTGGAACATTTGGAACATACTCCCAATGAATAGGGAGGAAACACTAGATTTTTTCCTGGTCAAATTCCCTGGACTTTTGAGCACTACCTTACACATAATGTGTGTGTGTATATATATATATATATATATATATATATATGTATATATATATTGAGTGTAGAGTGTGTATGGATTCTTGTTCTGTTTTGAAAGAAGTATCTGGTTGTGAACCTGTAAAAGTTCCAAGACCAAAGAGTTTTGGCTGATGGCATTTTTGTAATAATATCTGACATGAACATCAGGCTACATTACACAAGTACTTTAAACAAGAGGTTGTGAAAACTTATTCGCTAAAAGAACAACACCATAAATTCTACCAAATTATTCATCTTTCTATTTTTTTTTCCTTTCTTTTTCCTTTCTTTGTTTTCTTTACTAGTTTATTCTTAGCTAATCTCTCTCTCTCTCTCTCTCTCTCTCTCTCTCTCTCTCTCTCTCTCTCTTCTTCTCTTCTCTCTCTCTCTTCTTTCTTCTTTTTTTCTCTTTTCCCTTTTCCTTTATTCTTTTTCTTTCTTTCTTCCTTCCTTCCCTTTTCTTCTCTCTTTTCTTCCTTTTCTCATTCTGTCTTCCCTCTTTCCTCATTCCCATCCCTCTCTCATCTTTTTTCCTCTCTCCCTCTCTCTCATTTTTTTACTTCTCTCTCTCCTCTCTTCTTTTCCTTCCCTCTCTTTCTTTCTTCCCCTCTCCTTTCTTTTCCTCTCTCCTTCCCTCTCTTTCTTTTCCTCTCTCCTTCCCTCTCTTTCTTTCCTCTCTCCTTCCCTCTCTTTCTTCTCTCTCCTTCCCTCTCTCTTTTTTTTCCTCTCTCCTTCCCTCTCTTTTTCTTCCTTCCCTCTCTTTCTTTTCCTCTCTCTTCTCTTTCCCTCTCTTTCTTTTCCTCTCTCCTTCCTCTCTTTCCCTCTCTCTCTTTCTTCCTCTCCTTCCCTCTCTTTCTTTTCCTCTCTCCTTCCCTCTCTTTCTTTTCTCTTCTTCCCTCTCTTTCTTTTCCTCTCTCTTCCCTCTCTTTCTTTCCTCTCTCCCTTCCTCTCTTTCTTTTCCTCTCTCCTTCCCTCTCTTTCTTTTCCTCTCTCCTTCCCTCTCTTTCTTTTCTCTTCCTCTCTTTCTTTTCCTCTCTCCTTCCCTCTCTTTCTTTTCCTCTCTCCTTCTCTTTTCTTTCCTTCCCTCTCTTTCTCTCTCCTTCCCTCTCTTTCTTTCTCTCTCTCCTTCCCTCTCTTTTCTTTTCCTCTCTCCTTCCTCTCTCTTTCTTCTCTCTTTCTCCTTCCTCTCTCTTTCTTCCTTCCTCTCTCTTTCCTTCCCTCTCTTTCTTTTTCTCTCTCCTTCCCTCTCTTTCTTTTCCTCTCTCCTTCCCTCTCTTCTTTTCCTCTCTCCTTCCCTCTCTTTCTTTTCCTTCCTCTCTTTCTTTTCCTCTTCCTTCTCTTTCTTTCTCCTTCTCTCTTTCTTTCCTCTCTCCTTCCCTCTCTTTCTTTTCCTCTCTCCTTCCCTCTCTTTCTTTTTCCTCTCCTTCTCTCTTTCTTTTCCTTCCCTCTCTTTCTTTTTCTCCTTCCCTTCTTTCTTTTCCTCTCTCCTTCCCTCTCTTTCTTTTCCCTTCCCTCTCTTTCTTTTCCTCTCTCCTTCCCTCTCTTTCTTTTCCTCTCTCCTTTCTCTCTCCTTCCCTCTCTTTCTTTCTTTCTTCTCTCTTCTCCTTTCTCTCCTCTCCCTCTCTTTCTTTTCCTTCCCTCTCTTCTTTCCTCTCTTCCTCCTTCTTTCTTCCTTCCTCTCTTTCTTTTCCTCTCTCCTTCCCTCTCTTCTTTTCTCTCTCCTTCCCTCTCTTTCTTTTCTCTCTCTTCCCTCTCTTTCTTTTCCTCTCTCCTTCCTCTCTTTCTTTTCCTCTCTCCTTCCCTCTCTTTCTTTTCCTCTCTCTTCCCTCTTCCTTCTCTTTCTTTTCCTCTCTTTCCTCTCTTTCTTTTCCTCTCTTCTTCCCTCTCTTTCTCTTTCTCTCTCATTCCCTCTCTTTCTTTTCTCTCTCTTCCCTCTCTTTCTTTTCCTCTTCTTCCTCTCTTTCTTTTCCTCTCTCCTTCCTCTCCTTTTCTTTTCCTCTCTCCTTCCTCTCTTTCTTTTTCTCTCTCCTTCTCTCTTTCTTTTCCTCTCTCTTCCCTCTCTTTCTTTTCCTCTCTCCTTCCCTCTCTTTCTTTCCTCTCTCTTCCCTCTCTTTCCTTTTCCTCTCTCCTTCCCTCTCTTTCTTTTCCTCTCTCCTTCTCTCTTCTTTTCCTCTCTCCTTCCCTCTCTTTCTTTCCTCTCTCCTTCCTCTCTTTCTTTTCCTCTCTCCTTCCCTCTCTTTCTTTCCTCTCTCCTTCCCTCTCTTCTTTTCCTCTCTCTTTCCCTCTCCTTTCCTCTCTCTTTCTCTTTCCTCTCTCCTTCTCTCTTTCTTTTCCTCTCTCTTCCCTCTCTTTCCTCTCTCCTTCCCTCTCTTCCCTCTCTTTCTTTTCCTCTCTCATTCCCTCTCTTTCTCTCTTTCTTCTTTCTTTTCCTCTCTCCTTCCCTGTCTTTCTTTTCTCTCTCCTTCCTCTCTTTCTTTTCCTCTCTCCTTCCCTCTCTTTTCTTTTCCTCTCTCCTTCCCTCTCTTTCTTTTCCTCTCTTTCTCCCTCTCTCCTTCCCTCTCTTTCTTTTCCTCTCTTCTTCCCTCTCTTTCTTTTCCTCTCTCCTTCCCTCTCTTTCTTTTCCTCTCTCCTTCCCTCTTCTTTTCCTCTCTCTCCCTCTCTTCCCTCTCTTTCTTTTCCTCTCTCATTCCCTCTCTTTCTTTTCCTCTCTCCTCTCTCCTTCTCTTTCTTTTCCTCTCTCCTTCCCCTCTCTTTCTTTTCCTCTCTCCTTCCCTCTCTTTCCTCTCTCCTTCCCTCTCTTTCTTTTCTCTCTCCTTCCATCTCTTTCTTTTCCTCTCTCCTTCCATCTCTCTTTCTTTTTTCACACATTTTCCCTCTCTCTTTCTTTTTTCACACACTTTCCCTCTCTCTTTCTTTTTCACACACTTTCCCTCTCTCTTTCTTTTTTCACACACTTTCCCTCTCTCTTTCTTTTTCACCCATTTTCCCTCTCTTCCCTCTCTCTTTCTTTTTTCACCCACTTTCTCTCTTTCTTTTCCACTCTCCTTCCCCCTCTCTTTTTTTTTGTTCCCTTTCTCTGTCTCTTATTCCATCTTTCCAAATATTCAATTGTCAATCAGCCTGTTTTCCAGTTACACTTCACTGATTTCTCTATCATTCTTGTAAAGTCAGTTAATTCTTCCCTTATTTTCCTTGGACATTCATCCTGAAAGGAAAGTTCAAAAATATCTCAATTGGAAAATTCAACTGGAAATCTCCAGGCACAACTTGTAAATTATACTCTCCATTACAACTGGGAAAGTTTTTCAAAAAGTAACTATATTACCCTTGGACCTGTTAGGGGGGGGCAGGGGATCCCATTGGAACAATGGTCCATAATGATATTGATACCTTCATTTAGGAAGGAGTGAAGGTTTCATATTAGCATTTTATAGTTATTTTTGTGCAAGAAAAGTTTGACATAAAAAAATGACAGTGTGTATGCAGACCCCACTGAAACTTGTTTTCTTCATAAAAGTAAGTAAAGTCGTTGGGGGCGGCCTAAAGTCGGTATCAGCCAGTCAGCGAGGGAGTCTATCCCCTTTTCAATAGTGCTAGACTAAGGAGATTGTTTTTAGCATCTGAGGTGGAGCGCCACACCTTCCATCAGCTCCTTACTTTACCGCACAGATCCTTGTGCTACTCATACGCTGAGTTGGCGGGGACCAGTATCGAATTAGGAACCTTGTGGTTTCTAGCCGAACGCTCTACCGACTGAGCTAACCCGGCCCCATTCTAGGAAAGAACCCTCATATCATGTTAGATTTTTAAGTTTGAACTGAGACATTACGCCACAGATGCAACCAAAAATATTTGTTGTGCAAAAGGTAAAGGGACAGTTGATCACTGTGCCAGATCAAGAAATTTTGTTTTGGTTGCAAGAACCTCAATGATCAGATAAGGCTTGTAGCACACTGATTATGGTTGATTATATATATATATATATATATATATATATATATATTTATTTATTTATAATTATAAAGTTGGTCCTACCATTGGTTTCTGAATAACACTTTTTCAGTGTTATTCGTCTTCAGAGGCGTTTGACTTTTGAAAAAAAATGGACAGTTTTAAACTCCCGGGACGTGTCCACGCGATCCGTTAATAGCTCCTGCATTTCGCTTTCGTCATTCAACGGCATCACTATTTGTTGTCATTGTTCTTATTGTGATTTAAAATTTTTTTCGTTTTTATATTTATTTTAGTTTATGTGTGTTTATTTATATATGAATTCTTAATTATGGCAGTCTGATGTTTTGGTTAGTCCAATTCCATATTAAGAATTTTTTTCCTGTGTGGGCATGCTCGAAAAATTTCTGTTTTGTTGTTTAGGAAATTTTCTTCGGAGTTTATTCCTTGAAGAATACGGAATTTTTCTGTTGTGCATAATGAACATTTTTTTTAACCATTTATGTATGGCTTCGATTGGTCTAGTATTTTCCATTCTAATAAATTTTATTATTGGCTCTACTTAGGTATCGATCACTTTTTACTTATTAGCTTTCTCCTAGCGGTTATATGAATATATATATCTTATATACATATATATTACATACATATACATATATATGCATATAAATTGTTTTTTCTTTTGGCCAAATACTGTACCAATAGATTATTTTTTGTTGGTACGACTTGGTCTTTTCTTTTTTTCAAAAAAGTTTTTCTCCCTGGTTGATGTTTGGTAGTATATTTTTATAATCAAATTATTTGTTGGGTTATTTCTCACCGCAAGGATTTACCAACACGCTTGGTATATTAAATTATATATATATATATATATATATATATATATATATATATAAGAAAATTTGAAAAAAACAAGTGTTCCGAAAATAGGATGAATTTAATGTTTAAACATTTCGGTTTCATTAAACCTTCATCAGGATGTGTCTTGGGGTGAAGAAAATGATGGATGTTTTTATATATGACAGGAGATGAAAATCTTCTTTTTTTTTTTTCATCTCCTGTCATATATAAAAACATCCATCATTTTCTTCACCCCAAGACACATCCTGATGAAGGTTTAATGAAACCGAAATGTTTAAACATCGATAATTAAATTCATCCTATTTTCGGAACACTTGTTTTTTTCAAATTTTCTTTATATTGTCGCATTTATTTTCCATATTTACTCCCATATATATATATATATATATATATATATATATATATGTATATATTCATCATGTTGCACAATTAGCACGGATATCTATGACAATCTCTCACCAGCCTTCTCTATCCTTCATTGTCCATGGGAGGTTCTCTGCGCAGCATCCAGTATCCTCGCAAAGCTTGTCAATGTAGGTCCTTGCTGGGTGTCCCACACTAGCATGTCCATGTGTTGGCTTCCACAGGAGAACATCGCTTATGAGTTCATCTTTGCTTCTCCAGCAGGTCTTGTCTATCTTGCTCAGATGGTTTCTGAGATAGGAGGCAGGTGGCCATAGAGATGCTTCCTTGTTGGGTGTTGTTTCCACGACTTCTTCAAGACTGCACGCAGCATTCTTGTGCAGCTTCAATCTAGCTTATTCTCAAGGCGCCTCATTAGGGTCCATGTGGTACAGCCATACAGCAGCACTGATACAACCACAGCTTGAAAGAATTGTCACTTTAACTTGTCAGTGAGATCGGATTTACACCACAAACATTTCCTTTGGTCATGTGATATAGATGCTGCAAACTAGCCAAAATATTGCAAAACTTTTGACTCACCTTAGTAATTCAAGCATTACTGACAGAATAAGGTTTGTTTATGTATAATTGATTTTGACAATATAAAATTAATTTGCATGCATTCTAATTAAATGCACCACAGAAACTTCAAATTACCAATTCTATGTCAACTATAATTTGCATTTCCATTCCCAGCTGCACACTCATTGTAGTTACCCGTCCGATCTTTACACACACACACACACACGGGGGGCACAATTATTCGAACACCATCCCAGTCGTCATTTCTTGGCTGAAAGCAAACTGATCGCTCCTTCTATAATCTCGATTAAATTCTCCTATTTTCTCGTCAAAACGAGAATTTACATAATTTTTTTTAATGTTAAAACCTCATTTATTTCGAGAGAGAAATAATAGTGTCAAAATAAGGTTGTTAAAATCACCAGGGTTTCACTTCGTAGACTTCTCCGTCCAATTTTCGCATTTGTTCATTTCTTGAGCAATTCTAGTGATTCTTTTATCATAGTATTTTTGTTTTCCATTGACGTTATAATTTGGTTTTTGTTCTTTCTTTTTCTAATTTAATTATTCGTATATTTCTTTTACTCAACTAATGGCTATAAATTAACAGCAATATACTCATATGGTTTTTTACAAATATAAAAGCATGCTATATAACTTGTTTCTTGAGGCAATTCTTGTATCATGCAATTATGTTATTGCCTTTTTTTGTTGTTGTTGTTTGTTTTATAGCAAAGTAATAATTCATTCATTCTTTAACCTTAGTATCAGTTCTTATCTTTCTGCCTTTCATTGTGTATAAATGACATGACACAGACAATTCCACATGGAAACGTTTTTAGTTTGTTTTTTTTTTTATCTACAAGCAACAAATTATTACACAGTCATAAGCAGGTTATCATCTTTACACAATTTTGCACATCTGTCTCTTTTTAATATCAGCTTCCCTTATGTAATGAACAATATCTATTTCTCTCTCTCTCTCTCTCTCTCTCTCTCTCTCTCTCTATATATATATATATATATATATATATATATATATATATATATATATATAGAGAGAGAGAGAGAGAGGGGAGAGAGAGAACACATTTCCAAATATATTTGTGTGTAATATATATTATATATATATATGGTAGAAATGTGAGGAGGTTAATCCGACAGTATGTGGAGAAAAGTAGACAAACACGGGATGTTGTGGAAACTTGATGTTTATTGTCGACGGTGCAACGTTTCGGTCTCTTATTAGACCATCTTCAGGACTTGAATATAGTTCTTACTCCAATGATGGAAATTCTCAAAATGCTGAAAACGGAAGGTCGTCAGTAGGGGGAAGTGTAGTTGGGGGTGGTTAGTGGATTCTTCTTCACTCTGGAATGGGGAGTGCCGAAATGGTGAATGGTGGTACCACAGGTGTTAGATTGTGGGGATTGGTTAGCTAAATATGTGTATGTGTGTGTGTGTGTGTGTCTGTTTAATTGTTTTTTGTTTATGTGTGATTGGGAACTGGATTTGTCGTTAAGTTATATGTGTGTTGTTGGTATGTTGGTGTGATTTTTTATTTATTTTATTTTATTTTATTTTATTTATTTTTTTGTGAGGGTTTGTAAGGGTAAGATTTGTTAAAATAGTAAGTGAGCATATGTATAATGTTATATACTATTATTGTTATTATTATTATTATTATCATATATATTATAATGTCATTCATTATTTATGAATATTTAACATTATGTCTATCTGTCTGTCGGTCTATCTAACTATCTATCTATTTAGCTTGAGTGTGTTCATGTCTATCAACCTATCTGTTTTTTTTTTTGTTTTTTTTTTTTTTTTCTTTATTGTGTGTCTGTTCATCTATATTTGGTCTTTCAGTCCATCTATCTATCTATCTATTTTATTAGGTTGTATATATCTGAATTGAGGTAGCTGGTAGTAGTGTGGATGAGACTGGCAATTGTTATTGTCAGGAAGGTAAAAGGGTGAATGCGGAGACTAGTGCTACAGCATAGGGGCGTAAGGATGATAGGATCATCAGTATATTGAGATATACGCTATTTAAAAGTTAAAAGATATATTGATGTTTAGATATTTTAGGAGTAAGTAATTAATAATAAGTTTTAAAAAGTGTATTAGGTAATGTATATTATTAATTTAAAGTGTATTAAAAAAATGTTATATGAAGAAATGTCAACCACAATTTCCAAGTTAGAGATAAAGAAATCCGGACACAATAACGAAGAGCAAAACGCGCGACAGACAAATCTAAACTAACCTTTACCAACAATTAGAGAGACGACGAGAGATGAGAGAGCAGATGAGCAGAGAGACGGCAGAGTATTGTAGCAGCAGAGATTGAGAGAGAAGGATTGACGCATTAAGCATTAATTGAGAACTAATTACTGAGTAAATCGAACACAAAATCATGTGAAGATGGTAAGAAGAAAGGTAAAAAAAAATATAGAAAGAATTGAATATATTCTCATAGTGCGCTGAGAAAGAATTGGTTCTAATGGTGTTGTTCTATATAAGCGAATAGGAGTTCTCTTCACAGAACATACGTGTTGCTTTAAAAGCCGTACTTGTGCTGAACATGTAGCTCAAACATTCGAAGTTTTCAATCTCGCGTCAGTAAGATTCAAACTCATATCTTCAGCATGATATTGTCTACTTTATCATGCACAAACATTCATTTATGGTCACTTAGTGTAACTTTTAATCAGGTTATCACTAACCAGAATATAATACTTTAGGCTTAATTCATAAAGAAGCAGAGAAGAGCAAGGACGATCGACATAACGAGCAACTCTACACTCAATAATATATATATATATATTATATATATTATATATAATATATTAATACACACATTCACCATTAGTATAGCTAAGGTTAGTGCTAAAGATTAACACACACCATGAGTGTAATTGTGTAGCCTAAAGAATAATAATCGAAGTATATATCATCACTGACGCTAGCTAGATCAGTTGGAGATGATGATGATCGCATAGATGTTCATCCAAGCTAGATTAGCTTAAAGAAAATATATCTTTATAGTGATAGTAATTATATAATATTAATATTTATAAATATATATATATAGAGAGAGAGATGAGAATGATGTTATGAAGAGTATACCAAAGTTGTATATGTATGTGTCAGGAATAGATGCTTGGGTACGGTACGTAACCTAAGGTAAATAGAATAATTCAATAGTGTTTTGTTTATTATTATGGATTATTTTATTGAAAGAGTTAAAGAAAATTTGTGCAAAGTATCCTTAAATTCATGGATGATAAATAAGTATAACAAATGAAGTATGAGAAGAGTAGAGAGAAGAGAACAAATATACAAGGTAATATTTTTCATATGTGGTTCATTAAATAGGTCATAATATCACTTGTAGTGTATATCCAGAGAGCAGAGCACGAAGAAGAACCTAAATTATACAAATATATTTTTATCGTGCTGAAAATGATATCATAAACACACTACTTCACACATGATCGAGAGATAGAACTATATAATATATAATCAATATATAAATAATCCTTTATCAGTGTAATTATATATATATTATATAGAGAGAGAGAGAGAGAGAACAAATATACAAATATATTTATGTGTGTAATATATGATATATATAGAAGTAGAAGAGAGAGAACACATATCAAGGATATTTATGTGTGTAAATATATATATATATATTATAGAGAGAGAGAGAAGAAGAACACATATAGCAAATATATTTATGGTGTGTAATATATATAATATTATATATTATATATAGAGAGAGAGAGGAGAGAGAGAGACATATATATATGATGTTTTTTGTTGTATCCTGCAGCACAACAGGAAATATCAGCAGAATTTAATACATGGCCAGACATTTGTTAAATATAGGTAGTAAGTTATACACTTAATATTGAAGCAGCCAGGTGCTCTAACATTTTTTTATATACTAGCTGAATACCCACCTACAAACAGGATTTTAAACTATCTCTGTAGAAATGTCCCAATTTGGGCCAAATCTCCATGAGGAATGATGAGAATTAATAAACTCAGTGAGAAAAGCATTAAAATTCAGTACCACAAATATTAAATGGCCTAATAATCTACAGCAGTGATTAAAAAGTAACTCCCTATTTTAAAACTATATCTTAAATAAAAAAATCACATTTTTTCTCAAGTTCTTTAATGTATATTCCTTTTTGTTGGATTTTGTGTAAAGTATTCACTCTGTTTACAAGATGAATGCAAGACTAAAACTAGAGTTTGGTAGGTGGCTTATATGGAGCATTTGGGATTGTTCCTTATGAACTCCGGCAAGTTCACTTCCTGAGTTCGATGGCTGTTGGATTTCAGGGTGAGTAAGACATGGATAAGTACCCCACCCTTCAGCCATTACTTTGCATTATGCCAGCAGAATGCAGGGGACCTGTATTAAGTTACAGCTTGTCTGTTGTTTTCGTCTACTAACTCGAGGGTAGTTAGAATCCCACTTCAAACGTGGTATCATTATTATTTCTATATCTGAAGGATAACTTCTACAACATATACTGGCATCAATCTGTTGTTGTTGCTGGTAGTGTTACTTTCTCGCATTCTCCACATTTTGCTATTGTTGTTCAATAAATGGCTGATGGATAGGTGTAGCATAATTTTATGGTCTATGGGGAATTTGGGGATTGAAAAGAAAAATGGTAATTGGATTTCTGGAGAAAGAGAAAAAAAGACATAATAACCAAAACAGAGGTTATAAGTTTGGAAGGGTAAACCTCATGGGGGCCAGCCATTGACCGACCAATGACCGGAACTTTGATTTTAAAAATAAAAACAGAAATTTCCCTAGGTTTTGAAGCGGAAGAGAATGTGAGCTCTCCACCCTGGACCACAAACGGAAGTAAAGAAAATTGGGGCTCTTTTTTGCCTGACCCAAGACGGGTCGGCATGTGTTTTGGGTTGGGGCTTTCGTCGTGAATATTTAGGTAGCAACAACAGCATGCATGAAAGTGATTTAAGATAGAACAGCTCAATTCTTTACCTCTCTCTCCTTCTCCTGAAAAAGAACCCACAAGCCTAGAAAGAAATACAACCCCTTTGTTACTATAAAGCCGAACAAACGACAATTTTTCGTGTGTTGTTTCTTTGGCTAACGACGACTACTACTACTAAACGACTACTACCTACAACAAAGATGGCCCCTATGCAACTGGGTAGACATGGTTTGCCAATGAAATGTCTCGGCCAGAAAGCCCTGATTTAACACCTTGCACTTTTTCTTTGGGCTGGCTGAAGGAGTAAGTCTACTCTATGTAACCAATGACTTTGGAAGAACTTGAGAATGAATACGAGAATTTATTTTGCCATTCCAAGAGTTCCTGGGAAGATCAGTTTGATGTGATCCAAGCAGCTTGATAGGGCTGGAGCGAATGTGCTGGTGCCTATATGAATTTAATAAAACTCCATCTTTATGTATATCTAAATTCATTTTTGTAGAATGATGAATTCAGCAAATAAAGATTTTTTTCATTTTTTTTTTAAAAAAAGATCGGGATGCGGGTCTCCTCTTATCC